>VXBQ01010162.1:274883-359691 GCA_013400175.1 Phainopepla nitens
CCCGTGCCCCGCGTCCCGCGTCCCGTGCGGCGGCCGCGGGCGGGGCGGGGGCACCGCGCGCCACGTGACCGCCGTGTCATCCCCGCCGCCATCTTGTGCCCGTCCCTGCCTGCCGGGGAGCGCTGCGCCTCGCCATTCCCATTGCTGTTCCCGTCGCCGTTCCCGGAGGGATCCACGGCCCGCCGCTGCTCAGCACAGCCTGGAGCAGCCCGCTGCTCGCTGTGTTTTACAGAATCCCAGGACCCCTGAGGCTGGCAAAGCCCTCCCAGCCCATGGAGCCCAAGCTGTGCCCGATGCCCACCTTGTCCCCAGCCCAGAGCACTGAGTGCCACCTCCAGCCCTTCCTGGGACACCTCCAGGCATGGGCACTGCAAACCTCCCTGGGCAGCCCCTGCCAAGGCCTGAGCACCCTTTCCATGCAGAAATTCCTCCTCATGTCCAAGCTGAGCCTCCCCTGGCACAGCTTGAGGCCGTTTCCCCTTCTCCTGTCCCTGTTCCCTGGCAGCAGAGCCCGACCCCCCCTGGCTGTCCCCTCCTGTCAGGGAGTTGTGCAGAGCCAGAAGGGCCCCCCTGAGCCTCCTTTTCTCCAGGCTGAGCCCCTTTGCCAGCTCCCTCAGCCTCTCCTGGGGCTCCAGCCCCTTGCCCAGCTCCGTTCCCTGCCCTGGACATGCGCCAGCCCCTCAATGTCCCCTTGGATTGGGGACCCAGGACTGGACACAGCCCTCGAGGTGTGGCCTCAAAGATGCCACCCTGAACCCTTCTGAGCATATGTAGTGCGCCCAAATTATTAAATTCCAGCATCAGTGTAGCTTGCTCAGAGCAGCTGAAGTGTAGCAGGGTGTGAGTTCTCCTCCTAAATCCGTCTGGCAGCTTTCCAGTACCTAAAGGAAACCTACAAGAAAGACGGAGAGGGACTTTTTAGAAGAGCACATAGTGCCAGGACAAGGGGGAATGGCTTCCCACTGCCAGAGGGCAGGGTTAGATTGGATACTGGGGGCAATTCCCTCACTGTCTTGGACTGGGATGAACATGTCCTGTCCCAAGATCCCCAAAACCAGAGTGTAGTGTGTTGGAGCAAACTCTGCTATCTGCCTTTATTTCACTCTGCAGGAGCTCTACTGGCCATTTGGCTTCAGTTCTCTGTCAGTTCTGGAGATGTGAGAAGTCAGTTGTTACTAATAAAATCTCAGTTAAAAGAAAGTCACAGGATAATTTAGCTTAGGAGAAACCCCTGGGTGTCACCATCTCCAGGTAGAAAGAGGCTCAAATTTTGTTCCATAAGCACTAACACCTGTTTCAAACCTTGCAATTCACAAATTGTGACTTTTAATACAAAACTGGGGGGGTTTCCATGCCAAAAAGCCAAAATTATTTCCTGGTGCCCACAGAAGGGTTCCTGCATGTGGTGAGCCTAGTTCCCTGCAGGGCTGTTCCCCAGTGTGGGAAGATCTGCAAGGTCTGATTAAAACTTTTCCCATATTTCAGGCATTTTTCCAGCCAGGAGATTGTGGAGATAGCAGAGCCACACATCCAGCTCCCCCTCTCCCAGGCATGGGAGGATGACAACACACATGGGAGGGACTGGATATACCGGTGTGTCTCAGTAAAACTGAGCAAGAGACATGTTTTGCTGATCTTGGCACGTAAACAAACGAAAATCTGAAAAAAACCCTCATGACTTGTCCCGATCAACAAGTGATTGCAGACATTGCCCAAGTAAAATTAAAAATTAAGCTTGAATAAATAGTAACTTATGCACTGGGACAGGTGAAACACAATGGTGTCCTGGGCCTCTGTAAAGAGCCTGCACTTTCTAAAAATGGAGTCGAGCCATTCTGAGAGAAAATTCTCTGTGTAATAAAACTCATATTTAGAGTCAGATTGGAAGTTATTTAAAGGTCTGCTGTGACCTGCAGCTCCTCACAGATTTTCACCAGTGCCAATGAGGATTGGACAAGTTTTGTTTGACCTCAGGATCCAGGCGACAGCCTTCACCCTGTGCAAACTCTTTGGTACTTAGGAGGGGAAGCGCAGATGGAAGAGAATGGCTTTGGAGAAGGGTTCTGGAAAAATCCAAGAGAGTGGTGCTGGGGACACCAGATGCCAACAGCTTTGATTCTCTCATCCCTGAGGAGGGATTTATTTGTGACTAGATCTTATACTGGCAGCTCTGTTCTGTTTTTTCCCAGGTTGATCAGGCTGGCTTGCATGAGCCTGATTGCACTAGGAAGAGTTTAGGAATAGGGAAGGCTTTTGGGGGTGCTGGTGCATCTCCCTTGGGGCAGTGGAGCCTTTGGAGGGCTTGGCAATCCCAACTCCAATTTATCTTTCCATTTGCTCCCCTTGTGCAATGCTATCAAGATAGGGACATTCCTTAAGGGGCTTCCTGCTTTTCAGCAGGGCGCTGTTTCCTTCCAGACTATCATTTCTTGCCATCCCATCTCACTAATGCTCTAATAGGATTAATGTTGTTGACGCTTCCCTCGGGGTAGTCACACAATAAATCCCCCCTTTCTGGGGTTGTTTCCCCAGGATGGGCATTTTCTGGCAGATAATATGAGCCTGAAGCCTGTGCAAATTGGTTCCCTGGGAGCCTGACCTCCCTGTTGGGAATGACAAAGGGCCGTCCAAGAGGCTTAGGAAGAACTGTCCCTGGGTTTAATCCTGCTGAGCCACTTGTGTTCCTGAAAACAGCTTTGCCTGCCTGGCTACAACCAATCCCCAAGTGTGGAGGAGATTCCAAGAGTGTGCCTGCACCAAGGCTGAGTTGGACAGGGCTTAGAGCACCCTGGGATAGTGGAAGGTGTCCCTGCACAGGGATGAGCTCAGCTGGGAGTTTCTCCTGCTGGAGCTTTGACTAAATTGATTAAGCAGAATCAATGTGAATGGATCAACAGTGAAATGCTAATAGGTCACAATCATTAGGCATTGATCAATAATCCATAAATTAATGATGTTCCACTGGAAGAGATATTTTTATTTAGAAAGGTATGTTGCCTACTAGCACACTGACACTTTATTAATGAACTAATATTAAACTAACTTCAGTAAAATTTCAATTACCTTCGTCTTACCTCGCTCACTCTTCTTTGAGGGCAGCAACAACCCTGCACCCATCACTTATGCCATCATTTGATGATGTCATTTCCTCACTGATGGCATTTATGACATCATTTCTGTGGGTTGCAATCCTTTATTTAGTGCCTTTATCCATGACCCCATTTACACCAAACAGCGCCATCAACTCGGTGCCTTTGCCATGTCATTTCAGTATCATTTTGACCCCACATGACATCATTAATTCAGTGTCTTTCACCAAACCTTGCTGTCTGATGGGGTGGTACTGACTGTGATGGTTTTAAAAGCCTTAGAAATAGAAACAGCCAGAGAGGTCGTTGCTCCAAATGTGTAGATTCCCACAGGGCTTTGTCCCTATCCCCTGATGGTAGCAAGGGCTGCTCAGAACAAGGCAGCAGAGTAAAAACTCAGAATTAAATACATGGTGAATAGAGTCGAGCAAAGAGCACAGACAATCCACATGCTGTGGCTTTAAGGAACTGCAGGGCAGGGCTGTTAGCTGCAGTATAAATGGGAAAAGAGAGCAAAATCCCTGTGTTCCAAAGGATGCAGGAGATTCCAATTCAGCTACTTTGTTATTCAAGCAGTGATTAATGGTGAGGTGGCGTCATCCTCTCTGATCAGGGATATTAAGCAGTGATGGGTTGCAGACAAACAGCATTATAAATGCAAGATTGTTTCAGATCATTAGGAAAATACGTAAACTCATTTCTTTAATTAATCTGGCTTTAATGGCTGATTGCTTCTGATTAAAATAGCACGTGTCTGGGGGAAATATGTCAAAATTAGAAGTAAAAGGAGAAACTCTTAATGGAGGGAAGGCAAAAAACATTTCCCCACTTAAACAGAAGAAGAGAGAAAAATGAAAAAGAAGTGTGGAAGATGGTGAAAGAAGGAAGACAAGACAATTCCAAGGGGAAAGCAAGCCAGCAGTTCTCCAGAGGGGACTGGTGGGTTCTCCAGAAGCACAGGCTGGCATTGCCTTGCCGGAACATCTCTCTGGAAGCAGAGTGTGCTGGCTGGGCTCGGCACTGCTGTCTCCAGGGTCCTGGGGGCTGGACGTGCCCCTGGGCTTCAGGACTAGAACCAGGACAGCCCAGGGCACCACCATTCCCATTCTGTGCCTTCAGTGGATCCACCCAGCATTTCCTTTAGCGCCAATGCCAGGCATTTCCCATGGGATGATGAAAGGGTGACAGAGGATCCCGAAAAACGGCAGTGGGATAAAAGCTGCAGCTCCCACTGGGCGGCAGGTGATGAGTAGCCGTGAGGCTGGGAGGGGGATGGAGCTGATGATTCCAGGTGTCCCGCTGCAGGTATCCCCGCTCCCGGCCCCTTCAGCCAGCGACGCATCTCCAGCATCCCGGGGAGTTATTCTCCTCCCTCTTTCCCTTGCTGCTATCGGGCTTTGCTTCTCGTCTTAGGGAAAAAAAGCTGTTTCCAGAAAGTGCTGTATTTCCTGAGAATGGCGGCTCCCGGGCTCATCAAATCCCTCACCCCCGTTCCTCCCCCGGCTCTGGCTCCGGCGCTGCCTCCCCTCCCAAGGAGCGAGCGCCTGCTCCGGACCAGGCTTGTCCAAACCCGCCCGGAGTTCCCTTCCACGGAGCAGGGTGATTTTAACAACCCCCTTCAACACCAGCGTGTGCTTTGCAGCCCTCTCACTGAGTCAACAAGGAGGAGCCCGGCTGAGGAGGGCGCGGTGCACCCTCTCCGTGTCGGGGGGTCACAGGTGGAACCAGGCGAGAGAGGCAGCAGCAGCTCTACGGGGCCATTATCTCTGTGCTGCCGCTCTGGCAGGAGTTTGGATCTGATTTGCTTTGAAATTCCTACCGAAACAATACCTCACGTGCTGCAGCCCTTTGGTTTTTCCCACGATGCCGGTGCTGCTCGTTCCAAAAGCTTCCCCCTCACCCTTACATGAACTGTGAATAAATAAAGGTTGAAGGGGATGCGGATCGTTGCAGTGCTGCATGTCTCGGCGTGCCTGTTTCCTTGGAAAACCTGTGCTTATCCCCAAAAGGGTTTTCCAGACACACCAGCAGGGCTCAGCTGAGCCTGGACCGGAGCTGGCACTGCTGCATCCTCCTCCCTGCAGACGACAGAGCCTGCATGCTCGGGCAGGTCCAGCAGCCCAAAATGCGTTAATTTTGGAGGCATTAAAACTCAGTTACCTCTGTGAAAAACAGAGTTCACTGTCCTGGTAAAATTTAGAAAGGTTTAATAAAAAGACAATAAGAGACAGACATAACGCAAAGAGTTAAAACGGCCGGGTGCTTGGCATTCTGCCAAGAGCACACCGGCTACTTCGGGAACACCCCTTAAATACTTTTTACATTACATCAACCTGTTGCATATTCATAGACCTTCAAGCATTTTCAAACTTCTCCACAAACTAGTTTACATATCCTGGGAACTGTTTGGCACGGCCACTCCTTGGGTCCACCTTTTTAGAGCATGCGTGTTTCTTGGCTTGTGGTTTTAATCCATCTTCTTACCTTTAATTTGGGCTGTGGTTCATGCTCACAGACAGTGAGCGTCAATAATTGGCATGTCAGCAGCAGGGTCCCCATCATCTATTCACTGACTGTTATCTCAACCAAGCAGTCAGCTCAAGCAGACCTAACTTTTGCTACTAGCAGAGAGAAAAAAAAACCCTATATCTATACAGCAAAGTCATATAGCATCCATCGTAATACTTGCGAAAAGCCAATAATATAATATGCATTTATAACACCTCTCCAGGCAAGAGTTGGGAGAAGAAAGCCTTGCTCTGGGAAATCAGCAGCACCAAGGTGGGATTTTAGCAGTGCTGTGGCTCTGCAGTGACTCAGGGAAGCCTGATTAGCTCCAGGCTTTCCAGAGAGATTACCTCACGGATGCTCCCTATATTCACTTTGCCAGCAGGTTCATCCTGCAAGCAACATGCTGAAATCTTGGGAAAACAGGAGGGAATGGCTTTGCCAGTGCTCAGAGCTGAGCTCACAGCACAGCAGGGGCTGGGAAGAGGCAGATTTCTTGAGGCAAGGGGCTAACAGTGAATTTGTAAAAATAAGAATTGTTTCCTTGGGACTGGCTGGGGCTTTCCTGGGATGCAGCTGTGCCCCTCCAAGCAGAACCCATCCTAAATGTCCCCAGAATGTCTCTGAGCAGAAGGAGAGGCCATTGAAATATATTTAGCTGTGGAAGCCCAGCTCCCACAGCTTCTCCTTGCTTTCCTTGGCTGCCACCCACTCCTGCCAGGGTATCCCCAGATTTGCTTTGCTTTGGAGACCCCTTGGAGCCCCAAACTGGTCCCAGTGCCCAGCCATGGCCTCCCCAGTGCAGAACAGGAGGAAATTCCCCCCCTCCTCCCAACCTGATGTCAAGTTGACAAACAGATGATGCCTCCAGATCATGTTCAAGTCACCTCCTCTGGAGACCCAGGAAAACCTGGCTGTCCCCCTGTGCCAGGCCACTGAGTTCCAGACTATGTCACCTCCATGGTGCCCAAGGGGCAGGAGCAAAAAGATACCTGAGGGCTCCCAGTGAAGCTCTGTGTGGTTTTCTGCTGAGTGATGGTGCAGTCACCAGTGGCAGCTCTCCTTCCTGCTCAGTCCCGGGATCCCATCCTGGAGGCTTTTCCATATCACACCCTCTATTTGTCTTTCACCTCACGTGATTTTGGGAGCTGCCATTGCCAAAAATCGGTTTGGGGATTCTCTTGTGCTGGCACCCAGGGAGGGCACGAGTTTCATTCCCAAGCTGGATTTTCTCGGTTTTCCCTGTAGGGGCAGCAGTTGCCTTTCAAGCCAGCCTAAAGGAAGAAAAAGATCTGTATTTTAAAAACAAACTCTTGTTCCCTGTTCCTCTGATAACTGGACTAACGTCAGAATGAGCTTCTGCTAAGTGGGTTTAGCATTTATCATGTTCAGCTCAGTGCCTAAAGCTGCCTAGTGATTTGTGCCCTGTGTCCCCAAGCCAGCTCCATTCCTCAAATTAGCATAAGGTCTATAAAGCAAGTTTCTTTTGATGATGATGATGATGATAATAACGATAATAATAATAAAGATATTTTCGTTGTCCTGATGGATTGCAGGCAATAGTCTTGCCCTGGAGTGGAGATCTCCAGAGCTCCCTTCCTAACACTGCTGCTGTCATGCATCAGGTGAGGGAAATTAGGGATATGTTATTAGCAAAAGGCTCTTCCCCCAGAAAGTGCTGGGGCACTGACCAGGCTCCCCAGGGAATGGGCACAGCCCAAGCTGCCCAAGCTCCAAAAGTGTTTGGACAGACCTCCCAGGCACAGGGGGAGACTGTTGGGGTGTCTGTGCAGGGTCAGAAGCTGGGCTTGATGATCCCTGTGGGTTCCTTCCAGCTCTGGGTATTCTATGATTCTGTCCTTAAAACAGAATAAATCTCTGTCTGGATCCTCTCATCCTTTCAAGGAAACATCAGATAAAACAGGTGGATATCCTCTACTAGCTTGATAAATATACAGAATTAAATAAACCTTGAGGGCATCAGGTTCTCCATGTGAGGACGAGCATCAAATGTTTTCCCAGCTTTGGGGCTTCTACAGTTTTCCCTGCAACAGCCTCTGGATACAATAATCCGGTGCTGCTTTCAGGAAGAAAGGAAACCAGGGGAGAAGCTGATGATAAGGTTCTCATTTTGATGGCAAATGCTGGTAACTTGAAGATTTAACACCAAAGTCGAAGTGGAGCTAGAGTAATGTACTTGAGTGGGATTGCAAAGTACTATAAGCCATAGAAACTCAGAATGATACAACCTTCTCACTCCTGCTGAGCCTGGACCCCTTCAACGTGCCCACACAATTTATAAGTGTAAAAACATGCCATTTCCATCTCTGCTAAAGAAAGAAAAGGCAGCTCAAAGCAACTTGGTGGCTCAGGCATTGCTGGGACTCAGACTTCCCTCTCCCGGGCCGCGGGTGCCTTTCAGAGGAGAGGGTGGCAGAGGGTGTGTGGGAAGAAGGCGGGGGGGTGGAGCGGCTCCCATCAAATCCAGCGGGAGTTTTGTGTGGAGCACAATCCCATTAGCGGTATTATTCACGGGTAACGGCCCGAGGGCTGAGGGTTGAGTGTGTTTGTTCTGCAAATTGGGCTAATATTGTCAGGAGCATAAAGGAGGATGTGTAACACGTGTCTGGCCTCAGTTTGGAGATCACAGTTTGATCTCACTTTGGAGAATGTTTCCTTGATATTGTATTAGCTCAGATCCAATTTTAGGATAACTTACAGCTAGGAAAAGCTTCCATGTCGTTAATAACAACCACCATCTTTTTAATGTTTAATACATCAGAAATCAGGCAAAAAAAGTTTTGCTCTTGATTTGGAATGAGACAGCTGGAACAAAATTAAATCAGAAGTCCCTCTAGTCAGCCAAGGCTTGGACTTTGTCCTGGAGGGTGCTGTGACACCCAGGTGACCTGGCAGCCAGCAAAGGGAGAGGCTGCCCTGAGTTTTTTGGATAAACATGCAGATTGTGGAGATGGCATTGTGAGAGGTCACCCAAACACAGCAGCCTCACCCTAAAACAGGTTGTAAGTGGCTGAAATGCCTCTCCTTAGATAGACTGGAGTCCAGATTTGGAGCTGGGGATTGTCACAGGGCTGTATCAAATGCCACTGCCAGTGTGGTGGCTTCACCGTCAGACCTCCTGGCCATCATTCCCTTTTCTGGTGGCATGTGCTCTCGCTTTTCTGGTGGCACTGCTGTTGTCTGTTGCCTCTGTCCTGGCTGGAAACAATTCTTTCTGCTGCAGCAATTTGATTTCCATGTTCAACTATCACTGGATGTGATTATCACCCCTGCAGGAGCACCCTTGGTGCAAGGAGGATTTATTAGACACGATTAATAAGCTCAAATAGTTTATCTGGTGTCACCTAGTATCCCATGTCCCTCAGAGCTCAGCCTTGTGCACCAAGAGTTGCAAATGTCCTTCAATGGCTGTTGAAATACACAGCAGCAATAACCCAGGGCTGATAATAATAGTCCTGAACTGAGCACTAAACCAGGGGAAAGCTGGTTCCAGCTGAGTATGGCGTGGTATTTTTGATGCAGGAAGGGAGAATAATTCCTGTTGGGTACGTACATGAATGCAGATGTGATTTGGATAGCCCAAACAGGATGAACAGGACATTTAGAAGTGGAAATCTCATTATCCTGACAGTAATTCAGGACTGTTACAGGGAAGCTCAAGGTCTTTAATCAGTAACACTGTATTAGCATAACAGAGTTAATGGTGATAAAGTAAAAGATACTGATTAAAGAACATTTTTCTTTACTGAAGATCTGCCACCTACCGTATCCAAACACACCAGTGGGCCAAATCCTGCCTTTGATTTGCTGAACCCTTCTCCCCAAGCCAAGGGGAGCATAGGTGGGTTTGCCTTCTGCCCTGATCTGCTTGGCAGCAGCAAACAAAGCCATATATATATATATATATATATATGTGTACACACACACACACATATATGGTGTCTCTTACCTTAGAAAGGTTCTTCTCTGGCTTCTTTCAAACCCCACTGATGCTGAGGTGACAACAGCTTTATTTTTATTCTCTCCACGTCGTGGAGGCTGTTGTGCAAGTGGCAAGCATAGTTCCCATAGGAGTGGGCATGAGGAGTCAGATGAGAAGGCCCATATGGAACACAGAGCTGCTGCAGCATGACTCTCCTGGTGCCACAGGGCTTCTCGCAGCTTCCCTGGGTGTTTAACAGCCCATGGTCATCTCCAGCTAAAAATAGCTTGCTCTAAATCCTTAGAAGAATTAGCTAGGTGCCCTGAGCAGGGAGAAGTGCTGACTTGCTGTGTCAGTTCAAAGTTATTCCCGGGAATGAATGAGCCCTTGTATTACCACTGCACCAGAATGGGTTCCCTGACTCTGCTGCTGCTTCAGCTGCCAAATGCCAACATGCGTCAGGAGTCAGAAAGCCTCCAGGAGGAGATCTCCCACCTGGCTGGTGGGATCAAGCTTTTGTAAAGTGTGTTTTCCTTCTGCAAAATATCTAGGGGCTTAAAATCATAATGGTGAGATAGTTTCAAAGGAAACCAGCATTTCTGCTGGTTAAACTCTGAAGAACACTCTTGTTCATTAGCAGGAAGATTTACAACGATTACAGAAGCTGCAAAAGGATAGGTTGGAGGGGATCAGCAGCTTTGGTAGGACCAGAAAAGGCAGGGCAGGATCTCTAAACACACAGCCCATTAAACACACAGACCACAAGTGTTTTGTTCTGTGTCTGTTTAAGTCAGAGTGAAAATACACCAACAGAGGGAACAGATCAGCTTTTAAAATATTCCATGAGATAAACAGCAGCTTTGGCTAAGTCCAACCCAATGAATTCTACCTTATGAGAAGTTCAAGTAGTCTTGGAGGTCAGGGGAAATGTTAAGAGTGGCACAAGCTGAGCTGCTTTGTAAACTTGTTCTGCAAAATCAAGCAACATTAGTTACACAGAACCCCAGAATGGTTTGGGTTGGAGGGGACCTTAAAGCTCATCTCATTCTACCCCTGCCACAGGCAGGGACACCTTCCACTATCCCAGGCTGCTCCAAGCCCTGTCCAGCCTGGCCTTGGACATTTCCAGGGATCCAGGGGCAGCCACAGCTTCTCTTATCATCCCCATCCTCCCAGGAAAGGATTTCTTCCTAATAGCTGATCTACACCTACTCCTCCTTGTCCTATCACTCCATGGTTTGTAGTCAGAGGATCTGCTTCAACCCTAAAGTTTTCCTCAAGCTGAAATTATAGAGAGGCTAAACCAGAGGCTTTATGAAAGGAACAAGCTGCAACCTCTTAGTGGGAAAGGGAATATTTTATAGTTAGTTAGAAGAGCCAAGTGTCACCTCTTTTTTATTTTAATCTTATTCCAACCTCGTGATTTCCTAAAAATAGACTCACTCACCAAGAACGTCACATTCATCTTGGTTCAGCTAATGATATTTATACTTTTATATTGGATGGGATTAATTTTCCTATCCTGTTAATGCAGCATGTGATCATTAAATACCTTTGCTGCACGCATAGACATATATTTTCTGTGTCAGAAAGGAAAGCAACTGACATTTTAAATTACTGAGTGATAATTGTAGGTGGCTATTTTCCATAGAGCTTAAGGAATTCCTTTCATTATGATCAATGGGTGTAAGACTCCCTTTTTACACAGAATCAGTTCACAAGTGAATTTATTTGACAGTCACAGGTTGTGGGTCTACTGAAGAACATTTCCCACAGAGGTGCCTGTGTTAATGTAGTGAACATGTGTAACAGCACCTTATGGAGGAGAGGCACTGAAACTTCCCAGATGATGGGTTTGGGTACTAACACATGGTACAGCTAATGCTGCAGCTCACATCCTGCCGAATTTCACTGAGCCTTACTTCACGTCCACAACTCAAGAAGTGCAGGGAGTGCCTAAGCAAAAAGAGATCCAATGACAAGCACAGTAAATTATTATCGTGGCATTTTAAGTAAAAGGTTTTACAAAATCGATTCGCAGCCATGCGCCATTAACATATCAGCTGCAAAAGTGAATTCCAGCATGGGGAAACCTGCCAAAAAGAAGAGATTTTTATCCTGACAGGAGTGAAACAAACAGACATTCAGTCAGGGTAGATGTCAGCAAAGCCAAAAGAAATAAGAACTCCATTCTACACAGCGCTGTTTTCCCCACACATAAAAACAGTGATTAAAAAAGAGGCCCTGCTGCTTGGGAAACTCTAAGGCTTGAGTTCATGGCTCCTGAATGGACCAGCCCAGTGCCTTCAACAAAACCACCACAGCCCCTGTAACCTCCCACAGAAAGCAAGAAGAAAACTGCTGGGGTTTGACCATGTTATCAGGCAGCACCTCCCACATGGAGCTTGTCTCTGTGCACAGAGGTTTGTTTCCTCAGCCACAACAACACAGAAAACTTGCCTCGGTCGCTATTTTTCCTGTCAGACAGGAATTTGAGTAATACCTTCCCCTGTTTTGCTTCAAAGGAAGCTTTCCCATCTCTTCCATTCAGTGTTGCACTGGTCCCTCATTCATGGGCTGTTTCTGGGAGGTCCCTAAACCCTCCTGGTGTCTTCCATCAAAGGTTGGAGACCTTGGAGGCCTTTTTTAACCATGATTCGGTGATTGTGTGATTCCATGGAAGGTGTGCTACCCCCCATCGCTCCTGAACCCCCCCAGCTGCAGTCTGGTGGTCAGGGGCCATTGGTCCATCCCTCTCACTACCAGGAAAGGTTTGGCTTTGACCTCTCTGTAACCAAAGACCTGCAAACACCAAGGATCCCAAAGAGGGGTAAACATCTCATTCATTGTTTAATTCTGAGTTTGAGTGGATTCTCCATAAACACATAAAGAAAATATGATTTTCATAGCTTTCTGCTTTCAGCATTGGACTCAAAGTCATTCCCAAAGCAGAACAAGACAGCACCATTTCTCTATCCCCTCTGTGTCCAGATTCCATGCCCCAAGCATGCTGTTGCACTGGGCAGCCTTTTTTCAACCCTGTGTAAAGAAGAATAAATGACTTTACCTTAATGAATGGTAAACCCCACCCACAACTCCCTCTTCCTTTATCCACGCTCACAGTGTTACTGACACGCGCTGATTTGGAGGGGCAAACAGACAAAAGTTTTTAATTTGTTACCCCAATCCTCAATGGGGATGTTAAGGATTTTCCAGACAAAAGACTAAGATTCAGCTAGCCCCAGCTGAATGCCTCTTTCTGTTCATTTCTCTTTTGTGGTGTAACTGCTAACGGTGCTAAAAGAAAGAGCCCAGTGACTGACATGCTGCTTCATTCCCGTTATTGGAATCTGTGCTCTGAAGCACAGGATCAGCTGAGCCCTGGGCAGAGCTGGGAGCAAAACAACATATTTCCTCTGCAAAGCTGTGTTTGCCACCAGCCTCAGCCTGGCTTTGGGTGGGGCAAAACCTTCCCATAAGTATAAACGGATGGTATGATTTGTTTGCAACCCACGCTGTCTGGGCCACATAAAAACTGAGCAATATGTAAGAGCTGAAACCAGATTGTGAGTGCAGATTTCAGTGAGAGAGTTACCAAGGGTGCCCTCAGTGACTTCACAGACAGCAGCAGGCTGGCTGAGAGTATGGATGTGCTGGAGGGCAGGAAGCTCTGCAGAGGGACCAGGACAGGATCCATGGGCTGAGGTTCAGCAAGGCCGAGTGTTGGGTCCTGCCCTGGGGTCACCCTGCAGCTCCAGGCTGGGGCACAGGGGCTGGGAAGGGCCCGTGGGGAAAGGCCCTGGGGGTGCTGTGCCAGCGCTGGACAGGAGCCCAGGGGGGCACGAGGCCAATGGCCCCTGGGCAAGGGGCTGGAGCCCCAGGAGAGGCTGAGGGAGCTGGCAAAGGGGCTCAGCCTGGAGAAAAGGAGGCTCAGGGGGGCCCTTCTGGCTCTGCACAACTCCCTGACAGGAGGGGACAGCCAGGGGGGGTCGGGCTCTGCTGCCAGGGAACAGGGACAGGACAAGGGGAAACGGCCTCAAGCTGTGCCAGGGGAGGCTCAGCTTGGACATGAGGAGGAATTTCTGCATGGAAAGGGTGCTCAGGCCTTGGCAGGGGCTGCCCAGGGAGGTTTGCAGTGCCCATGCCTGGAGGTGTCCAAGGAAGGGCTGGAGGTGGCACTCAGTGCTCTGGGCTGGGCACAAGGTGGGCATCGGGCACAGCTTGGGCTCCATGGGCTGGGAGGGCTTTGCCAGCCTCAGGGGTCCTGGGATTCTGTGATTCTAGGATTGTATGACAACTGCTATGGACTGCCCTTGCTTCCATAACCATGAGGCACTTTTGGCACGGCTGCAGATTTTGGGGAGGACAGAACAAGCACTAAAGGGACTGGGAGTTCACTCTCAATATTTGCTTCTCCTCTTGTCAGAGTGTATTGGCAAGTACAATAATTTCCTTGGCTTCCTACTGCCTCACCATCTCTCAGTTCTAGAGGAGATGAAAGCTAAGCTTCATAAAATGGGCAGTGAAGAGCAGGCAGAGAAGAAAAGTGAGCAGCAGTGAGTTGTTACTTCTCATGCAAAAAAATAAAGTGACTGAAGTTAAATAGTCCAGATAAGAAAGACATTTTGAACAGTACTTAAATGGCCTCCAAACTTCTTGAAATAATTCCCTATAAACTAGCCTTTTACAACTAGACAAAAGTTAGCATGGCCTTCACTCTTCTAAGGGTAAATGAGGATGATCAGCATTTTTTAAAAGAAAATACAAATTCTGAACAGGAACAGAAAATGTAGAAAGAATTGAAAAGCAGTATCACAAAGATAATTTACTGCCTTAGAATTAAGAGAAACGTTACCAGACAACATTTTGTTTACTGCATCTATTAAAAAGCTGCCTTGGTCATGAAGAAAATCTGTCTTAGATGACTGTGGTAATTTTAGAAAGCTGCTGACCAGCCGTGACTGTACATCTGCTGAATAACTTGGCAAACTGCCCCTGTTTCCAATCCTTCATCCTGAATGATTTAATAAGATGTGGCTTTGAATAGAGCGTGATACAGTTGGATTCATTTCATGCCAACTCCTGACACTGAATTTTTCTGAAGCTCTTTCAGAGCTTTTCCCCTCCCGTTTTCCTGCAGGGATGGATGGCACTGGTCAGGGGAAGTCACACTGTTGTTGTGACTGTAACATCCCTTTTGTCTTGGGCAAAAGAGCTGGGTTGTAAAAGAGCGCTGCAGGCTGGAACCTCTGGTGGGAAGCAGAGCAGAAGAATGGGGAACAGGATGGAAACATCCCATCTCACCAAGCACCTCCTTCCTCTCACCAAGACTGGATTCCTCTTGAGGTCAGCAGGGTCATTGACTGCTAGAAGGCTGCTCCAAAGTGTCACTTTCCAGCCAAGAATCCTCCTGATGTCCAGTCCATGTTCCTCCATGCCTGGTTTGCAGCCATCTGAGTCTTCTGAGCCCTCTCAGAAGCTGTGCACCACCCAGCAGTGCTTCCCTGAAGTCCTGCCCATGGGTGGCTGTGGCTGTGGTCACCCACAGTGGGGAGGGTTGATCTCTCCCTGTGTCCTGATAGTGTCACTTCTAAGCTGCCTCAAACTCCTGTTTGCCGTTAGGTGGCCGTGCCACACCGAGAGCTCCCAGCTGCCTGGAGATCTGCTGGGCTGTTCAAGCCTTTCTCTCCCTTTGTCCTACTGAGCTGATGAGTTGGCAGCAGAAATCCCTGCTTGCTGCAAGAATTCCTCGCTGTTAAACTTCATCCTACCTCTGATTTGTTTTCTGTACTGGGGCACTGTCAAGCTTTGTGCTGTCAGCAAACTTCCTTACCATGGTCTTCTTTGGGCCATCCAAGCCCAAACCCTGTCTGACATAACCTTACTAAAAAGAATGGCACTGGATTGATTATTTAATTAATTAATTGCTCTTGCTGGTTCATAGGCTTCCAGAATCATTAAGGCTGGCAAAGCCCTCCCAGCCCATGGAGCCCAAGCTGTGCCCAATGCCCACCTTGTCCCCAGCCCAGAGCACTGAGTGCCACCTCCAGCCCTTCCTGGAACACCTCCAGGCATGGACACTCCAAACCTCCCTGGGCAGCCCCTGCCAAGGCCTGAGCACCCTTGCCATGCAGAAATTCCTCCTGGTGTCCAAACTGAGCCTTCCCTGGCACAGCCTGAGGCCATTTCCCCCTGTCCTCTCCACTTCTTTCAGGATTCACTATTCTGAATAGTCTCTTGCCTTTAGAATGCTTGAATCTTTGAGCTTTCTTTGTGCCTGAATTTTGGTGAAAATACAACCAAGAAATTTACCTTTCCATATTTAGACCACAGGTCCACAAAGTTTCTGTAGTTTCTGTCCTCCTCTTACTTACGTGGAAAAAGAAACAAGAAACTCTTATTTAAATTGACTTTTACCCTTGGAAATGGTTTGGCTGGGTTTTGAGGCTTTCTGAATTTATCTCCCATGTTTTTGAATCTCCAAGCCATTCCATAGCCTGACTGTTTTGCTGCATGGGGTCATGCTGCTCCAGAACTGGAAGGGCCTGCCATGTTCCAGAAAGGCAACCACATAATTATAGGGTGGCCACGCTGAGGACATTGCCCACACAGGGTGAAGCCACACTGCAAGACCAGAAACTCTGCTTGCAAAGAGGTCAAACCACTTAGCATCCCCAGAGGCTTCTGTGTTTTCTGGGAGAACAGGCTGTGTCACACACATTTACATGGTGCCATGCCAGAGGGGAGAGCATGTGGAGCGCTCTCTCTCCATTAGGACAGCGTGAATGAGATCTGAATTCAGCCCTTTCTGCAGAAAGCAGTAATTATATGTGGCATTCCTTTCCCAGTTCTCCCATTGCTAACCAAAATGTGGCACCAGCTATGGAAAAACCATTTGCATTCCTTGTGGGAATAAACTGCTCCCTACTCACATGCCCAGAAGGTGAAGGACTGCCCAGAAGAGCAGAAAGTGCCTCTGAAGAGCCCACACTTCAAAAGGAGCAGCAGGGACCTGGCAGTGCCCCCAGATTAAGGAGGTTTGACACCCAGGGTACCAAAGTGTGTCCCTGAATCAAGCATCACTCTGCTGACATGGCTTTGCACTGGTGACTGAGATGTGATGCCAACTGACAGAGAACCAAGAGCTGGGTTTCTGGATGCCTCCATCTCACCCAGCAGCAGCAACAACACAGCATTGCCTGCTCAGCACAAGCACCAGCTGCTGCTCATAAGCCAAGGAAGTTCAGGGGGAAGAGAGACACCCTCCTCATGGGAGGCAGGGTGCACAAGGAACTCCCAAGGGTAACATGCTGCCACATCACCTCCCAGTGTGAAGGTGTGATCCAAAAGCAGGCTCAGTTGCTCCAAGCCTGCACCCTCCACCTCCTCTGAGTCTCCACCACACCCCTCCACCTTCCTGCCTTTCTCTGTGCCAGATCAGACTCCCATCAGGTCATTTCTGCCTGGGCCAGGACAGGGCCACACTCAGAGAGATCTGCTCACCTGGGTTGCTGCGTGTGCCTTGGCTGAGCCGAGCCACTGCTAGCCTGTTCCGTGTCTGCAGGGCTCATCCGCCTGAGGACGATAAAGTCGGCGTGTCTGGAGGATGCAGTGAACTGGGATCTTGTTGGGTTTGCCTTCTGCCCTCATGTTGGAATTCACTTGTTTAGGGAGAAGAACTAAAACCAAATGAATTGAGGACATTCAGCTCTGGGTCACCTGGGTTAATGCAGACCTTGGTCGGGAGGTGACACCCAGGGTGTCCCCACAGCAGCACTCTGGTGTGTCTGACCTCCCTGCTGCCTCAGCCCTGTGAGCATCAGAGGCTGACAACGGCTAACAACAAGTGCTGGTGCTGCCCCTGGGTCAGGGCACCCCCCAGGATCCATCCAGGCTGGGGAGGAGCAGCTGGAGCAGCCCTGGAGAAGGAGCTGGGGGTGCTGGGGGTGAGAGCTGGGACCCAGAACCCCCCCTGCCCGGGGCTGAGCCCCAGCGTGGGCAGCAGGGGAGGGGGGACTCTGCCCCTGTGCCCTGTGCTCAGGTGAGACCCCACCTGCAGAGCTGCCCCAGCCCTGGGGCCAGCACAGGAGGGACCTGGAGCTGCTGCAGAGAGCCCAGGGCAGGCACCAGGATGATCAGAGGGATGGAGCAGCTCTGCTGGGAGGAAAGGCTGGGACAGCTGGGATTGGTCAGCCTGGAGAGGAGAAGCTCTGGGGTGACCAAACTGTGGCCTTCCAGGACCAAAGGAGCCAACAAGAAAGATAGAGAGAGACTCTGTATAAGGGATGGAGTGACAATGGGGAATGGCTTCCCAGTGCCAGAGGGCAGGGATGGATGGGATGTTGGGAAGGAATTGTTCCCTGGGAGTGCCACAGGGTGCCCAGAGCAGCTGTGGCTGCCTCTGGATCCCTTGGAAGTGTCCAAGGCCAGGCTGGACTTTGGGGCTTGGAGCAGCCTGGGACAGTGGAAGCTGTCCCTACCTGTGGCAAGGGTTTGGAACTGGATGATATTCAAGGTCTCCTCCAACCCAAACCATTCTTTGATTCTGTGATTATTTCCTCTCCTAAAATCATGGCCCCTCATCAGATAATAAAGACTGGCTGCCAACCAGCAGGAAGAGATTCTTGCTTAGAGATCTGCTCCTTGACAGTGAAGGAATGAGACTGCATGAGAAGGAAAGCAGAGCATAGAATTAGGGGCTGACACCTTTCCCCCCTGGACCATGTAATTAATATCTTTGTGTTTAAAAGCATTCCACAGAGAGCTGAAACCATGCCTTGCTTGTACAGGTGCAGGCAGTGAGTTCTGTACTATGGGAATTACCCCAATGCTCAGACTGGCCATGGGAGCATTTTTTTCATTCCTGGAAAGATCAGATAATGGTATACACTCAGCTGGAGACACAAGAAAATTTGGGTTCTCTGCCCTTTCACTGCTAAAGAAACACACTTCCATTAATGGCAATTACAGGCCACCAAAGCAGCGAGGAGGGTTTGTAAGGAAAAAGGTGTTTTCAGAAGAGGTTGGTGCATTAACTTTCTCAGTTGCATTTTGAATAGAGCTTGGTTTGGAAATGGATGCATCTCTACAGAAAATCCATAGATGAAGCAGAAACAAGGAAATTATTCAGGACAGGACTATTTGACTGCACTGCAAGAGAACAAGAAAATGCTGCTGTGGAAATGTGAGTCATGAACTAACCACCCTCAGCATCACCAGAACTGAAGATGGAAAGAAAAAAAAACGATAAAGGAGAACAGATGAGAGAACAATCTGATAATGTTGCATTTGAAACAGGAATGCTTGTAAATAGTTTTGACCTCCAGCTTAGATATAAAGAAGACACAAGGACCAAAAAAAGGACATCACAATACTTGTGGAGGGTGGAAATGGCAATGTGGCTGTTGTGTAAACTGGAGGTGTTGTGACTAGAGAATAAAATAGAATGATATCTTATCAATAAGATTTTCCCTGTCCTAATGGAAAATATCTTGTGAAACCATTCAAAATACAGATCTGAACAATTTTGTGGAATACAATAGGATATGATGATTTAATGTGGCGTGAGAGGAGCAAGGATTCCATGTAGGGAAACTGTCTCCCCTTGACAACTCAGAACACAGAAATCCCTTTCTGGAATGGAAACTGGGATCACAAACCAGTTTTTATTCAATTACCTTTTAACTTCATGTTTACAATCTCTAACAGAAAACTCCTTGGATTCTCTTTTTCTCCCCCACACACAGCAGCTCATGTGAACACTATAATATGCAAAATATTACATGTAATATGCAAAATCCTTTTCCTACTAAAACCAACTGCAGATTCCTCACAGTGAATAATTATGCAGATGGAATGGATATTTTTCGCTTCGGTCTTTATAAAATACTCTCAATAGGTTTCAAAGCAACACTGTATGTAGTCTCATGCTGGTTTTGTTATAAAAGATGTTATGCTAGAAGTGATTTGTGGTAGATATGTCTAATATAAACTAAATGAGCCACAGGAAAGGGGCCAAGTAGCCCTGTGCAGAGTCACTGGGAGACAGCTGAGTCACATGGCCCTGCTCTAACAGAGAGCCCATAACTTTGCCCAGGAGCTTTAAACCACTTAATTATTCCCATATTTTCTTTTCCCTCTCTCTTTCACCATTACAGGCTTTACCTACCCTGTTTGAGCCTTAGCACACTCTTGCATTAACAGTTTCTTTTGGATATTGAGGAGGTGGGAGACAGGTGAAGTAGTACGCACTTTCCAACAGAATTTCACTAGTGGACTAAATAGATCATGAAAATTTATTTATTCACTGAAAATTCTCAGCTGCAGAAGCAATAGCCTGAATATGCAGGCAGGGAGTAAATTCTGACTTTGTATAAAACACAGGTCTCCCCAGAATGTGCTGTGGGCCAAAAGCTCAGCTATTTAGCACTCTGTTTCCTTAGCTACAAGCTGGTATCTGTTCACTAGTGAGGGTTTAACTGAAAATAGGTATAATCAGGATGGGAATGTTTTGCTTATGCTTTTGCCCAAACTGTTTTATAACCTGATGTGTCACCACTGTGCCGCTCAGGCTTTTCCACAGGATGCCTCTTTTTAGTCTTTGCTTTTCTAAGCCCCTCTAAGCTTTTCTGGATAGGTCATTACAATGCCATTATTCCATGCTGCCAGCAGTGCCAGCAGGATGTGATTGAGTGTCTGCAGGGAGGGGCAGAGCAGGGCCCAGGCTCTGCTGCGGGGCCCAGCAATGGCACCAGAGCCACGGGCAGGGACTGAGCCCAGCAGTTCCCCCCGCACAGGAGGCACAACTTCTGCCCTGGGCAGTGCCAGCCCTGAGCACATTGTGCACAGAGCCTCTGGGGTCTCCTCCCTGGGGCTGCTGCAGAGCTGTGTGCACACAATGCTGTGCCCTGGGCTCTGGCATGGCCCTGCTGGAGCAGGGAGGTGGCACCAGGTGCCCACTGAGCTCCCTTCAGCCTCAGCCAACCTGTGTTTATAACCAATACTAGTGGCTCTCTGTGGACACAGCTCCCAGCTGGAAGAATCCCTGGCTGCAAGCTTTGTGCTCCCATGTGTTTTTACACAGCTGCTTATTTCTATCTGCTCTTGCTGGGAACAAAAAAAAAGTATTAAAAGGAGTTGAACCCCTCTGAGGAGACTCAGGGGTGTCTCTATCACACCATGAGTCCCTGACAGGACGGTGCAGCCCGAGGCGGGTCAGGGTCTGCTGCCAGGGGACAGGGACAGGACAAGGGGAAACAGCCTCAAGCTGTGCCAGGGGAGGCTCAGCTTGGACATGAGGAGGAATTTCTGCATGGAAAGGGTGCTCAGGCCTTGGCAGGGGCTGCCCAGGGAAGTTTGGAGTGCCCATCCCTGGAGGTGTCCAAGGAAGGGCTGGAGGTGGCACTCAGCGGGCATCGGGCACAGCTTGGGCTCCATGGGCTGGGAGGGCTTTTCCAGCCTTGTAGACGAATTTCTCCTTGAGTGGGGGCATGGAGTGCCCCTGCAGAATTTGGGCAATCCATCCTTGGCCAAACTGTGGCCTAATTAAGGCCTGCAGAAGCCTGTGAAAGCCTGTGATTGTGATGCAGCTGAAAATAGTCTAATCTATGTTTTTGCGAAGTATACCAATTATAAAGTGTTTTAGAGACAGGTTAAGACAATGAGCCAATCAGGCAGAATCTTAGTCAGGATTGGAATGTAAACTATTTTATCATATATAAGAAACGTGTGCAACAGAATAAACGGATTTTGCCATTTTAACTGTATCAGTGTAGGTGTCTTCCCCCTCTTTTCCAGCTCCTCGTTAAGGTACCCTGCTTCTCAGCCTCAGTGACCCTGGGATTCTGTGGTTCAGTGATCTATGTGTGTCCCAACTCAAGAGATTCTGTGATTCCATGGAAAAACCCACATGCTCCACGCTGCCAACCCCTGCAGCAGCAACCCACAATCCCCTCAGAGCATCACCACCTTACTTTGAGTGCAGTCCAGCTGGTTTTTAGCAAAAAAAGAGCCCAAAATACCTGTGAAAGACCCTTCTTGGCTTTGGTTGCCATGCTGGAGGACAAAGCAAATTCTGAGGGGAGCTGCAGTTCCCGGCAGCATTCCTGGTTTGGGATGAATTTCTGCCATGAAGAAGCAACAAAGAAGAGATTGTACTAACTTTTTGAAAATCTATCTATGCCAGAGCTTCTCTAATGATGGAGATATGCACATCATAGCTGAAGCTTTCATAGAGCTCTGAGAAACAGAGATAGCTTTCAAGTTTACTTCCACATCCCTACTTGCTCCATTCCCAGCCTGGCCTAGGTCCAGGGTTTTGACTGGTCTTAATATTTAGCTAATTTAAATGCTATTTAGACTAATTTGATGAATAAAACATGATAGGGATTTGTTAGCAAGTTTCTGCTGTTGATTTACATCAACAGATAGATTCTCTAAAACAGGACTCCAAGGGACAGCAGCACATTCACCAGTTGAACAAGGTGTGGTTTTGGCAATAGTAAACCTTAGAGTTGATAATACATTGTAAAACTGCAGAGAAGAAAGATGAGCAGTTTAAAATTTTTTAGAGCTAGCACATCTTGGACACTGACCACCAAGAAGAAGGTTAGGCTGCCCTGAGCCAATCTGCTTTATGGGGTTTGCTCTGACTTTTATCCCCAGAGACAGACAACGTACCTTGTCTCTCCCTACTGCAGTCGATCCAGTTGTTCTGCCTGGGCAGAGGAATCAGTCCATTCCCCTCGTGTCTGACTGTGCATTGACTTTTTTGTTTTTACTCAGCTCCGTGAACTCAGTGAGGCTCCACAGAGGCAAAGCAGATGCAAAAATAGGTCAGACAGCTCATGGCTCCTCTCAGGACTCCCGCCCCTGGGTACGAGTGTCCCGGGCTGGGGCGGACGAAGCCGTGAGGGGACGCGTGAAGCTGAGATGGAGCGGGTGATGCCGAGAGGAGCCGTGAGGAGCTGCGCTGTGGAGAGCGAAGCCGTGAAGGGGCGGACGAAGCTGCGAGGGGGCGGGCGGAGCCGTGAGGAGACGGGAGGAGCTGGGCTGGGGCGGTCCCTAGGGCGGCTGAAGCCGTGAAGAGGCGGCCGCGCTCCGCCTCTTCCTGCGGCGGCCGCGCAGCTGCAGCCATNCCGCTACCCCACGGCCGGGCAGGTGCGCCGGCTGGGCGAGCTGCACGCCCGGCTGCTCCGCCGGGCCGCGGGAGCAGCCTCCTGCCCCGCCGCCGCCGCCCTGGCCGACTGGCCCATGTGGTACGAAGAGAGCCTGGACGGGCGGCTGGCGCCGCAGGGCCGGCGCGACATGGAGCAGCTGGCCCAGCGCATGGCCGCCCGCTTCCCCGCGCTCTTCGCCGCCCGCCGCCGCCTGGCGCTGGCCAGCAGCTCCAAGCACCGCTGCCTGCAGAGCGGGGCGGCTTTCCGCCGCGGGCTCGGGCCCACCCTCGACTTCGGCGGTGACGGTGAGTGCGCGGCACCCGCCCCCTTCCCTGGAGGAGTCTTTGGCTTTTCCTGAAGGGCTGAGAGGATCTCAGCTCTCCCGAGGGGAGGGGGGACTCCCGTGCCCTACCTGTGGGCGCGCCGGGTGCTCTCTGGGGTCTGCTCCCTGAGAGGGTGCGGGAGACCCATGCCCTGACTGAATGACTCCCGTGGCCTCCCTGAGGGACTGGGGCGGCCCCTGGCCTTCCCTGAGGGATTCCTGGCTCTCCCATAGGGGATGGGGGTGCCTCACACCCCCTCTGTGGGAGCCCTGTGCTTTCCCTGAGAGCTGGGGGAGCCTCCATCCAACCCTGAGGGAGCACCATGATCTCCCTGAGGGGTTGGGGGACTCCTGATGCCTTCCTGGGTGGCTGGAAGAATCCCTCCCTGAGGGAGCCCCCCCTCAGAGGGTTTGGGGATGTCTCCTGTCCTCCCTGTGGTTGAGGGAAGCCACAAGACCAGTCTCACATTCCCCATGCCCAGGTTGAGGGGGACCCTGCATCCCCCCCATGGGGATACAGCTGTCCCTTGGAGGGTGTCACGGTGGCCATGTGCTGGTACCCTTGGGGATGTCCATGCTTTCCCTGATGCCCATGTTTTCTTTCAGAGGTAGAGGTTGAAGTTAATGACTCCCTGATGCGGTTCTTTGATCACTGTGCCAAGTTTGTAGCCCTGGTGGAGGAGAATGACGCGGCCATGTGCCAGGTGAATGCCTTCAAAGATGGGCCTGAGATGAAGAAGGTCCTGGAGAAGGTGGCTAGTGCCTTGTGTTTGCCAGTGGAGGAGCTAAATGCAGGTAAGGAATTCCTGTTACAGGTGGCTTCAGCTCCAAGGCTGGCCAAGAATGACTTTCAAGACGTGTGGTTATGCAGAGTAGGTAATTTAAAGTGGCTGTGGCTTGGAGATGCAGTCTCTAATTAGGTGCATGAGACTGTAAGTCTGTGTTGGTGTTGTAGTAATGAATGTTTGTTAGATACTGATCAGAAGAAAAAGATGTTTGAAAACATCTTTCCTGTAGATGAAACCAGCTTTATTTGATTTTGGAGGGATTTGAGTGTTTTAGTTTTGCTTTCTGGAGTCAGTGTAGCTTTTGTGAGACCTGTTACAGCTCAAGCACATAAATGACCTGAGGAAAAGCAGCCCTGTGTGGTAACTTGCCTGTCCAGAGCAGAAGTGCTGGGTTTCCCTCTTCGGTCAAGTGGTGGGAACAGCCCCCCAAAATAAGTGTTGCTGTTGGGATTGCAACATTAGGGACATGCTGGAAGCAAAATTCAGCCTGGTGCTGCTCATACTCAGCTGCTGATGTGGAGGGGGAGTTGTCCAAGACCTCACACCTTCCATGTGTTGACTCTTCTGACCTGTGTGGCTGCACCAGCAGTTGACACCTATTGCATGTCAGCAGATGGGCAGCATTTAATGTGAAATGCTCCAGTTTCCCCCCCTGTAATGATGTCGTGTGAAGAGCTTGCAGTCCACAATTTGGATTTTGCACAATAGTTCTGTTAAACCGTGTATATTTGGTGCTTGGTCTTTGTCCTGGCAAATATTCTTATTGAATTTCATTGTTTGCATTGCCAAACAGCAGTTGCAATTCATTTTAGAGGTAAACTGAGGAGAGGAAGTTGCTACTTGTGTAGCAGTGGTTTATCTCTTGCTTGTTTGTTGGATTTATTGCAGATCTTGTTCAAGTGGCTTTTCTCACCTGCTCCTATGAGCTGGCCATAAAAAATGTGACCTCCCTGTGGTGTTCTCTCTTCAGTGAAGAAGATGCCAAGGTATGTGAGGCTTGGAGCAGCCTGCTGTAGGGGAAAGTGTCCCTGCCTGTGGCAGGGGCTTTGGAATGAGATGATCTTAAATGGCCTTCCACCCCAAACCATTCTGTGATGTGTGTTTTGCACATGATAGAAACACGTGGTAAAATTCACTCCAGGGTACATCCAATGAGGTCTTCCAGGGCCTCCAAGACTCTGTTTGGTTTTAGGGACTAGCAGCTCTCTAAACCAAATAAATGCCTGTTGACAAAACCCAGTAGAACCCAGATAAACGAGACAAATGTTTGTTCCTCTTCTTTCAAAACGGTTTGATGTAACTTTTGACGTTCAGTAAGGCTCTTAAGGAAATTTGTACCCTTGGGAAACGGGGAGACCTTTGCATAGGTAGGTGTTTGGCTAAAGGGTGGGCACTTAGGAATAAGTGGTGTCCTGTCTAAGAGGATCATGGGCTTCTGCTGAGACCTGTCCTGTTCAGTCTAGTTATAAATAATTCAGCAAGGAGGTGGGAAATGACTTTGATGCCAGGAATTGTCAGGAAAGGAACAGAGAATGAGGAGAGCACTGTTTGCTCTTGCATAATTCCAAGGCACAGTTCTGTCTGAGATGTGTGCACATCTCAAACAGTGAAAACAGACAAGCTGGGCTAAAGGTGTGGGATGGATTCTAAGGGAAGAATGATGAGCCAAAGGCAAAATGAGAAGTGCTGAAAAAGCAGTGGGCAGTGGTTGTCCCGTGATGTGCAGCACCTCACCTGAGTGTGGCTGTTGCCAGATGCTGAATTTGGTCACTCTTTGGTCTGATCTGTTTTCTGGTTTCATGCTGAAGTGGTTTCAACTGGAGCCCTGATGTTTGGGGTTGTTTTTGTGTCATTGCTCCAGGCTGTGAGCGTTTTGTTTTTCCCTTGGTGCAGTAATAAAAACCTGTGAGCTCTGACTTTAGGTGCTGGAATACCTGAACGACCTGAAGCAATACTGGAAGAGAGGCTATGGCTATGACATCAACAGCCGCTCCAGCTGCATCTTATTCCAGGATATCTTCCAGCACTTGGACAAAGCGGTGGAAGAGAGCAAAAGGTAAATCAAGAGGCTTCAGTGCTTTGGGTGTGAGCTCTCTGTGGTCAATCCTGAGCTGGATTTCATGTGAAGGGAAGTTTAGTACTTCGCTTCCAAACATGGCAACGTTAGGAGAGCTGGAGCTAGGAGAATTTTAACAATACAGTTTTTACTGGAGCAGTATTACTTTGAACAGTGTATATACATATATTTTTTTTTTTCATTGATACTTTTGTGCTCAGCTAAAGTATTTCTCTCTTTTAACTTGCTGATCCACATAGGTCTTCAGGGGACAGCCAACTGCTGCCTGATAGTGGTGGTCACTTCCTGCAGTTTGAGAGGAGACACTTAGTTGAAATAGTGAGCTTTTTTTGGTAAAAACGTCCTTGTTAAAAATAATTTGTTGCTTGAATGTTAATTTCCAGCCTGCTTGCATGTTCTTATGTTAACAGAGCAATTACAAATTCATGGTTAATAATTAGTCACATGGATTTAACGCCTTAGCAGATTACTATGGAAATTTTGTAAAAGTACAGGATATCAAGGATAGGGCCATAAGATTGTGTAATGGCAGGAGAGTGATCAATTTTGTTCCCTTTTAGTGTCATTTGCTCTTTGAGCAGTGAAAGCCTTTCAATCCTTACATTACACACACCGAGTTGCAGCCGTGTGTCTCAACTGAACATAAAACATCCCTGTAAGTTCAGTAAGAACGATTTTTACAAACCCAGAAGCTGTAGTTGGAAACGAGTTTGGGGATTTCTGATTTATTTGGAGCTGGATCAGCAGCTGCTGGATGGGGAGGTGGGAAGAGCAGCTGCCTGGGGCAGGTTCCCAAGCACCGTGGTAACTTTGTGTCTTTCGGCATTGGCTGTGGAAGTTGTTTTGCCATCACAGAGGGAAGCGGGCAGTGAGTGTAAAGGACCAGGACCCCAAATCTTGCAAATCCTGAGCAGTAACTGGAAAGCCGAGGTAGCAGAGTGCCACGGGAATGTGTCACTCCCTTCCACAACAGAAGGTGGCAGTCGTAAAGCACTGGAGACCTGGGAATAAACTGGCTTGGGTAACCCCGGATGAGAGAGGATGTGGGAATCCACCAGGGTCCGCGTGGAATCTAGGGAGCAGAGATGCAGCTAATCCTATTTCATCTACAGAGAGAGATTTATCTCTTTTTCCTGTATGGAGAGAGACACTCTGTGGTAGTGGGAGAGTACAATGAAAATGAGAACCTACAGATGAAAAGATGTGCCAAACTCTTCTTTCTTTTTATGGTGACGGTCAACTTCAAGGCAACAGGTTAGGTGTTTTTGCAGCATTTTCAGAAAACGGACTTTTGTGATCATGAAATGTCTTTCAGTGTAACGTTGTTTCATATAACGGTATCGAACATTGATTTATAACTGGATGCTTGCTCTGAAAATTTAAGAACAAGAAATTACTCTAAAGGAAAAAGCAATTTACTTCCAGGGCATTATCTTTGCCAAAATCTCTTTTCTTTTTTGGAATGAATGAGATGAGGCTGTCCAGTAGTAAAAAGGGAAGCATTTCTGTTCCGGGAAGAAGCTGGGGGATCTGGATGGTGTGTTCTGCTCAAGACTTGGCAGTGGAGATCAGTGTTGGCAAAGCTGTACTTTTGTAGCATACTTTTTGCATTTATGTTCAGTAGCTTGGTTCTGTTTTCATTCCCAGTTACAGTGAAACTAAACAGAGAAAACCTATTTCTTCCCTGAAGTGTGAGGTGAGCAGATGGCAAGGGCAATGGACTTAGTTGCCTTATCAAAGCCTGCTTTTATTTCCTTAATGGAAAACCCTTCCTGCCGATTAGTCTGTCCTTGAGAATGTGATGAAGGTGATAATAAATACCTATTGCTAATTAGTCCCACTTTCAGTTTGCAGTGCAAAAGTTTCAGATGTTTTTAGGCTCTTCCATTTTGTGGATTCCAGTATAACTCTGGGCTTTACACTAGCAACAGTCTCTTCTGTGCAGGTCTTGCTGTACAGCAAGATGGTGTTAAAAGCTGGGAAAGGTTGGGGGCCCTACAAATTTTCTTGGTTACAAAAATATAATGAAATGTATCACGAGAGATGTATATAAAATGAAACCATTTCTGCTTGGGAAATAGACTTTGGTTAAAACTTTCACTTGTTCCATGTTAAACCCATGTGATTTGCTCTGCTGAAATGGCATAGTTGGCCAGTTGTCTTGTGTCTTCACAGTTATAAAGACTGCCTGCTAGGGATAAAAAATAGCCAGAGAAGCTGGTGAAGAATTACTTTTCGCTGCTGGTTTTCCCAGCAGTTTAATGAAGAGTATTTTGCCCACAGGAACTCTGTGTTGATGAGTAATTCAGGTATTTTGATGCTTAATGCAATATGAAGCTGCTCATCTGATCTTAAAAATCTTTGCAGCTGCATGCTTGGGCAAAGGTGGATTTACAGATCAGTTGTGGCACACTTTAAAGCATATCAGCTTATTTATTTATTTCAGGGGAAAAAAATAAAAAGCTGGACAAACCCTAAACATAGCAGGAAGCAGCAGAGATCAGGGAAGGCAGTGGTGGTACTCAGAAGGCAGCAGAAGTATTTAATAGTGTTAAAGCTCAGAGGGTTTAAATTAAATTTAATAAGGAAAATATTCACTAAAGCTGTCTTAGACTTTGCAGGTTTTTTTTCTTCTAGTTTCAAATATTTAACATTAATATTTCCTGCTGGTGAAAGAATATGAAATACGTGTTATTGCTTGTAGTGTCCATCTGGATTACCATAAGGCTCTGGGAGTTGGGAGGATGCTTTATACATCCATCTCGGTATTTACAGTGTGTATTGATAATACCAGCCTAGCTGCATTATATAGCAAAATATCTGGTGTGGTTTCAAACCTCTGAGACTAAGCAGGCCCAAGGTATTTTAAAAAAAAGGACTAATTTGAATATGGTTGAAGATCAATTGAAAGTCATCTTTGTGAGTTACACCTCAAAACTGTGCGGTAAACAGACCAATTTGACAATTTCTTGATAGCTTTTATTGTTGCATGTAATTTGCCTTCCTCTTTGCAGGTCACTTCTCAACACAATTGGTAACCTTTCAAGAGTCATTTACTGCTGTGCCCTAATTGTTCTTTCCAAACCTGTGAGTCAGTACAAAGGAATAGAGTGGGTGATCTAAAACCACTTCACAGTTCAAAACTCTACAAAGGGAACTGAGCAAAAAGCTTCTACATGTTCAGTAGCAATGAAATAATTAGATTGAAAACCCCCTTTTGCTCAGGTTCCAAGCGTTCAGTTCAGTCGGGTTTTTTATTAAAACCCCTTCACTGCTGCTGGGATGGCTTTCATTAATAAACAGTTGATGTCTCAGTCAGCAGCTCTGTATCACAGTGTATGGTTGGCGTTGATTGCCCCATCTTTCCAAGGTGGGACTTCTGACATGACTAAAGGGAGCTTTTGGGGAAGCCGGAGGTGTGAAATATGCCACAGCTCCTTGTGGCACATTGAGCAGCATCGCCTGTGTTTGCATTTCTGAAGTGTGTGTGTGTTTGCTGACTGCTCTCAGAGGGCTGGGCAGCCCAGGGTCTCTCCCCTGGGAATGTGGCTGTTCATCTGCCCAGAACTGGAGATTTAAAGTTTCTTAGGCCTGTCAGAGTCCCCAGCGTGCCCTCAATCTCCCATTAATTAGTTAATAAATGCTGGCTCAGGATTGATCTGAAAAAGTATCTGAGCAACTTTGGTCGAGTCATACCCTTTTATGTAAGAACGAAAAAGTCAAATGAAACAGTACCTAGGCAAGGAACAGACAAATGAACTGGTCTGACCAGTGTCCACCTTGGCCAGAACGGGTTTGACATCAGCCTCTCGGTTTGCTTTTGGCTCTTGGTGGATCAGCATTGAGCATCATGGTGCTGCTGCAGATCCCTGAGGTTTGAAACAAGGGGAGAAGCGATGTCAGCCAGGTAAGAGCCTTTGAAAGTGCAGCAGCTCTGCAGTGAAACACGAGGAGGCCTAGCCTAATGAGCTCTGAGTGATTAAGTGTTGCAGGACTAGATAAGAGCCTTTTAATCAGGGTTTTTAATGTGTTTTGTGTAGTCCAGTCAGCTTTTCAAAACTGCTGTTGTCATGAGTGAGCTTGTTCCTTGTTGCAACAGAAGAAAAATTTTCTCTTGTAAGTATTAGTGGTGGCATTTGGTTGAGTTGGTGCTGATTCTGGGAATGATTAGCTGTCTTCTATTTATGGTGGCAGTTTTGACATATGAGGACTTGATGTTATTTGAGAGAATTTTTTTCAGCTTTTTTTTATTCTTCTTCCCACTGGTGAAAACTCTCTGAGCTTTAACACTATTAAATACTTCTGCTGCCTTCTGAGTGCCACCACTGCCTTCCCTGATCTCTGCTGTGTCCTACTATGTTCAGGGTTTGTCCAGCATTTTTTTTTTTTCCCTGAAATAAATCACAGGGGGAGGTGAGAAGGATGAAGAATTGATCCCATAAGTGAAAGCAAGTTTTGGAATCCTTTGACTTGGCTTTTTTTTATTACGGAGAAAAGGGACTGAAGCTTGCTTGCTAAACAGGTGTTAAAGCTTACCTTCTGTGCAGAAGGTAAGAAGGTAAATGCCTCTTGTTAGAGGCATTTTTACATGAGGTTTGAAGGTTGGCCAGTTGAGCTTTGCTGCAGATAAGTTCTCTTATCCCACTATTTCCTGGGGTTTGAGTTATTTCTAACTGAAAGTCCAATCAGTGCTTAGGAAATAAACTTTGGTTAAAAGCAAGTTCACTTTTTCCATGTGGAAAATGAGCTCTCAGTAGTCCTGGGAACAGTAGGAATGATCTGCTCTTGAGGATGGGTGAGCTGATGCAGAAGATTGAGTTAAACCCAAATCTGTTGAGACCCAGGAGAACTAGAGTTTGCTTGGATGATAAATCCCACATCTGTGCTTCTCCATGATGCCTTTTTTTTTTTTTTCCCCTCATGGTTAGACTTAGATTTTGGGGTTGTGCTGCTGAATTGTTCAGTACTTTATTTTTCATCTGTGGTCAGATTTACTTAAAAGGTTAAAAAAAAAACAAACCATAAAACCCTGAAGTGGGCAGTCCAGGAGCTGGGGTGTCTCTCCAATGAAACATGCTTGTGCTCTGCCTACTGAGAGCCCCTTCTGCTCATGTGGAAGTACCCCATGAAATGAAAAAGAAACCTTCAAACAAGCTCGTAATATTTTATGGCAGAGGTTTATGCACAGTCCCTTCAACTCCCTTCCAAGCTGGGAATGAGATTTCCTCATTGGGCTTTCCCAAGCCATGTGCTAGTAAATAAAAGGGAGAGGAGAAGTGGATTGAAATGCCATTAGTAATTGCCAGAGTGCAATGTTGAGAACTTTGATGCTTCTAACAAGACACTGAGTCATTGATAGATTGTGAGGCAAATTGAGCCTGGAAATATCAGGCCTGCCATTTAATATTTTATTAGCTACTGTTTATGTGTTTTGTAGCTTGTCCTGCCTTTATCAGAAATGCGGGGGTAGTTGTAACCTTTGCCTGTGTGTATTCTTTGAAGATGTAATCTATCATCTTCCCCACAATTAAAAATATTGCTGTTCAACCTTGATGGCCATTTTGATTGCTGTTGCTGAATGATAGGAAACCACATCTGAGCTGGAGTCCTGACCCTGGAGACTGAGCAGGGAGTGCTGGAGCAGTCTGGGAAATGGCCGGTACAGCTGAAAGGCCAGGCATGCTGTGTTAAAGAGGCTGTGGAGAACTCAGGGTTGTGTCATCTCAGGAAACAGTTTTAATCCTCATTGAACTAATCCAGTGGGATAGCTCTGAGTGGGAGAGGTGTGTTTTGCCTCCCAAGGCTGTTGGGCATGTTGGCATGAGGATTTCATTAGACTAAAGCAGGTGAAGGGAAAACTCAGGCTACTCTGAGAGTGAGTACCTTGTTTAGTCCTTTTCCCACTTCTTGCCTTGTTCTTAAAAACTTGTCTGTGCTATAATTTGTTTCCTGCTTTGCAAACATATGCCTTGCTGGGTTTTTTTATGGGTTGGGGTTTTTTTTGAGATTTACTTCCATTTCAACATTCCTGCTTAGCATCAACTGGAAAGTAAAGCCAAACTTTGCTTAAAGCCAGCACTGAAAGCTAGAATGTTAATTTTTTTTGTTGGTGGTGGTTTAGCATTTCTGAAGCCTTTTTGAGTGGTGGGATGTGAAATCCATTCCCTCTGGAATCGGTAATACCTACGTAAGATTGCTTTAGAGATTCTAGCAGCATATTTGCATTCCCAGTTTCCCTCTTAGTTAACAAAACAAAGACCACCATGCAGCTGGGATGACATGAAAATACAAATAATGAAATAAGGGAAAAATTTAAAAAGCAGCTCTAGGAGAGAATCAGAATTCCAGGCCAGTCTTGTAGAAATAATGCTCCAGACTAGTACTGCTGAGCACCTTGATGAATCTTACACACCTGAGAAGTGGGATGGCTCTTTAAAAGGAAAACATTCCTCTTGGAGCTCTTGGGAGGGATCAGCAAACATAAAATAGGGTGGTCTGGTAGCCACAGTCGTGATTTCCAAACATCTTTCTGAGCAGGTTTCCTTATCTAAAGAAATCCAGTGGATGGGGTTAAGGGGAAAGGTCCTGACATAGGGGAAAAAAATTGATGAAATTACAAGAAATGGAGGGTAGGGACAGCTGATTGATTTTTCCTAGCAGAGATAGAGCTGGAAAGATCTGACCTGCTTGGAATGTTGTAAATGACCTAGGAAAAAAAAGACGTGACAAGTTCAGTAGCTTTGCAAGTGTGGCAGTTTTATTCAAGATAAATAAGGTGAAGTGTTTCTACTAGAAAGATTGTGAAAGGACCTGGCGAGACTGACTGGGCTGGAAAACTGCAGAGCTGTCAAATAATCCACATGGGGAAAAATGGTCTTCTCACCTGTTGGACAGAATCTGGGAGAACTTACTGCTCAGGGGCTGAGTTACAAGGTTGTTGCAGCTGTCTGAGATATCTCAGACTTCAGGCAGATGGGATTTGGAGCAGCCTGGTCTATGGAAGGTGTCCCTGACAGGGAGTTGGAATGAGATGATTTAGGGTCTCTTCCAATCCAAACCATTCCATGTTGGATGTCAGGAATTAAGCAGAGAGCTCATGGGTGTGGTGTCAATTTCTGTGTAGCTCGTGGTTCTTGAGTATTGTGCATTCTGATATTCTCATCTAAAGGGATATAGCTCGTGTGGAAAACTGTGGAAGGACTAAGGTGGAGTTTCTCAGCTTGCAAAGAACAATATTGCAAAGCTGTGAGCAGAGCAGATTACATGGGACATGGCATCTACAAATAGAAAAAATGAAGAGCAGTGTGTGAAGCTGTGCAACTCCTTGCCACAGGACGCTGTGCATACTAGAAATGCACATGGATTGAAGGAGAGATTTGGCAAAAGAGTGATTCATTACCTAGGAGCCACCTCTGCCCCTGGAGACTTCTGAGCTGGAAATTGCAGGAGGTTACAGGAATGGCCTTCTGTTTCCTTCCATAGGCATCTGTGCCTTGCTGCTGTGACAGGAGGGATGTGAATGTGTCCTAAAACCTAAAAATACTTCCCTGAAGGTGTGTGTGGACAGGAAGGATACATGTGAACTGGTCAAGTGGACAAGAGAGGGAAGGGAAGAGAAAGGAATTCAAGAATCCAAAAGCTTTACAATTTTAAAATGAGTGAAGAGGTCATAAAGAGCAAAGGGAGAACATGGGCAGGAACACTGATTCTGGAGGAGCTGGAAGAGTGTGGTGAATATAAAGATCTTGGTGCAACAAAGGCATAGGTGAGAAAAAAATACAATGTCCTCCACAGAGAACCTTTATGTGGTTTGAAGGCTGCTTCTTTTTGAACAGAAAACAGAAGCAGGGTTCAGATATATTTTTGAAGAGATGTTTTGTCTAAGGGGAGAGTCTGAGGTGCGGAGTCAGAAGGGCTCAGGCTCACCTGGAGCATGGTACAAGGTGTGTCAGACTGTACTAACACCATGGCTGCACTGAGGTGGCAGGGCCCATCCTGGCCCAGCACTGAGTTCCTGCTGAGCTGATTCAAGTTCCAATCCGCAGGCAAGTCTTCCAGTTAACCATTTTTCCATTGCTTTGGGTTGGAACAGAGGAAACACCCTCTTTTCCATCCAGTCAAGATGTGTCTCCTGTATTTACCTGTGCTAGATCACGTGACCTGGGCCACATGGAAATGGTTGCCAAAAGCCGTCATCCATCTCTGGAGCAGGGGTCAGATTTTCCTCTTGGCTGGTGCTTCCTGGCACAGCAAGCCAGCTCTTATCTCCCCTTGGGCTGAGCAGTGTGTAAGCCTTCTGTTACATAAGCTGTCCTCTGTCACGGTGTGAGTCAGTGGCTTCATTTGCTGACCTGTTCTTCAGGGAGCATAATCTCCTTCTGGGCTGCTTGGTGTCCTCAGGAATTTGTAATAGCAGTATTCCTGCTGGTCATTTGGACTGCTAAACCGGGGAGAGACAACTTGGTCTCTGTCCTCAGACTAAACGTGGTAAATGCTGATGCTTTGAAGGAGAATCTCTCGCATCCAGTGAAGGGCTTGACCGTGTGTGTGAGCTCCAGCTCCGTTCCCTGCCCTGGACACGCTCCAGCCCCTCCAGGGCTCTCTGGCCGGGAGGGCCCAGCCCTGGACACGGCCCTCGAGGTCCCTCAGCAGGGCCAGCCCAGGGGCCGGGCCCTGCCCTGGGGCTGTGGCCACCCCATGGCTGGCACAGCCCAGGGGCCATTGGCCTCGTGCCCCCCTGGGCTCCTGTCCAGCGCTGGCACAGCACCCCCAGGACCTTTCCCCACGGGCCCTTCCCAGCCCCTGTGCCCCAGCCTGGAGCTGCAGGGTGACCCCAGGGCAGGACCCAACACTCGGCCTTGCTGAACCTCGCTGCGTTGGCCTCAGATCAATGTTTGGGTAAAGTTTGAGAAGCTGCATTTAAAATGTCTGTAACAGACTGATATTCCCAAACAGGTTTTCTCAGGTGTAACACAAGTTCAAGGTGTCCTTCAGCCATAGTAGCTGTGTGATTTGTCGGTGTTTTGTTCTAAGGCACAGGCTCCTGCTCATCCCTTCCTCTTCTTTTCTTTTGTAGCTCCAAACCCATTTCTTCGCCTCTGATCGTCCAAGTTGGGCACGCAGAGACCCTGCAGCCCCTGCTTGCCCTGATGGGTTACTTCAAAGACGATGAGCCTCTCCTGGCCAGCAACTACGCCCGGCAGGCGCAGCGGAAATTCCGCAGCGGCCGCATCGTGCCTTACGCGGCCAACCTGGTGTTCGTGCTCTACCACTGCGACCACGTCAACACCTCCCAGGAGGAGTACCAGGTGCAGCTGCTGCTCAACGAGAAACTTCTGTCCTTCCATCACTCCAACGAGACCACGTCGACCTACACGGACCTCAAGGACTACTACAGGGACATCCTGGAAAACTGCCACTTCAAGGAGGAGTGTGAGCTGCCCCAAGTCAACGTCACTGCTGTTGATGAGCTGTGAGGAAATCCTTCAAATCAGTCTGAGTTCAGTTCCACGGGGAACGTTGGGAACGAGCACTTTGGATGATTTGCTGCTGCTGTGTTGACTTTGTAACCTTGCAGATTTAAGGGGTTGTCTCAGCTGAGTGCACTGGTTCTCTGTTGCATAAGCAGAACTGCATAAACAACTGCTGTCACAGGGCAGTTGTAACGAATGCGTGATGCAAGACACAAATACAAATGTGTTTGTGTTGCCAATAAGCTGATTTCATTGGTCACTGCTGTTATGAATGGGTCATAGATGGATTTAAGAGCTGGGGCAGCTTCTGTTTGATTTGATCTGAAGGTGGTTGGACTGATTCACTGTTGCTTTGTGCTGCCTGTGTTTTTAGCTGCTGTTTTCCTGTGCCATGCATGAAATATTTCAAACTTTTTTTTGATCCTTTTCCCAAGCTTCTAGAAGGGAGAGGGTACATAGTTCTTCTCCACAGCTGCACAACTTCTGCCTGGACAGCACCATTTCTATTCTGGGCATTTTGAAGCAGGAGGAGTTCCTGCATGCATCACCTGCTTGAAAAGGGGCAAGGAATTAAAAGTCTTAAGGTCATCATCGACCCATCCTGCATAGCAAGTTAGTCTCCAGGGTAAGTAAATTATCTTTAAAAAGAAGTAGGGAAAAAAAAAAGAAATAAAAGTGAGGGGAGTGGAAAGTAGCCACTCTTCCTTTAAAGTGCTCTGGGACATGCAGCAGTTATTCTCCAAATACTCTGGAGTGTCCCTTCACAAAGACCATCCATTTCTGGTGTAATTTGGGCTGGGGCACACAGGTTAGGCTGTGCCATGCCTCTGAACCTCTTGGTCCTGGCCAGGTGCTGACAGTTTTCCTACCAGCTCTGGCTGGGAAAGCACCTCTGATGTCTCCAGCCTCCTGCTTGAAATGGAATTGTTGCTAACTCTAAATCCAGGTTTTTGAGCTGTATAAACATTGGGCTGAGATTTGACTTTTGCTAACTTTAAGGCACCAAATAAGCTGCCACTTAGGTAGGCCTTACACATTTGGTGTGCCACCTTGCTATTGAAAGGCAGCTGGTTTTAAAGAGGTGGGTGGCACAGAAGGACTGGTGGTATTTTAAAGCAACTGCACTTTAAGTAGGTTCCCTTATGCCTGAAAGCTGGGAAGTATTTTACAGCTCTGCAGTGTGACAGTGAAAGGAAAACTGAAGATGACTGATAAGTGTCTGAATTAAGTCAGAAAAAGATTTCTTCATCACCTGCAAGGGAATGGCTGTTTGACCAAGTTGCTCCGAAGCAATTGAGGGTATGGATTTATGGTGCTGGTAGCTCTTGAAGTGTGCACTCTCACCATCTAATGAGCATTCAGAGCTCACCCTGTGAAGTTTATTTTGCTTTGCTTCCTGGGCAGGAGATGAAGACTGGGAATAAGTAATTACCACAGCATAGCCTGCAGCAGTTGAGGGTACAGATGTCTATAATGCACCTGATAAGTCCTTTCTGTAGGCTCACCCCCAGACCTGGGAACTTAACTGCTGCAAAAACAAAAACAGAAAAAGGAAAGCCAAACTCCAAGTTGAGAAGTTACACTTAGTGTTTGTTTTTTAATTTTTTTTTCCTGAGAACTCGGCCTTTTTGTCACTTTTTTTTCCTTCTTAACATGCCTTGTTTAAAAGCACTTCATGTTTACTTACCTGTAAGTTAAGGAGCAATTGAACACCTGGTTTTTGCTGTTGCTCTCTGAGTTAAGGGCATTTCCCTACCTGTGACTGTAAGTGCATCACTTGCTGCAGAGACCAAGAGATCGCTGAAAATAGCATTTCAAATATTTCAGTACTTGCCTTTAAGTCTGCAGCTTTCTGAAGCTGGGGAAATGGTTAGGGAGGAGTTCAGTGCTGCAACGACCAGAGGAATATAGGTCAGGATAATTGTCAGCCCCTGCATATGACTACTGCTCAATCACCTTTGCAAGTCTCCTTTTTCACATGATCCTACTTTGAGACTAAGTCAACTGATGGAAATAATTGTGACAGATCCCAGTTAGGAACTTTATTGCAACATTTCAGTCAGGCTACAAAGAAATGAGCCTTTGTTTAAAGGCAATTAGGTTTGGAAAGAGCAGATACGAGAGTGATAAAATACACCTTTTGGACAAATATTTTTTTTTCTGTGAGTCAGTGATGATTCATGAACAGAAGGGATGACAGCCTGACTGTGTGAGATGACTAGAGGATTCTGTTGTCAGTTCAGCAAGACTGCTTTTAAGACATCACATTTGTTAAAAGATACATCCTTCTTCCTTATGGAAGGATGAATACACTGCACTTGACTGCTTTTTTTCTTTTTTAATTGTGTGCCAGGTGAGGTGCAGGAACCAAAGAACTCCTGTTGTGGAGCACCCTTTGTTCATTAGCAGATTGATTGTTTAAATTCTGTGGGTGATGCCTCAGCAGCTGTTTCCTGTTTCACCTTGGAGCTCGAGTCCCTCATACCGCCGGTGTAACAGATCTCTCTTCAGTGACTGTCAGCAGTTAACTGGAGAGCAACATGTGCAGCTGGGGCTCTGATCTGTGTTTAGAGGATGCTCTGACTAACTCCTCTGGTAGAATTAGAGGCTCAGTGTGGAAATTTTGCACCCTTGTGGCACTGTAGAAGTGTTGGGACATGTAAATACGCTGGGCACTTATTCTGGTTCTTAGCACTGGGGAGGGGGACTTCACTCTGATCTTTTTGTCTAATGAACAAAGACATTTGATTAGATTAAGCAAAATTAGTTAAAAAAAGAAAACTAAAATGGATCAAAATGCTTCTCCAAAGTTGGACACTAACTCAGATGCGGTGTTTGATCAGGCTGCCACATTTCCTGCAGTGCACATTCCCACATCCTGCAAAACTCCTGCAAGAGAAGTAATGCTTTCTCCTCCTTCCTGTGGCTCTGGAGGCCTCATCTCAGACATCTGTCAAAGACTCTCTTTGCAACCTTTCTGAAACTGGAAGCTTTCACTGATGGGAAATACCAACAGTGTTCATGTCTTCAATATGTGTGAAGTACATTTTAATTTGTTAAATGGTTAATCTGTTTCAAAGCGGGTTTTTTTTTCTGTCTAGGAAGAGCTGCTGTTGTTCTGGTCAGTGTGGAGCTGTCAAATGTAGATTTGTAATGATCTGGTACAAACTGGAGGAATTTGGGGAGCTTGTGGATTTTTAGTGCTGTGAAATAAAACTGCACACTTTCTTCATCTGTTTTCTGAGCAGCAATAATGACGTGATCTTTGGAATCATGGTTGTGATTTCTTTCAAAATACAGTTGGGAGGATGCTGTTACATGTGTTGGTGTCTAATTTTTTAAGTCATCAGATTTCTCAGTGGTTAATAGAAAATGCCTTAATTATGTTTTTATGCTCATATTTTGAGGGGACTAAAGATTTGCTCTTGTTTCCAGGAGCCCTGGGACAAAAAGCAGCAACAATTTCCTGACAAGGTCTTTGCAGATGCTAAAAGGGTGCAGTGGCTGGGATGGTATAATCTTTGATTAAGGGCTGTTTCTGCATTTTCTGTGAAGATGTGTAGTTTGTAAGACAGCTGGAAATGGAAATCAATAGAGGATGTTTTGTTTAAAACAGGGAAAAGCCCCCCAGACTGTGCAGTCACAGGCAAAGGAGTGAAATGCCTCTCAAATTAACACACCACATAGAACCTTTGGGGAAGGAACACGGTCACTACCACCCATCTCCCCCTCTCCCTGTTTTTTGGGTCTATAATACATTAAAGAGTTGTTTGTTGTCTAACTTTTCAAAGGGAAGGTAGTATTATAACGTGCTGCTGAGGCAGGAATAATGGCTTATCTTTCAAGTGGTAAATTCTTGCTTTCCTGGGCTTTAAATTGTAGATTTTCTTCTGACCTGACTGGCCTGGAGTGAAGATCAGGACTGAGGAGGTTCAGGCTTAACAGCATGAGGTGTTTGTGGCAGTGGACTCATTTATTTATTTAATTTAATAATTCCTTTGAGTTTGAAGGGACCATTGTTTTTCTGACAATCTGCTGAAAGGTTAGAGCACGCCTCTTACTGTGTTCAGTTAACAGAAACAAATGCCTCATCTTCAGGGAAGGGATTATTGTGGAAGGAATAGTACGGAGAGAACGAGGTGAATTTTGTATTATTTACTTAGGGGTCAGAAAAAGCTCTGCAGGCTTGTCCAGGTTAGTGACCTGTAGCTCTCAAACGCTTCCCTGGCTGTGATAGCAGATCCTGAACCCCTTACAGAAACAGAAGGTGCCCAGGTGATCCTGGGAGCTACTCCAGAAGGAGGATCCAGGTGGGATCAGGTTCAAGGTCCTTCAGCTTGGTGCCCTCTGGCTTTTGGTAGGACGTGGTGCTTTGAGCATAGGGACAGAGCAAAATTTCCCCACCTGCTCCTGATTGTGGCTACAGGGTTTTTTTGAGCTAAGGCCAGTGCATTTGTGTTTAGCTTTAGCTATTTCTCTTAAGCAATTTCTCTTCTCCATGGCTCTCCAGGTGCTTTCCTGACCCAAAGGCAGGATTCTGCCCTGCTTAGGTGAGACCCCACCTGCAGAGCTGCCCCAGCCCTGGGGCCAGCACAGGAGGGACCTGGAGCTGCTGCAGAGAGCCCAGGGGAGGCACCAGGATGATCAGAGGGATGGAGCAGCTCTGCTGGGAGGAAAGGCTGGGACAGCTGGGATTGTTCAGCCTGGAGNGGGATTGGTCAGCCTGGACAGGAGAAGCTCTGGGTGACCAAACTGTGGCCTTGCAGGGCCTGAAGGAGCTGCAGGAAACATGGAAAGAGATTCTGGACAAGGGCCTGGAGTGCTGGGACACAGAGAAAGGCTTCCCAGTGCCAGAGGGCAGGGATGGATGGGATATTGGGAAGGAATTGTTCCCTGGCAGGGTGGGCAGGCCCTGGCACAGGGTGCCCAGAGCAGCTGGGGCTGCCCCTGGATCCCTGGCAGTGCCCAAGGCCAGGCTGGACTCTGGGGCTTGGAGCAGCCTGGGACAGTGGAAGGTGTCCCTGCCCGTGGCAGGGGGTGGGGTTGGATGGGCTTTAAGGTCCTTTCCAACACAAACATTTCTGTGACTCCATGACTTGCTTTGCAGTGGGATGTGGTGCATGCTGGAGCTCAGCTGGAGCTTTGGGAAGGTCCAGCTCCTCTCATTTGAGTCTCCTGCTAGACTGGAATTTCAGCCAGGTTTGCAGGAGCTGTGATTTGAAAACAGTGAGAGCTTCCAGCATTCTCAGTTAGCAGAGTTAGTTATCACATGCAAATGGTGAGGCTTGGCATGTGTTCTGGAGCAGTTCTGTGATACAGATCTTGTTTCAGTGCTGTTCTCCTAAACACCAGCAATTAATCCCATTCCTTGGAGCACTTTGATGGGGAGAGGAGTTAAACACTTGACCTCTTTGCATCTCACTTGTGCTACCTGTGACTTGGATTTTCCTTTCTGCGTGTGGGAGGGGCTCATCTTGCTTCCTTGTGCTGAAGTTATTCCATTCTTCTCATTGCTGCTTTGATTTTTGGCTTGGTTTTATCCTGTGCCTATAAATAATGCCTATTTCCTAAGCCACGCTTGCACACACTGTTCAAGGTGAGGCTGTGCTGTTGACTTGAAAAGGAGTGAAATGATATATTTCTTGTGAACTTTTCTAAGTTTTTATTTCACACTTCTCCCACATAAAATAGCATCCCAGAGATGTCCTCTGTGTATGATGTATTGCTCCTTCTTGCTATTAATGCAGAAATGTATTGCTGTTTGCTGCTCTCTGAGGATTTGGGTTGCCTAAAACTACTTCTGAAAATTGGAACAACTTTCTCATATTTATGAAAGTGCAATATCCTGTATTTTTTAATTATGGTAGTTTGAAATTAATAACTGGTTTGTTAGAATCAATATACAAGGGATGTGGTGTAGAGGGAATACTTTCAAACAACCAGCTCTGCCCAAAGCACAGGGAGGTGGCTCTTGATCCTCTGTGATTCCCACCTTTGTGCTGGATCAGCCAGGACAGAGTTGGCTTTCTGGGCTGCCAGGTCATGTCCAGCCTCTCATTCACCTATCAATTTAAAATACCCAACCCCCTAAGCTCCGGTTCCTGGTTTATGTGCCAGAAGGGAGATTTGAAGTCCTTAGGAGATTGGTTTTCAGCCTGTAATGTTATACTCACCTTTTGTCTCCCTATTGAGTCCTGACATAGTCATTGACCTGCCTGATCCCTCTGGAGATGCCACTTGCATCTCATTTCAGTCTTTGCTTTGCCAGATCTGATAAGCTGGTCCCTCCTCATCTCTTCTCCTGACCTGCCTTATTCCATGTGAGTGCTGGCTTGTTTCACTTCAGTTCTTTTGAACTTTAATGACCGGCATTGTACTTGGTTTTCCAGATGCGGTCTAACAAACAGCTCGCTGCTGGCAGGGAGATCTCCCCACTTTTTTTTCTTGGGAAGGTTAATCATTAGGCCAGTGAGGTTATTATATTTATTTGGTTGGTCAAGGGCTGTTTTCTGTGGCCCTTTGGAGGTTTTGTGCTCTGGTTACCATCTGCTACAGAACTCGCCAGGTGCCACAGGTCATTTCTAACACATAGATTTGTGTAGAACCAGCTTCATTTTTTTGCCAATATAAAGAGTGTTGCTGACTATATCCTGCATTTCTCTATTTGTCTGCATGCCTGCTGCTTTTATTGTGTAGGACCTGCTTCCCCAGGGCCTCGTGCTCCCAGCCCTCTCAAGCATGCAGCATATGCAAATTGCTGCTGGGTCTTGGCTTTGCAGGAAAGCCTTTGGGGTTAGGATTTCATCTCCCATAACCCAGAATTATCAGGCTCTTCTGCAGCCCTCCTGGGCCTTGGTGTGGCAAAGAACAGCACGTCTTTCCTCTGCAGGGAATGCAGGCTCTGCCCTGAACCCACCAGTTGAGGATATTTGGGTTTACAGGGGTTGATGATCCCTGGGGATAATCAGGAGGTTTCCCCGTTGCCTTTCTTCTCCTGGCTTTGAGGTCAGGTGAGATGGATCCTGCGGTGTTCCCGTGGAGCAGATCTCCCCTGTCTCCATCTGCATCCTTTCCAGGCAGAACTGGGAGCAAATGCCACTCCCAGCATGCCAGGGCCTGACTGTCCTCTGCTCCATGCCCCTGCTCAGGCAAGAAAGAGGTGGTGGTTCAAAGGGCTTCTTGATAGGTTCAGGTTCTTCTCTTTTCTCTTTCTTTTCCCCCAGGAGGTGCTGCATATGTTGATCAACCCTGCTTTGGGCACAGGGCTGGAGTTGGGTGTCAAAGCCAAATCTGGGGGCGTGCTTGGAGCTTCTAGCTGCATGAGGCAAGACAAGGAACAGCAGAGGCTCGTGTGACCTACTTCAGCTCTCACCCACAGCCTGCAGAGCAGAGACCTGGGCTGGAGGCAACAACTCTGCTGGTAAATGAGGAATTTTTTCCATCCTGTGCAGCAGTGGAGAGCTTTGGAGCTCCATCATGGTTATCGGGCCACTTTGCCCAGAGAAGTTGTGGATGCCCCTGGATCCCTGGAAGTGTCCAAGGCCGGGTGGGACAGGACTTGTAGCAACCTAGGACAGTGGGAGGTGTCTCTGCCGTGGCAGGGGCTAGAATGAGATGAGATTTAAGGTCCCTTCCAACCTAGGCCATTCTATAAACATCAGAGTTTGAATAAAGCACCCAAGACCTGTCACAAACAGTGAATGTCACCCTGTTTTTTAAAAGCTTATCACCTCTGCCTAAGAATGGCTTTTCTATGAGAGTGGTAAAAAGGCTTCTCTGGATTATTCTAAAGATAGCAAAATTGAGACTGAGTTTACCAAAGCAGAAGTTTCCCTTCACATAGTTTCCTGTGAGAACTTAGTTGGTGGCAGCACACATCTGTCATGGTCGACAGCTTGTCTGGAAATCTGTGTGACAAATCTCACTAGGGAATGGCACAGGGGGAAAAGTGCTACAATCCAGTAGTGTACTGCAGATCCTACATCTGCTTCTGCACAGGAGTGAAAACAGGTGGGGACTGTGGGGTTTTCCCTGCGCTGGCTGGAAAAGTGCTTGGTGCCCCTGCTCACAAGTGTCTGGAGATGGAGGGGAGTGACAGGTGGGAGCTGCTGTGACACCTGGCTGCTTTGTAAAAGGATTAGGATGAAATTAGACTTCAAAACGTGATAGGAGCTGACTTCCCTACCTGTGCTTGTCTGTGCTTGTCCAGCTCTAACACTGCCTGGCCCTGGAGAGGCTGGATTTTAAATTGGCCTTTCCTTAACTGATTTCTGTTTCAATCATGACTGTCCTGGTGGCAGTCTTAGCCACACTGGTATCTCTGTACATAGCTTTGACCTTTTTTTTTTTTCTGCCAGCCTGCTTTGGGAAGAAGACATACGTGGCTTCTAATCTGACTTCCTGAGTTCCCAGATTACTGTAGGGAAAGTGAGTCTGAAAAAATTTCAGGAGCTGAGGTCTTTATTCTGGTATTGTAAAAGGAACAAGGTAGGGCTATGGGTCAAAGTCTGTGATAGGGATAAGAAATCACACAGGGCAAAGGCAACGGACCTTTTAATTACACTCAATAATTACACTCAATAAATAAGTATCTTTACTGCAATATGACACACCACAAATGGATAAGAATCTCTGTTTTGCGTCCAAGGAAAGATATTTGTAAAGTCAATATTCCCTTCCTTGTGAAGTGTTATCTAGGCCCTCGTGGGGATATATATTTTATATACTTTATATCTGGGAGCTGTGGTGTGCAATCAGAAGGAGAGCATGAGGTCTGTCTGCAAGTGGGAACTGGGATTGCCCTGGGTTCTGTGGGACTAGCAGGGAAACCTCGAAGGCACTGCAAGTTTATAGGCAAAGGGAAAAAGAGAAATATGAATACAAAAAAAAAAAAGAAAGAAATAAGAAAAAAGAAGTGAGTGAGAAAAATCAAGGACCCCTGTCAGAACTTAGTTTACAGATCTGGTGGGCAGAAGCTGATGCCTGGGAAGTTCCACCTGGACAGGAGGCACAACTTCTGCCCTGGGCAGTGCCAGCCCTGAGCACATTGTGCACAGAGCCTCTGGGGTCTCCTCCCTGGGGCTGCTGCAGAGCTGTGTGCACACAATGCTGTGCCCTGGGCTCTGGGATGGCCCTGCTGGAGCAGGGAGGTGGCACCAGGTGCCCACTGAGCTCCCTTCAGCCTCAGCCAGCCTGAGATCCTGTGCTGAGCAGTGCTCGGAGGACAGGATCTGTTTGTACCCGCTCTAAAATAGAAAGTGACAAAAGCCGCTGTGGGAGTGTCTATTTTGCATTTTTATCATTTCCCTAATGATTATGGGAGTTTGGTGTGTGTGGGATGCCATCCCCAAGGCTGGACCAGTTGCTCTGGGGACATTAAGAGCTGTCAGGGCAGCCTGGAGCACGTGTGGGAAAGCAAGATACTGCTGGGAGCAGGAGTGGTTGTGTCATTGGGGCATTAAAAACCCAGCTTGGCAATCCCAGCTCTGGGTTGTTTAAAGTGAGCTCTGCAGCACTATGAGGAGACCCAAGTAGATGCAGAGCTTGTTCCTGGCTTTGGCTCCTCTCTCCCGTTGTGAAATCCTGGCAAACTGGTTCTGAATTTGGTTCCTGGCTGTAGCAGTCCCCAACAGCAGTGGGTGTTGCCAGTGCTGGAGGCTTCAGTGGCTGATTTCTTGTCACTTCTGGAGCTCTTGTTCTCTCAAACAGCTTTCTGGAAGTTGGGGATGATCCCCTGTGTTCGAATTATAGAACAAAGAAAGGAAAAACGTTTCCTGTTCTCATTAAAGTCCTGATTGCTGATGCCAGGAGGTATTGCCCTAACCTGGATCTCTGGTGCTTTCCAGCAATCTGTGCTTTGCTTTCATAGCTGATTTTGCATTTGGCATCTCACAAGTGAGGCTTTAGGGCTACAGATCTGCCCTTGACTTATACACAGAATTCAACCCCCTTTGTGCAAAGGGTGAAAGGTGGGGTGGATAAGCTGGAAGTGCTTGTTGGGGCAGTTCTGTATCTCTGGTATCTCTGCAGGCTGATGCCAGAGGAGTTACGTATGTTCAGTTGGGGAACATTCAGATTTCAAAGGTACTGATCCTAACGCACTGGGGACAGGAAGAGCAGAATTTGTCACACTCCCAGTGACTGGAAGATGCTCCATTAACTGGGTGACAGCTTCCTCTGGCACTTTGGAAGAACAAACCTAGAGAATTTGAGAAGAAATGGTGCTGAAGGCAACAGCTGTGTCTCATCACTTGAAAAACCAAGCAAGGCACTGAACCATCAGCTGCAGGTTCCCTGGTGCTAGGAAACCAAGTTAACAAGAGCAGAGGCAGCAGCAGTGGAGTAGTTTTGAGTGCAGGGAGTAGTGGAGTGCTTTTCCACCTAGCAGTCATCAAATTAGGGAATTCCTGCAAGGATTTAAGAGTATAGTTGTGCAAAGTTAGAGACAGTGATCTTCCCCCTGTGTCCTCCGTGTGGGAGAACTCTGCAAGGCACAGCCCTCTCCTTCCACGGCACTTGCTCAGAGGCTGCAGCGCTTCTGGGGCTGATACCTCAGAGCAGAAAGGTTATGGCCTCCTAATTTCCACCTCTGCCACCTTGTAGTGAACCTATCCCACTGGTCATGGCCAGCTTGCAAGCACTGATGTGAGTGTTGATGCTTTGGAGCAATTTCTTGGGTAATTCCGGGGTAGGAATTTTGACTAAGAAAGTGATTTAGAATGGTGAGGATGGATGGAGCAAATGCCTCACAAGCAGCTGCTTGCTGGGCCTGTTTGGGGGGGTTATACATAGATTCTGCTCTCTGCTAGTGTAACAGGTTGCACAATGGGCTCCTAAGCGAGCTTTTTCTCTAGGGATTTATTGTCTCTTTGAGATCAGGGTGTCAGGGCAGTTCAGACTTTGCAGGAAAATGCTGAATCCCTGTGCACATGGGCAGGTCTTTTGTCCTTCTCAGTAAGGAGAGTGAGAATCCCCACAAATAAAAATATTCCTTGTAATCATAAAATCACAGAATGGTTTCAGTTGAAAGGGATCTTAAAGCTTATCCCATTCCACCCCCTGCCATGGGCAGGGACACCTTCCACTGTCCCAGGTTGCTCCAAGCCCCATCCAACCTGGCCTTGGACACTTCCAGGGATCCAGAGGCAGCCCCTGCCTGCATTGCTGGGATGCTGCTGCTTTCCCTGGCTGTGTCAGGCTGAAGCTCTTGTTCAACAGCCCAAGAAGTTCTTTGATGAAAATTGAGTGTCAGTAATTTGCGTGTCTCTTGAGGTAAGCAGCTAGATTTCTTTTCTTGCTTGCTACATTTCCAATTGTTTCATCCATTACTTCCTTGAAAAGCCCCCCATACAAATTAAAACTTGTGAGAATAGCCAAATATATTTAGTTATTATAGCTTAATGTAACAAAAGTGCACACCGTTCTTTGCATCGTGCTCGGGAAAAATAAGGGGAAAAGTAGGTGGAAAACCCTTGGATCTCTTATACACAAAATATTCCTTGCTCAAATTTTCAGGCAGGTTATGAGTAGTCAGCTTAATTCCTAGAAGGGAAATAACTTTGGTGAAGTTGGAAGTGAAGAATGATGCAACGAATGGAGATAATGTTGACTCATTTTCTGTTTCACTGATAGGTATCTAGAGGAAACATGGAGATGTTACATGCTCTGGATGCTAATTTTTCTGTTACATTGTAACACTAATTTTATGTCTTTCCCCTTCCCTTTCTACAGCTCAGTTTTAATGAAAAATAAAAGTTTTCCTTCAAAAATGCCCTCTCTAGAACCAGTTGTGTGTCAGGCCAGGATGGTTTAGAGTGGTCTGTCGTTATAGAAGCCCCTCTTTGTGCCTTTTCTTCTTTACAGCTCCCTTCGTGCTGCTCCTTGTTCTTTGGTAAATGTGTTGGGCTTGGTGTGTTGGGCACCTTTTCCACCCTTCTGCTTTAGTGGAGGTACAGAAAGGCAAGGTAACAATGAAAGGGAGTAAAGATGTGAATTTAAATGTACCAGGATGGACTTTTCCAATGGATATTGTATTCAGCCTCAGATTTTTCTGTTCTTCCAACTTTGCCGTGTTGTTTCTATGACAGAAATTTAATCAGCCCTTAATTGAGAAAAACAATATGAGGAAAAGCAGGGAATGAGTGATGCTAAAAAGCAACCCTGGTATTATTTAGCTGAGTTAATCCTAAATGTAATGCCATGGGTTTAGCTGGAATTACACTGGGGCTTAGCTCAGCTGATAGCCGATCACACTCTAACAGCTGCCTGGCTTTGGGAGTTGCTTGAGCAGGTGCACTTGCCCCATTCCTTCACCTCCATGTTTTCCCTATTCTTCCTGAAGCAAGACCTCATTTGAGGAACACCATTTATCCTTTCACTGCTCCCTTGGCCTTTCCCATTTTCTGCTTTAAGAGTTCATCAGGAGAATGAACCTTTGGGGAGCATTGCAAAATCCCAACGCCTCTTTCCTTTTCCTTTGAGGGGCTTCACTCAGGCGTCAGTGATTTTAAACTGCTGGAATGAAGGACAGAGATGAAACAGGAGTGTTTTATGGACTGCTGGATGGACAGGTCCCAGGAGCTGCCCAAAGCAGGCTCAGCATGTTGGACCTGGAGGGGAGTGCTTGCTCTCTCCCGGCACGATGAGAAGTGAGCTATCTCCTCCTAGAGGAGAGGCAGCACAGTTGGCACAGCCATCCTTGCATTCATCCTGGGATGGATCGTGGATGGGTATGGAGTGCTCCAGGAGGACAAGTGCCATGCTGGATGGGGCAGTTCACCCTCAGGTGTCGAATTACCCACCCACCAGTATCTTCCTTTCTCTGTCCCTGCCTCACGGGCCATCCCAGGGCTTTACTGTGGTTTTCCTCCACCAGGACATTGCCAGTCCTTTCTTCTTTCAAGTTGAACAGAGTTCTTCTTTCTGTTCCAACAGAGTTCTGGGACCTGAGCTTTTCCAGCAGTAGAAAACTGAAAATCTGGGGCAAAGCTGTCAGTCACGCGACTTCTCTTCCCCGCACCTGCTGCGCTTTGTTTGCTGGGAGGCTCCTCCGTGTTTCTTTTCAACTTTTTCTGGTATTTTGCCCAAACCCTCAAGGATCAGCCTCCAGCACTGCTTGGTTTTCAACATCATTTTTATCATCCTCATCGTCCTCGGGAGGTGCTTTTTCTCCCGGCGCTCTTGTGCGGGCTGCTGTTCCTCCTCCCTCTCCCGAGCCCGGCCGTGGCAGGCGAGCCGCGGGCGCTTCAGTTCAGGGCGCTTTCCTGCGGGCGGCCGTGCCGGGGCGCGATCCTCCGGGGGCTGGGGGCCGCGCCCCCGGCCCGGAGCGCCCTGCCCGCTCCTCCCGGGGGCCGGGCCGGAGGAGGCGGCGGCGNGCACCATGTCGAGCCGCGGGCACACGGTAGGGACGCGCCGGGGGGCGGAGCGGGGGGCGGGCGGTCCCTGCGGATCCCTGTCCCCGTCCTGCGCTGGGGTCCCCGGGCAGCGGCAGCCGGGGCGCGCCGGCACCGCTCGGGGGTTCGCCAGCCCGTCCATCCCTCGGGGCGGCCCGCGCATCCTCCGCCGCGTCCCGCGCCTGTGCCGCCGTGCCCACCGCGGTCCCCGCGGGTCCCCTCCTCGCTGGTGGCTTTTTGGGTGTCCTCCGCCCCGGTCGCAGCCGCGGGAAGGAGTTGATGAGCCGCTCACCGCCGCCGTCGGGCTCGCAGCATCGCTGCACAGCCGGCGCTTTCGGACGCGCGCAGCGAAGCCAAGTGATCACAGTTGGGTTAGAAATTAAAATTGCAGATCCCAGCCGCAGCCAGACATCGCGTTCCGCTTGCCAGCTGCCCTCCCCTACTCCTTGGATTTGGGGTGGGAGCTTTGGGTCCCTCTGGCTGTGCGTACGTTTTCCAGGTTTTAAATCAGAACCAGAAGAAATCTTGATCTAAGTCTTTCGGGCTGCTTTTTGCTGGTTGATTCGATTTTTTTTTTTTTTCTCTTAAGTTTGCCATAAATTTTTTCCGATGGATTTGATGCATTTTGGACACAGTGGTAATCTGTCCGAGGAGGAATGCACCCAAACCCACACAGAACAAAGCGCGCCTGTGCGGAGGGGTGTTCTTGGAAACGCAAAAACCTGTGGTTTAGGGATTATTTCAGGCAGGGGAGGTGCGAGCCGTGAGCTGTGTATGGGAGTTCTGTCTATTGCTGTGACAGGAGAGAGGCATTACTGAACTTCCAGAATAACCCCTCTCCTTTGCCTCCACCCTGGGCTGGAAAAATGACCTTTATAAGCCAGTTTGTGGCCGACCTTTGTGCCGCGGCTGTCAAAACAGATGCTATCAGCTTGACAGCTGTAGGCGGATTTTTTGTGTGCTTATCTGCCAGGTATCTGACAGAGTGAGAAAAGGCGTGATTTCGCTAATTACAAGAGGTTTGGGGAGTGCTGGTGAAACGATGATGTCCCTTTAGTGATCTTCTTGTCCCTTGCCAGGAAGATGTGGTTGCACAGAGTGTAAAGGAAGTTCTCTCTCCCAAGTGCAACCTCAGCAGCTTCTTGGTTTCAACCATCTCCAGTTTATATCAAAGGCATGGGTAAGGCATTTCACTTTGTTCAGGGTCCTTTGACCATTTTTTGTGCCCAAAGAAGATTTGTCGTGACACTTTTTGTAGCTGCAACAGCCAAAGGTGTTTTATGAAAAAAATTTAAAATGAAGACACAATAATTTATCCTGTTGAGATCCCTATTGACACAGCAGTAGGATCATCCTCCTTTTGCCCCTTCTTATTCCCCACTCTTCGTTCTCCCAGTAACACAAATCCTTATTATTCCTAAAAATCCTTGTTGCTACTAAAACCTTGGTTTTATTACAGTTTCATGATGTGTTAATCTTTGTCCCACGGACCAGGTTTTATGAGGCTGGATGTTACCAGCTTTATTATTTATTCATTCATTCATTCATTTATTACCAGCTGAGGGGATGTCAGAGCTGGGATTTGCAGGTGATGCTGATCAGCTGCACATTTTGGAGAGACACAACAGTGCCAGCTGTTGTGAGATGGACCACTGTGTTATTTGACGGCGCTCCTCATTTTGCAATTTGAGTAACTAGAAGCCCAGGATTTAAACCCTAAATTCAGCCTGAATGCTCTCCGGAGTTTGAGCCTGGTCTGAGGATGCTTCAATTGCATACCTGTTTATTAACAGATAATATGTTAAAAGGTGTAAAGAATAAGTTTTTTTTTTTTTTGCTTCTGCATGTGTTGTCCTTAAAAATGAACAGAGCACCTTAATAACTCTGCCTTGTGTGAGGACCAGAGTGTGCAGGAATCTCTCTTCGGCGGGTTAATATGGAAACGCTTTGTGCCCTCTCCATTTCTGCTCCTGACACGGCAAGAAGTTTGAAGCCCCCTACGTGCCAGGCAGTGCCCTCCTGTTCCCAGCCCTCACTGACAGAAAGCACTTATTTCTGGCCAGTTTCAGGACTGACCTTTTGGGCAGAAGAACGCTCTGCAACGATGACCTTAAAGCCTTCATGTCCCTCACCCAGCCCTCCTGTGTGCCTCAGTGGCAAACGCTGCTCTCAGGAGAGAGCACAGCGTGCAGGGAGTGCAGTGAGGGAGGTGGAGCTGCAATCCTGCCCTTGTTTATTGTGTGGGCTCTTGCACAGTGTGGCTTTCAGGGCTCAGGGGTTCTCTGAGCTCTGTGGAAAGAGCAGCTCGCTCTCCCCACACCTGCGGCGCCGCCGGTATTTCCGCAGCCTGCTCCCTGCGCGCACCGAGCGGCGTTTTCCTGACGGGCAGGAGGACACAGATGCTGCACTGTGCTCTGGGGAGGCTTGCCAGGGAGCCCAGAGCCACGGCCCTGCCCTGGCAGGGTGGCTGCCTGCGTGGCTTTGTGTCCCCAGGGCTGTGTGGGTAGTGCAGCTCAGTGCATCTCATGGGATGGAGGAGTTGGGAGCCCTGCCCCTGGCCTGTAAAGTTCCTCCTCGGGTGCCCTTGTGGGTTCTTAGGGAGAATGAGAGCCCACTACTGAAACTGCCTTTTTCAGGGGAAGGGTTTCAACTCTGTCACCTGCCTGATCTCGCAGCAGCATCTCCAGGAATCTGACTGGTGTGGCATCCCTGGCTTCCGCAGCCCAGTGGGTCACAGAGCTGTAACTTCTGCTAGCTCACTGGTGTTTGTGCAGGGCTTATGTGCAAATGATGTGGGCTTATTTAAATTTGTTTAAAAAGGAGCAACAAACCCAGAAGATCAGATGTCAACCCTGAGGAAAGAGGCTTAGTTGCTTTGCCTGAAAACTACTCTCATGTTGCAAAAAAAAAAAAGGAGCTGCAGGGCAGGGTTCAGATGGACTGAGTGATACCCTAGGTGAAGCAGGAACATATGTACATCCCCATCAATTTAATTGTCAAGCAACATGAAAGAAAAAGCTTATTAAAATACCCAAACTGTGCATTCATCTCCTCTCACACTTACTCTGAACTGTTGCCCTGAACATAAAGAGCAAAACAACTTGAAAGATGTTTATTTTCAAAGCAGTTCTGAGTAGCTCATTGCAGTGACACTGCCTAGGGGACAGGGCAGCAAAGCCCTGATTTCAGGGAATTAGCGTGGCTTGCTCTGCATTGAGTCACTCAAGAAAGTGAGTTTTCTAAAACTCATGTTTCATCCAGCAAGTCACAAGCTGCTTGTTCTTACAGCATGATTTATTCTGTGGAACACGGTGCCCAACTCGTTGCACTGTGACATCCAAAGGTGATTGTTTTCCAGCTGCTCATCTCATGCTTGAGATTTCCTGGTTTATTTTCTATTACTTTGCTTGCTTTATATCTCTTTTTCTTCAAGGACCATGGAAAGGTGAGGTAATTAACTTTTGTTGCTTTGTTAATTATAACTTTCTTTCCTTTTCTCCCAGTTTCTTCTGAAGCCTTTGGCTATTAGAAAGTTCCCTTTCCAGTCTCTTGTCCCACCTTACTGTTTCACTCACTTGGGCTGCCAGTGTGCCAGACCAGTGTTTAATGACCATAAGCTTGCTCTCTTGTAAGAGCAAGCAGGCTCAGTTTGGGGGATTTCAGGGAAGAAAAGCCAGGAAAAGTTGCAGGTTCCTAAATATGAATGCCTTCTCCTTTCCATGCTCGAGCCCTCCAGGAGTTGGGGAATTAAATTAAACCATCTTGGTGTGGCCTGAGCACCTCTGCTGCTGGTTGGAGTGGTGCTGCCATCCTAGAGGGGTGGCCAAGGCGTTGAAACTCCTGCAGCTCTGAGTGGGAGCGCTTGGAGTCAGCGTGTTCCTTCCTGTCCTGCTGCTGGACCCATAAACACAGACTCCAGCCTCCTCTGGTTTTCAGGTTGCACAAATCAAGTCACAGCCAGTCACAAGTCCATGCCAAAACCCCTAACACAGCGGTAGGTTTCCATCCATGCCCCTGCAAGAGCATTTAGTCAGTCAGCAGATGATGCTGAACACCCCACACTACCCAGACACGTGCACTGCAGCTGCAGCTCAGATTTAGGCCACAGAGATTTTGTTTTTCTGGAGGGTTTTCAAGACAAACACTGGCATATTTGCCTTTTTTTTTTTTTTTTTCCTAATTTTTTTTATTTTAACTGAGCTGATGTTGAGCCTAGAGGGTGCCCTTAGAAATGAAAAGCCCTTGCCTATCTGAAACCAGGTGTTTCAGATAAACTTAGAGCTGTATGTGCCCCCAAAAGATAAGTGACATGCAGGGCCTGTGTGAATGCTTGAACCTGCACTTTGGTCAAGCTGCTCGTACACTTTGCTTCTCAAAAACCCATTAAGAAAAAGGCTGTGTAATTCAGGTTGCCTTTTATGAATTTGCTGTTATCATGAGCAGGGTGTCACAGCTGAAGGGAGTGAGAAATAGCTCCTTAATGGTTTCACAGCTTAATCATTTCCAAGTGAAAATTTACACAGAGTGTATCATTAACAAAAGGAGGGATGCAAAAAAGCCCTGGCTCTGCGTCATGCCACAGGATGCTGGGAAGCTGGGATTTGCCTGTGGGGCTGGTAGTTCCTTGCTAGCCCTGCCTCCTGTCCCTCCCAGAGTGGTCTTTGCTCCTTTGCTCACAGCTTGGCTCAGTTACAGCTGCCTGTGTCAAAAGCTTTGTCTGCTGAGTGAGTGCCAAAACGCGTCCGGAGAGCAGAGCTTGAGGAATGAGTTGGTTTACACAGATTTGATTTTATTTTCTGTTAGCTGCAGCACTTTGTGGGTTGTTGAGATGAGCTTTTTCTTTGCACTGCTGGAAAACAACCCTCTGCACCTACATTTCCAAGACTTTCTGACCTGGAGGTCTTTGTGGCCTCTCTGGCAGAACAAAATGTTTTCTTCTATATCAAACTGTATTTTAGCTTCCCATTGTGGTGCAAAAAGTGCGGTTGGGCGGGAGGTCATTTTTCAGGCCTGCCCAGCCCTTCTGATGGGAAGATCATTGGGTTGTGTTGCCAGTGAGCGTGGGAAGAGGGGGAAAAAGTCATTTTAGAGGAGAGGAATTTTAGAGGGCTGCTATGGGGCTCTGAGCTGGGCACCTGCCTCTCGGCATGATAAGTCCCCATAGCCAAGGCTGGGGCAGCTCATTGCATCTCTGGGAAACTGATCTGAGCCCCTGGGGATGGATGTTGAGCTCTCAGAGGTGCAGCCTGAAGTCCAGGGGAGCTGCTTTTCAAACAAATGTCATTTTTATGGCTTAAATATCGTGGGAGCTGAAGTCTTCATCTGCTGGTGGTCTTATTCTCCACCACCCTTGTGTGGTTGAAAACTGGGGGTGATGCCACCCTCTGAGACATGCTGGGAGTTTGCATGAACTTTGGAGGGACCAATCAACAATAATCTCCAAGGAAAATGTGGAACTGTCCTTGGACCAGCCTTTGAGCAGCGTGGGATGACTAAGGCCTGTGCCTGCTTTAGGGAGGGGTGGGGGAAATGCTGAGCAGCCACTCGTTCAGGAAGAATCCAACATCCTTGGTGCTGACTTTGGCCAGGGTAACCCTGTGTGCACTCACACATTAAAAGCCCGTCTTGCAGCTTGTAGGGCTCAGATGCACAGGGAGCTGGGGTGGCAAAACTTCATCCTCCTGAAGCCCTCAGCTTGGACTTATCTCCTGCAGCTGGGTTTGTAGAGCAGCACATTCAGTGGTACAGCAGTGAAAACAGCCCTGTCCTCATCCAGCAGGACTTCTGGGGAGACTGAGGAGCTGCTGGGTGAGGGAAGATCCGGCCCTGTCTGTCATTCCCTGCAGCAGCCCAGAGTGGGAGCCAGGAAAGAGTTTATGGCTGGGACACCAGTGCATTGTCCCCCTTCCCACTGATTTACGAGCTGAGATACCAGAGGCTGTGCCTTTCCTCCTGATAGTCCTTGATGAACTTTCCTTCCATGAATTCATCTTAATGATTTTTTCCAGCTTAGTGAACTTTTGGCCCCCCCAGGCAAAGTTCCCCCATTTAACCAGGTCCTGTGTGAGGCTTCTGGCCGAGTTCCCCTGCACTCCTTCCTGCTGCTGCTTTTGCACTTTGAGAACCCTAAAAAAGGTGCTGAGGTGGAGAGAGGTGTCCTGTGGCCTGCTGCTGACCACTGACCACTGAAAAGTCAGGCACATGGGTTGCAAGACGCTGGGTTCAAGGCTGGGCATCCAGCCTGAGGCAGGGAGAGGCACCGTGTGGCCATGGCACTGAGAGCCCACCAGCCTGGGCTGGCGTCCAGCTCTGCCCTTTCATCAGGCTGCACCAGCTCCTGCAGAGAAGAAGCCTTACAGAAGAAGGAGTTCTTTTACAGAATCACAGAACCACTGAGGCTGGAAAAGCCCCTCCCAGACCTTTGGGTCCAGCCAGTGCCCGATGCCCACCTTGTCCCCAGCCCAGAGCACTGAGTGCCACCTCCAGCCCTTCCTGGGACACCTCCAGGCATGGGCACTGCAAACCTCCCTGGGCAGCCCCTGCCAAGGCCTGAGCACCCTTTCCATGCGGAAATTCCTCCTCATGTCCAAGCTGAGCCTCCCCTGGCACAGCTTGAGGCCGTTTCCCCTTCTCCTGTCCCTGTTCCCTGGCAGCAGAGCCCGACCCCCCCTGGCTGTCCCCTCCTGTCAGGGAGTTGTGCAGAGCCAGAAGGGCCCCCCTGAGCCTCCTTTTCTCCAGGCTGAGCCCCTTTGCCAGCTCCCTCAGCCTCTCCTGGGGCTCCAGCCCCTTGCCCAGCTCTGTTCCCCTGGGCTCAGAATTTTTTTTTAAATTTTAAAACAGTGAGGTCTGGTATTTTAAAACAGTGATGGCCTGTGTTTCTGGCAGCTTCAATGATGAAGCTGCTTGAAACACAGATCCTCTGTAGCTCCCACTGCTTCTGAAACCACTGGAGTTTCTCTAAAGACAGAGGATTTCCCTCCTGAGAGGAATATGTTTGACATGGTAAAAGGGGTATCTTATCCCCGTATGACTGAGACCTGTTTTCAGGTTTAGGGTGCCTGTCCTGCCACGGCAGGAGGCGGGGCATGTACAGTGCCATATTTACCATAGAGAACCACAACCCGCTAATTAAATTCCTGAATCTCATATTCAGTGAAAAAAAAAAATTATTTACATGTGGATACAATTCCTACCTGGAAATCTTTTTGGTACTGAAGTTAATGTGTAGTCAGAATCTGTACCTTTGCCCTCTTTTCCTCTTGTCCCTGCAATCTGAGGAACTCATCCTCAGTTTCCCATTTCCATAACTGGATCTTTTTCTCCAGGAGAAGGTAGAGAAGCAGGGCTGTGTGTTCTGGGTGGATTTCCTGGCAGGCATCAAACCAAGGCAGTTCTTCTGCAATTCCAAACCCATTGTCTGCAAAAGGAGCAGGGGCCCAACTGTTCAGGCGGGTTCATCTGGGGGAGATCATTTAGCAGAACTGCTCTGAATATTAAACATTGGGCAGCCATGAGTGATTTCGTGTTTAAATTGTTATTTTTGTCAGTGCCTGACAAAATGCTTTGTTTGTTAAATATTTGTTGCCCCTGCAGCTGTCCCTTGAGATTTCAGGAATGACGATGGGGAGATTGTTTTTATAACATCTGTCCTGGCCTTACAAGTTTATCCCAAAAATGTAGGAGCACAGGATGAGTCACTAGCTTTTCTGCATCGAGGAAATTAGAGTACTGACATCATCTCATTCCGAGATAAGGGAATGCCTGAGCTGGGAGCCTTCAGAGAGGCAGATTTCAGTACCCAGCTGCTGATTTGGACTCTCAGTGTAGAAATCAGCATCTGATTTGGGAACATAAGCCTGATTTTGTTGATTTTCTTCTCTTTTGTTGTTTGCCAGCGTTGTATAAAACTTGATTGTGACAACCCAAGCCCTGCGAATTTATGCCAAGAGAAAACTATTTGAGCTGCCATCAGCAAATAAAGTCTTGCTAAGAGTTCAGAAATTCTTGTGGCTTAAGAAAACACGGCTTCGGTTTAATGGCAACTTGAAAATCTTGTGTGTTAGCGGGGTTTGGCATGTCCAGCTGTCTGTCTGCAGGCTGAAAGGCTGCTTGTTTCAGGGCACTGGGATGGCTCTGCTGCTCTCCTGAAGGTTCTCTGTGCTACATTCCTGGCAGGGCCCCGGGGGCGATGCCAAAAGGAACAGGCAGCGAGTGCCAAGGAGAGACTGAGGCTGCTGGGCTTTATGCAGAGCACAGGGTGGAGAAAAGGATCCCAGGCCAGCATCCTGCCTGGGACAGGGAGTGCTGGTAGCCCCTCAGCCTCGGCAGGGTTTTGGTGACATGGCACTCCCACTGCTCAGTCTGGAGAGAAAACACAGCGGGATTCCTGCTCGCCTCCAGCTGCTGGGAAAGGACACTCAGCCTGTGGCCAGGGAACAGGGGGACACCAGCATGGGAGCAGGGACACCAGGGAGCTGGTGGCACAGCAGGGACAGCAGCACGGGAACAGAGAAGTGGTGGCACAATAAGGACACCAGGGAGGTGGTGGCACAGCAGCATGGGAGCAGGGAGGTGGTGGCACAGTGAGGAGGGACACCACGGAGGTGATGGCACAGAAGAGACACCAGGGAGGTGGTGGCACAGTGGGGAGGGACACCAGGGAGGTGGTGGCACAGCAGGGACAGCAGCACAGGAGCAGGAAGGTGGTGGCACAGTGGGGACACCAGGGAGGGGGTGGCACAGCAGGGACAGCAGCACAGGAGCAGGAAGGTGGGCGGTATAAAAGATACTTGCAAGGTCCCACTTCTCCATCTGGGCCTGATGTTCTGAGGGGTTAAAAAGGCAGAATTTTCAGGGTAACTCCGCCTTGCTGGGGTTTTCCCTGGGGAAAGAATGGGGCTGGGTTTGAAGCATTTTCTGCCTTAGTGCAGTAAATGAATATTTGGGGAGAGGTTTTGGGTTACAAGAGCTAAGCTAGGATGTAAGAGATGCCAAGGTTTCTCCATTGTTCTTCAATATGATTGTAATCAAATCTTTGCTTCCCCAGACAAAACCCCCCTTTTTCCTCTCTTCCTCCTTTTCTTTGGAGTATCAGTTTTGCTCTTCTTCAGCAAATGACTCTTTTAGGAATCAGGAGGATTTCCCCCTTGGTTGCTCATGGATACAGTATCACCCTCTCACCAGAGAAGACCTGGTAGAAGAAAACAATTTTTTAAGGAAAATTTTGATAAATGTAATTTTTATACATCAACTGCAACTGGTAGAAACAAATACTTTTAATTTTTTTTTTCAGTATGCTGGCAGGAGTTGGGACGGATTTTTAATGATAGAGGAGCTCACTCTCCTGAAGCTTAGGGAAGTGTTTGACTTCAGATTCAGGATCACAGAATCTCCTGGGCTGGAAGGGATCCACAAGGATCATCAAGTCCAATTCCTGACCCTGCACAGGACACCCCAATAATGTGCTTGATCCCACTGCTTGCCTGTGCAAGTGAAGGCTTGTTTGGTCATTCTATCATTTAAAAAGCCCATTCTACCCATTTGCAAATAGGATCAGCTGAAAACATTTCAAAAGCCTCTAGTTTTATTTTGATCCAATTTTTTCTTCCTGGAGACACATCCAGGCTGCGGTACCAAAATAGGGCGTGCGTGAAACGCTTGACTGGAAAAAAATGAATCATGTTCCTGGTGCTGTGAGCTTGCCCTATAAATAAAAAGGCAGCTGGGGGAGTCCTGACCCTGCCCTAGCTGTTGGGTCAGGGTTTCCCCTGAGTGCTGCCAGCTGGATGCTGGCGCTGGTGCTGAGCGAGCCGGACGTGTGAAGAACTCTAATGTGCTCCAGCCTTGGCATGATCCATGTTTTTGGGAGCGAGTCTCTCTCTGGAGCAGGATGCTGCTGCAGCCTGCCATGAGCTGCAGCTCCTGGACAGCTTCCAGCTCCATGCCTGTGCCAGCTGCAGCAGGCAGGGGTGAACTGAGGGCACCATAAGGACACGGGTTTGGGCCTGCTGGGCCACCACAATGGCCAGCGTGGCTTTCTGGTTCCTCATCTCCTTCTGCAGCATCACAGGGCTCTGCCTTCTCTGGGTGGCTGAGCAAAGGTTGGCCTGAGGGTGTTGTGTGCACTCAGGGGATCTCTGGAATGCCCTGCTTGGCTCCCATCTGTCCTTCATTTACACCCCTCGCTGTGGAACATGGCACTTGCAGTTGGTTCTTGCCATGCTCCCACTCGTGATGCAGCCATGGACGTGCTGGTGGAAGAACTGGGGGTGTGGAGGCAGGAGGAGGTGCTGCCCTAAGGATCAGAGTTTACACTTGAATTCCTAGTGGGAGATGGCAAAATATCCATGAAATTTGTTGGGACAACCCTAAACCCAAAAGGGCAACAGAGCTGGGAAGGGGTTCTGATGAGGAGAAGCTCAGGAAGCTGGGAAAGGGGCCCAGCCTGGAGAAAAGGAGGCTCAGGGGGGCCCTTCTGGCTCTGCACAACTCCCTGACAGGAGGGGACAGCCAGGAGGGGTCAGGCTCTGCTGCCAGGGACAGGGACAGGATGAGAGAGGACAGCCCCAAGTTGCACCAGGGGGAGGCTTAGACTGGATATTAGGAAACTTTTTTTCATGGAAAGAGTTGTAGATCATTGGAATGGGCTGCTCTAGGAAGTGGTGAAATCACCATTTCTGGATGTGTTCAAAAAACATATGGATATGGTCCTTGAGGACATGGTGAACACAGTGGTGGTGCTGGGTTGATGGTTGGAATTGATGATCTTAAAGGTCTTTTCCAACTTTATATGTCTATGGTTATAAGTGGTTCTTGTCTGGTGCATTTTCTTTTAAATGTGCAATGGTTCTGCTCCCAACAAACATCAGTGATGTCTGGGAGCAGCCCCACAGACCTCGTGCTTTTAACTGTCAGATGAGATGCTCCCTGTTAAGATCTCCTTGAGCTGTCACACATAATTTATGTGGGCAAGCACTGCTACTCCCTTCCAGGGCCAATTACTTCAGGAGAAGCTGAGGTCACTTTTTTGGATGCTATGGATTGAGCAATGGTGGCTCTCAGAGAGCAGAGGACACTGATGGTTCCTGATTTCCAGCAAGACTCTCCTATCTCAGAGGCCACATCTCTTTATTAAGGAGGATGACTCAGGGAAAACCTCCTGCCTCTGGCTGCAACCTGCTTTCACACAGCTTGTCTCACCATGGTTGGTGGAAAGCTTCTTCCCTTTGGAAACTAGGCCATGAGACCCTTGACAGGCAGCTCAGTCAAGCCTGATCCTAAAGACAGCCAAGATCTTGGTGTCTCCCTGTTTGCCAACCTCGTGGAGGAGTTCAGTAGGAGGGGAGACCAAAAGCAGAGTTAGGATTTGGTTTCTTGGTCCGCTGCAGCCTCAGTCCAAGGTTTGGAGCGACGTGTTTGTTTTTTTTTCTCATTTCCTGGATGAGGTAAGGCAGGGTGGGCTGAGCACTGAGCTCATCCAGACAGGGACAAACAGCAGATTTCCAAGGAGTGGGGAGAGCGTGGCAGTGTCATCTTTAACCATCTGTCTGGCAGGGGATGCACAGCCCTTCTTTGGAGATGCTGCTGGGACATTTATTGCCTTCTTTGGAGCCTTGTCTGAGGCTGAATTATAAGTCAGAAGTTCCTCTCCCAAACCTCATTTCCTTGACCCAGACTATTCCAAGACATGCTTACCAGTGTCCTAAACTGTCCCTGCTTTAGGGCCCAACATCCATGTGTCAATTTGTGACAACAATTTGATTATCTACTTAAATGTGTTTGATTTGCAGTGACAGGGTTAAAACCCCAAGAATCTAATCAGCAGGACAGCCCTGCATCTGATTAAACCCCCATCCTCTTTGCCTCCCAACCACCTTGCAGGATATGCTCTTCCTAGGCAAAGTCTCTCCAGGATTTGCTCTCAGGCCATTAATGATCAGTTTTCCTGATGCCTTCGATCCCTTCCACCACGCTTCAGCTCTGGCTTCCCAAACCACTTTTGGGATGGTGGATGATGAGGTGGAAAGTTGGTCTTTCCCACTGAAGAGCCCATTCCCAGCTAAGCAAGCTCGCAGCTCAGCCATCCAGTTGCTCATTGTTGGGAGGAGTTCCCCGGGAAGTTTATGAACACAGCAGAAAATCAGAGGGATTGGGTACCATCTGGAGCTCCCAATTCAGTGTTGCTGAATTGCAAAAATGCCCTCAGTGGTGCTTTCCCAAGCCCCAAAGGTGCCAGCGTGCAAAATAAGAGCTCTGAGATGCTCACGCAGCGCAGATTTATGGCACAGCAACCTGTACTTAGAGCAATCCCTTTACATCAGCCCTGTAGGAATGTGCCAGATCCTGCATCTTCCCAAGGCACGGATATTATCGTGGCTCATCTCCTGTAGGACACAGCCTGAACTCCTGGGGATGGGAGAAAATTAATCCTTGGTGGTGCTGTCTTGCCTTTGCGAGCTCAAAATGTTCAAACTTTTGACAACCCCTCTTAAAAAAAAAAAACACAAAAAGCAACAAAACAGAACAAACCACAGAAACCAAGTCTTGAGCTATTTATCTTTTATTCTGTGAGTCACAGGATGTGTAGCATTCACTCACCTTCTCAGGGGCAGGTCTAGAGATGTTTTGGGTTTTTTATAGAAGCGCAGACTGGTTTGGGTTGGAAGGGATCTTAAAGCCATCCAGTGCCACCTCCTGCCATGGGCAGGGACACCTTCCACTATCCCAGGCTGCTCCAAGCCCTGTCCAGCCTGGCCTAGGGCACTTCCAGGGATCCAGGGGCAACCACAGCTTCTCTGGGCACCACTCCCCAACCTCACAGGGAAGGATTTATTCTGTATAACTAACTTAAATTTCCCCTCTTTCAGTCTGAATCCATTCCACTTGTCCTGTCATTCTGGTGAACAGTCCCTTTCCAGCTTCCCCATGGGCTCCCTCAGACACTGGAAAGTTCTGTTAGGTCTGCATGCAACCTTCTCTTCTCTTCTCTTCTCTTCTCTTCTCTTCTCTTCTCTTCTCTTCTCTTCTCTTCTCTTCTCTTCTCTTCTCTTCTCTTCTCTTCTCTTCTCTTCTCTTCTCTTCTCTTCTCTTCTCTTCTCTTCTCTTCTCTTCTCTTCTCTTCTCTTCTCTTCTCTTCTCTTCTCTTCTCTTCTCTTCTCTTCTCTTCTCTTCTCTTCTCTTCTCTTTTTCTCTCTCTATATGTATCCAGGACATATTTATATCCTTGTTCCCTCCTTGTTCTTTCCCTTGCATGCCTCAGCTGGGAACATCATCCTCACAATTAACAAGGTCTTGTGGATATTTCATGTGGAACATTCCTTGTGGAGCTGCTGTGGCTGGAGCTGCAGGGCACAGCCAGGCTGTTTCACCTGCAGCCCTGTGGAGACTCTGGGAAGCAAGGTTAGGAAGCACCAGAATTAGGAAGCACCAGAATTGAAGCCTCTGGCCCAGCGCTGTGCTGGTGCCTGTTTTGCTTGGGAATGCACATGGACACGTCAGGGGTTGTTTCCTCTGCCTCCCATCCGTGCCCAGCAGGGTGCTGCTCCTGCCCCAGCTGCAGTTCTCGTGTTACACAGCCAGTAAATTAGCACCTGAAGTCGCTCTCGTTTTGCAAGCCTGATTAAAATAATAGGTGAGTCTGTCTATGTTTGAAACTGTCAAGAAGGCAGGGAGGATGCCTCTGCCCAGGATCTGAGTCCTGCCTGCCCGCAGGGGGATCAGTCACCTGCCAGTGCTCCTGCAGCAAAGCCAGTCATTTCTCCCTTCTCCCTGCTGGCACGAAGGTATCACCGCCCTGAACAGCCTGGGCAGAGGCAGAGAGACTCCAAAAAATGAGTCTGTGCTGCTGAGACAGAATCTGTGCTGCTGAGACAGAAATCCAACTCACGCCAAAGCACCAGAGTTTGCCATGCTGGCTCATTAATGAATTTGCATTTCTCTCCCATCTGTTTGTCTCAGCAGAGATTTCCTTTTGCACAGAGAGCAGCAGAGGTAACACAAGTGCTTTGTTCTGCTCTGTTTTCTCAGGGATCCACCAACGTGGTTTACCAAGCCCATCATGTCAGCAGGAGTAAGAGAGGACAGGTGGTCGGCACCAGGGGAGGATTCCGAGGCTGCACGGTTTGGCTCACAGGTATTTTTGTCTGGGTGTGAAAGCGTGGCCTCACCTGTGAAACTCCCTGAGTGTGGCTGCCAGGTGGGGATCTGGGATCTGCAGGAAACATCAGCGTTCCCTGCGAGCCGGGAATTGCAAAACATCCTCACGTGGGAAACACAGACACGCGGTGCTGGCGCAGCAAGATGTTCTCCCTGGCAGCTGCTGCCCATAACTAATGTTTTTATGGATTTCCCAGCTGCTATCAGGCTCCTTTGAACATGTCAGAGGCCCTCAGGGTAGCACTTGTTGTTCCCAAGTGTGTAGCTGAGGAAGCCTTGGCTCAAATCCAGCCAGTCTTTGGCAGTGGAACGTACCCAGGGTTGTCCAAAATGCGGATGTTTTCATTCAGGAGCAGTGGGAAGTTTATTGGGACATGCAGGTCTGCTATGTTTGAGGCAGCAGGAGGCAGTCACCTTGTCTGGAGAATAAACGCTCCCAGCCACAGAGTCACTCTGGAAGCAATCCTTTACATTTGTTTTGTAGCCCTTCTCTCCTGCCTTGAAGTATAAACTCATTGTTTGGGGATTAGGGGCTGCCAAAAATGACAGTTGCATTTCTCATTTCTAATATTTGGACAAGTCTGTCTTTTTCCAGTTGTCCAGTTGTTCCTTTGCTTGTTACATATTGGCATTTTCTTTGGCTGCTGGAGGATGTTGAAGGACGTGCTTGGAAGGATTTTTAAAGCCTTTTTTGCCTTCCTGTCACCTTAGGTTGTAGATGCTGGATTAAAGCACATTTCTATTCTGTCCTCCTCTTCAATTTTCAAATGCCCAATCTGCTTTTATATAGTTTCTGAAGCCAAAAGCCCAACCCAAAGCAATTTCCTTCCTTTTTTGAGTGTCAAAAACTTGTGTCTGAAAGGTTTGAGCTCACCTGGCTAGTGATTATTCTTTGAAATACACACCTAGAGAAGGAGGTGATGAGGGGCCTTTGCTGCTGGAGCCTGGCCCACTCCACATGGTTGCAGCAAGAGCCTCTCCTTGGGTTCTGAAGGGGAGAGCAGTTGGCTCTTGACAGTGGGAGCAGGGGGAGGAAGAAGAAGATGCAGAGAAGATGGGGGAAGCAGCATCCTTTCAAAGCTCCCCTGCTTCCTGGAACTCGTGTGTCCCAGCATGGCCCGGCGAGAGGCACCGTGGGGTTGGACCCCTCCAGAGGCTGGGCTGTAGAAACTTTTCTTACTGCACTAATGCCACCCCTTCAATAATAAGGGTCAAAAAGGGCTCTGTGAAGGATGAATCCAACCTCGTTTAGGAAGGAACAAGGTAGGGAACTTCAGACAGAAGGAGTTTGGCCGCCGGTGTCACAGTCGCGCTCTCATTTTCACTCTCTTAACCTCAAACCTGACCCCTCGCTTTTCTGCCTCGCCCAGGCCTCTCTGGAGCTGGCAAGACAACCATTGGCTTTGCTCTGGAGGAGTACCTGGTGGCTCATGGCATCCCATGCTATTCCCTGGACGGCGACAACGTGCGGCACGGCTTGAACAAGAACCTGGGCTTCTCTGCCCAGGACCGCGAGGAGAACATCCGGCGCATCGCCGAGGTGGCGCGGCTCTTCGCCGACGCGGGGCTCGTCTGCATCACCAGCTTCATCTCCCCCTTCACAAAGGCAAGTGTTTGAAGATCCCAGACATCCTGCTCTCTCCTCAGCTTCACCTCAGATGATGAAGATGATTTATGGAGAGGGTTTCCCAAATCCACCATCCGGCAGACGCTCCGTAGAGCACCGAGCAACCTCACGCAATCAGTGTTTGGAGGGCAGTGACCTCGCTGGATAAATTCAGTGTTGTAAATTGATGAAAGGCTAAGAGGAATTTAAGATCTCCCTGCTGTTAACTCCTCAGAGGCAGAAAAGAGTCACAGAAGCAGCAGCCTGTCTCACTGCTCTTTTGGAAGAAGACTGCAATTCTGACTTCCGTAGCTGCTGTTATCAGGCCAATGCAAGCAGTTCCTTTTTTCATAGAATCAAGAAATCACTAAGATTGGAAAAGACCTCTAAGATCATCAGGTTTGACCGTTTCGACATAGGGCAGATATTATTCCCAATCTAAAGTTCTGCTGTGCTGCCTAACGAAAAGATCTTGAGGTTTTGCATGGGAAAAGAATAAAACAGATCAAAGTTGTAGACTTTTATGATTTTTTTTAACGTATCTTTAAAGAAGAGGAGGGAAGTGAGATGAAAAACCCTTATTAGAACTAGTGTACATTTAATCAATCTGTAAGAGAGATTAATTTACTTGTGTCAAAATACAGGGAGGTTTTTTTGCTGCAGTTCTGATTTTTCTCTCTCTTTCTTCTAATAGGATCGTCAAAACGCACGGAAAATTCACGAGGCAGCTGGACTTCCTTTCTTTGAAATCTTTGTAGATGCTCCTCTAAATATTTGTGAAAGCAGAGATGTGAAGGGCCTGTACAAAAAGGCAAGAGCTGGAGAGATCAAAGGTATGGAGGAGTGAGATCTTATTTTGCCTTTTGCTTTCCAAAGCTTTGGATGCTTTGTCCTGGCAGTGCCACACATCAGGGTGGGTGTCTAAAGGCCCTTTGTAGTGCACAAGAGGATCCTGTTACCCTAATTTTACTGTCACAAGTGTCATTTGTTGTACTCAGCGTGGTTGAATGTCCCCTGGTTGTTTGTACGGTGTTCTTGGCTCTAAGGCTCTGATTATTCTATTAAATAAATTTAATTTGGGGGTTAATTGTCCGTAGGATTCACGGGGATTGACTCAGAGTATGAGAAACCCGAAGCTCCTGAGCTGGTGCTGAAAACAAACATTGCCTCGGTGTCTGAGTGCATCCAGCAGGTCGTGGAGCTCCTCCAGGCACAGGTGGGTCACTTTTATGTCACCACTGATGCCTCAATGTCTCTTCTGAGATGCCAGAATTGATGCCTGGAAAGGCTGGCCTGGAACAGAGACTAGACAGAGCAAAAGGAATAAAATAGGTATTTATTGGAAGGCTTTAAAAGAATACACCCTAGGCAGCACAAGAGTCTGGCCAGGATTACACCAAGGGAGAATCCAAGATGGATCCCAGTCATGGGTTTTTACACTTTTATAAGTTTTGGTTCATCTACATATTGGGTTCAATTGTCCAATTACAGCTCCAGGTTATGAAGTCTCAACCCCCCTGGCTTGCCCCCTTCTCTTTGCTGCTCTTTGTGCCTTTTGGGCAAACTGCCCTGTGGAGAGAACTCACCAACACCTAATATGAAGTTTCAGAGTTACACACGAGGCAGCAGAGAATCTGCAAAGCATAAAAGCTAAAACCCCAGGCATCACCATCACTGGTAGCTTTGGAACCCCGCTTTGGGACCTTGCCTTTTTGGTGTGCCTGTAAAGACCAGCATGTTACAAGCGCTGCCTGCCTCTGTCTTTCAGAAAATCGTGCCCCAAGGCTCGACCAATGATGTTCTGGAGCTGTTTGTGCCTGAGGATAAACTCAGCAGTGTCCAGGCTGAGGCAGAGAAGCTGCCAGCGCTGGAGATCACCAAGGTATTGTCACACACAGCTTCTGACACTATTCAGCTGCTCCAAGGGTGGAAGCTTCCAGGAGCATGTTGCCTGTGTTCCTCTGATGGCCCTGACCTTTTGTGGCTGTGGTTTGTGGTGAGCTGAGGTGGGATCCTGATCCTCAGCCATTTTCTGCCATGCCTTCACCCTGTGCTGCAGGGTGTCAGTTTCCTCTGTCAGCCCCACAAGTTCAAACTGCCAGAGGGCAGGGTTAGATGGGATATTGGGAAGCCCTGGCACAGGGTGCCCAGAGCAGCTGTGGCTGTCCTTGGATCCCTGGAAGTGCCCAAGGCCAGGCTGGACAAGGCTTGGAGCAGCCTGGGATAGGGGGAGGATCCCTGCCCACGACAGAGGTGGAATGAGATGGGCTTTAAGGTCCCTTCCAGCCCAAATCCTTCTGGGATTTTAAGCTGTGCTGTGAAGGTGTGTGAGTCCGGCTTAAAAAGCCCCGAGCTATGTCACCCCATGCCTTTCTCCCCATTATGAATGTCCTGTATTTGAAGCAAAACAAAATGATAACGCTGTTTCAGCAGAAGGGAAGGAAAAGCAACCTCTGAGCATGACAGGAGTGTGACCCCTTTGGGTTTGTTTTGCAGCTGGACCTGCAGTGGGTGCAGGTGCTGAGCGAAGGCTGGGCCACTCCTCTGACAGGATTCATGCGGGAGGCAGAGTACCTGCAAGTGCTGCACTTTGACACCCTGCTCAATGGTATGGATCCCCTGTGTCCTCCTGTGCTGCCTTGTGCCACACACCAGGGCTGCTGAAGGTGGCCAAGGTTACCCTGCTGTGGCCACAGCCCTGGCTCACAGCTCTGACATCTCACATGGTGCTGCTCAAACCTTCCAGGAGTTGTTGTGTGGCTCTTGTCGTGCTTCCCTGTACCAAGGTAAATAGAGGTGCAAGTCCAAAGCTGAGGAAGCTCAAAGGGAGGCTGCCAGGCTGAGCTGGAGGTGGGAGGAGAAGGCAGCTGCTTCTTGGAAACAGGAGCAGAGCCTGGCTTTGCCCCCCACCTCATTTCTCTGCTTCTCCAACATGGTAGCTTAAAGTGAATTTGATTTATCCATGCATTAGCAGCCTGTTAGAGGTGCTTCATCCCTGGAAGGGGCAAAGAGGGCTCAGGTGATGAGCATCCACAGCTGAGACTGGGGCACACCCCATTTCTCAGCTGTGGATGCTGTTGCTGTGACTTCACCTGCACATGGGGTGCTCACATTGTAGATCTCTGCCTTCTGGGATCTGGGTGAGCAAGTCCCTTTGAGCCTTGCATGCCTTCTAGACACTGCTGTGGTCCCACAGGGCAGTGATGTGCTGCTCTTGCTCAGATCTGGGCACCATGCAGCAGAGGCAAAACTCAGGACTGCTCCCTTTGCACTGCAGGAGTGTCTGTGTGGGGGCTCTGCTTGCAGACACGCCACAGCCTTTCACCTCCTGTCTAGTGTGCAAACAGCATTCAGAAGCACATGTCCCTGTTATCAGAGCCTGCCCTGTGGTCTTTGAGCTGCCTGTTGTGCCTGGGGAGGTCACAGGGTGCCCTGGGATGGACACGTTGCTCCAGAGCCCTGTACTTAGCGCCAGCGGCTCATCCCAGAGCGTATCTGGTTTTGGGATGCCCTCCCCAAACCTGCTGACATCCCTGAGCACATCTCCTCTGAGCTCTGTGGGGAGCAGATGTTCAGGGTTTGTGGAGCTCTGTGGGGAGCAGGGGCAAAGGCCAGGAGAGCAGCTTTGCAGGGGGATGAGCTCTCCAGAGCGAGGTCTGTGTAGCAGAGGGCAGCAGCATCAGTCCCTGGTGCACCCCCTCTCCACGGGCGTCTCCAAACTCAGCATCAGTGTGGCCAGGCCCTCAGAGTGACACCTGAGTGGGAAAGAGAACCCCAGGTGCTCCTGGACAAGCTTTGGGAGGTGCTGGAGGGTCCATCTCGTGGTGCTGAGGCTGGGGAGGAGAGGCTGGAGCCTGCTCTTCCCAGAGCCATGGGTGCAGCCCTTGTGCCCTGGTGTGGGTAACAGCTTGGGCAGCTCCTGAGATTTTTTGGGGGCACTTGGTCAAGGCAGTGCTCTGCAGTAGACCCCTTCTGGATGCCCCAGCAGGTGGGTGATGTGCTTTGTATAGGGCCACCGGGAAGGGGGTGGATCTGCAGCCATGCACCAGTAACTTGTGCCACTGTCATGAGGGGTGACAGTGACGGTGACAGTGGAGGTGTTCTCACCTCACACACAGTATGAGGCTGTGGAGGCACCGTGGAGGACCACGGCCACGCCAGCAGGAGCTTTGAAATGCTTTGAGTCTTGAAATGGTTCCTGTAACGTGCCCCTGAGCATTAATTATCTTAATTATGTTTGTGTTCCCTCAGGAAAGAGGCGCTTGGTAGCTGGTATGTATGGAACTGTTCTCAGGTTCTGCACAAATTACCTCCATTGAGATTCTTTTTGGCTATAATTTTTTGAGATTTACAAAAAAAAAATAAATTTGAAATTATTATGAAATTATTACAGCCATGGCCTGTTTATGATCTCGGCACTTATGACGTGGCCTGACACGCCCCGTGTCCTAGGGACCAGTCTGCACAAAGATCCCACTTTTGGAATTTTGTAATTACCTGCACTGGAGTGATCTTTTGTTACCTCTCCATACTGCATTTGGAAATGGAGCCAGAAGATCCCCACTTTCAGCAGCATTTGTTGGTTTCATAATGCAGCTTTTTTTTTTTTGTGCTGGCTTCATTGACTGATCATTACTAATATGATTTAAATGTATGAAGCTGATATTGATTGGATCTCGTGTGAATATAATTATTATATATGATTATTCATGAAAATTGCTGCCTGGCAGATGAATGATACCCAGGCATGAATTAAAAGTAAATGCAAATATTTTAATAAAAATGAAAGTAAAAATCTATATCATAGTCAAAATCCTCAAATTAAGACTCTCAAGGTTCCAAACTGATTTCAGTCAGATCAGAACAAATTGAATCAGTAGTTTGTTTGTGACTGGAAACCCATCAAAGAGACTGATTCCTCTGTATTAACATTGGAATATCCAAGGGGAAATGGGAGGACCTCATTGGAACACTGGGAAATTGGGAGAGCTGGGTTAAAACCAGTATTATTTCAAGCTATTTAGGGACAACACTGAAATTAGAAACTGGGCAGTGCAGAGATGTAAAGGAAGAGAAGGAGTAGCAGGATAGAGATAGCCAGGAAAAAAACCAAAAAGGAAAACAAAAACACCCCAAATTAAAACTGAGTGCAGTGGAAGAGGCAGCCCAGGAGGTGTGCAGGGAATGGGGTGCTCCAGGGAACACCAGACTGGAGCCATCTCCACTCAGGTGGTTCTCCTGGAGGAGAAGGCATTTTCCAAGCACGCTGAAATTTTTCAATTATCCAGGGTTGCATTTTGCAAGCACATTTAAATTTTTAACCTTCACAAGCAGCTAACAAAGAAGAACCAGCGAAAAGGAGAGTAGAGGAACTAATGAGGTGCTTCAGGAGTCTTGGAGACATCTCTGGCCCATAGAAAAGGAGCTTTTATACTCTGCTAACATCACTATTTATTAGCAGAGCAGAGAAAACTGCTGAAATGACTTATTTTCCACAAAAACCTCTGTTCACTGCGCTCCCGGGGCTGGTTAAAGTTCTTGTCCATGCAGGAGGGTGTTCAGACATCAGTCTTATAATCTAAAGGTCTATATTACTATGGTCTAAAACCTTAAACTCTAAGTTTTCCACTATGTGATATTACACACTTCTATGTAAACTACACACCCATCATCCCAGTTCTGTCATTCAATTTGACAGAACGAGGGGACACAGTCTCAAGCTGCGTCAAGGGAAATACAGGTTGGATATTAGGAAGAAGTTCTTCATGGGAAGGGTGATAAAGTGCTGGAATAGCTGCCTGGGGAGGTGGTGGAGTCACCATCCCTGGATGTGTTTAAAAAAAGACTGGATGTGGCACTGGGTGCCAGGGTGTAGTTGAGGAGTTGGGCATGAGTTGGACTCAATGATCTTGAAGGTCTCTTCCTACCTAGTCATTCTGTGATTCTGTAAATTTTGGAAGCCTTCTCCACAGCCTCAGGTCAAATGCAGTGTTCTCCTGATGGGGGTCAGTGCCTGTCAGCACAGAAAGTCTAAACTTCTCAGTGACCAGGGCTCCAGCATCAGGGTGTTCAACCCCTCCTGTCCAAGGGCTGTGAAGCTGAGCATCCCCGCAGCCCGGAGGGTGCTAAACCCCTCTCCCTGTCCCTCTGCAGATGGCGTGGTGAACCTGAGCGTCCCCATCGTGCTGCCGGTGTCGGCGGAGGATAAGGAGCGGCTGGAGGGCAGCGCGGCGCTGGCGCTGCGCTTCCAGGGCCGCCGGGTCGCGGTGCTGCGCAGCCCCGAGTTCTTCGCGCACAGGAAGGAGGAGCGCTGCGCCCGCGTCTGGGGCACCACCTGCCCCCGCCACCCACACATCCAGGTGGGTCCCACCCCACCCTCGCCCGCCGTGCTGATGCCTGTTTTAGTTTCAGCTTTTAAAAGCTGAAAGTTTTAGCTTTTATATTTTTCGGATTCTGGGCTGGTTTAGTGTGTCGTTCTTAGCTTCGTGTTAAGAGTTAGTAGACTCTCTTCACAGAGTCGGGAGACAAAATAATTCCTTTCTAGCTGGGCACCAAGGACAACCGACATATATTTTAGGCCCAAGAGTAAAAACAATGGTGAAGAGAAGAGAGAAAAAAAGGGAGGATGGAGCTTCATAACCTGAAGCTGTAATTGGACAATTAACTCCAATNGCCCGCGTCTGGGGCACCACCTGCCCCCGCCACCCACACATCCAGGTGGGTCCCACCCCACCCTCGCCCGCCGTGCTGATGCCTGTTTTAGTTTCAGCTTTTAAAAGCTGAAAGTTTTAGCTTTTATATTTTTCGGATTCTGGGCTGGTTTAGTGTGTCGTTCTTAGCTTCGTGTTAAGAGTTAGTAGACTCTCTTCACAGAGTCGGGAGACAAAATAATTCCTTTCTAGCTGGGCACCAAGGACAACCGACATATATTTTAGGCCCAAGAGTAAAAACAATGGTGAAGAGAAGAGAGAAAAAAAGGGAGGATGGAGCTTCATAACCTGAAGCTGTAATTGGACAATTAACTCCAATGTGCTGATGGACCAAAACCTATAAAAGTGTGAGGCCTCGTGACCAGACATCCATTTTTATGATTGTTTGTGAATTTGACGTGGGTGCAGCCCCAGTGGGATTCCTGCACTGCCCAAGCTGTATCCTTTCAATAAATACCTTTTACCCTTTTATTCTACCTAGTCTCTATTTCCAAGTCAACCTACCCAGGCATCAGTGGGGTTTCACCCCCTGCCACACGGCCTCAGCGGTGAAATGTGGGCACGGGCTGGAGAAGTGAACTTCTACAAGGTTTTGAGGGCAATGGGTTTCCTGTCTGTGCTTCCAGCCCAGCTCCTTGCTGGGAACCAGCCCATCCTGAGCAGGCAGGACTGAATTTTTTGGCTCTTCCCTACAGGCAGCCAACAGGGTTGTTATGTTTTTACAGCTCCTCTCTTCCCACTTAGCCTGTGGCAGTACAAGGAGCATCATCCCTCAGAAGGGCAGAGCTCTGGATTCCACACAGTGACTTGAGCTTTCTGCTTAAAAAGGCTCCAGCTCTGGTAGCTCTTTCCCCTCCCTTAAAATGGCTTGTTTAATTAATCAGCAGCAGGTGTGCACCTTGCAACAGGCTCGTTCCTCCATTCCCAGGAGGAGAGAGCAAAAGGGGGGTGAAGGAAGGTCTTGTGCCTTCCTGTAGACTGCTGGCTGCCAGAGGGGAGTCCAGCACCCAGCTTGGTGGGGACTGGGTGGCTGCTGCCCCACTGGATGAGGTTTTGCTGCCCCTGGCATTCCGTTCACAAGGTCACTCAATGATGTTTTCAACCTGTGAGAAGGGAAGATCATCCTACAATGGAATTGAGCCTCGCACTTTTCAAAGGAGAGTGGGAGAGGGAGAAGGTGGAATGTGCTGTCCCCTTTGCTCTGAAGGTGTGTGTAATTCCCAGATGGTGATGGAGAGTGGAGACTGGCTGGTTGGTGGAGACCTGCAGGTCCTGGAGAAGATCAAATGGAACGATGGGCTGGACCAGTACCGCCTGACCCCACTGGCTCTCAAGCAGAAGTTCAGGGAAATGAACGCTGGTGAGTACCCTGGGTTACCCCAGGAACAGGGCTCTTCCTGCCCCACTGGGCTTGGGTGTGATCTGTGACTTGCTCCCAAGCTCACAGCACTTCCAGGTGGCCTCTGGATGCTCCCAAAATGGGGCTGTTTTGAGGGGGTGGGCAGTAAAGGGGACTCAAGGTACGGCACGAAAAGTGGCCCAGAGTGTCCTTGGTTAGGGCAGTGCTTGTGATGGGCTGTGTGCTCAGAGGGCTGCTCTGAAGGCTGGGAAGTGCTGAGCATCCTGCTCACATCCTCCCTGGCAGGTCACATCCTCTCTGCACTGACATCCTTGGCCTTCACACCTGGGTCACAGCTCAGGTGTCTCCTCCCAGCTCTCTGTGCCATAGAATCCCAGAATGGTTTGGGTTGGAAGGACTTTAAAGCTCATCCTATTCCAGCCCCTGCCATGGGCAGGGACACCTTCCACATTCCCAGGTTGCTCCAAGCCCTGTCCAACGTGGTCCCAACAGGCTGGCAAGGGTCAGACACCCAACTTTGCTTTGGAGAAAGAGCACTGGCTCTCCTGAAGGTGCCACTGAGCTTGGGGAGGTGACAGATCACTTAAGACATCAGTGAAAGTGCCTAGTGCTGTGCACAAACATTGTAGGAAAGCTGATAGGACTGAAATCAGCCCCAGAGGAAGGGAGTGCAGTGAAAATAACCTTGGCAGAGCGATGTGTGTGTGTGAAACACTCAGCTGAGGTGTTCAGGGCCTTGCTCGTGTGGGGACAGGGCATACACAGGTCTGTCATATGGGGACAGGGCACACCTGGGTCTGTCACAGCTGGGACAGGAACACACACGGGTCTGCCACGGCTGAGACAGGGCACACACAGGTCTCTCACTGCCCTGTGGAGGCTCAGAGTGTGGCAGTGAGGCCTGTGACCCCTGATCTTTCCCTTCCAGATGCCATCTTCGCCTTCCAGCTGCGCAACCCCGTGCACAACGGGCACGCCCTGCTGATGCAGGACACGCGGCGCCAGCTCCTGCAGAGGGGCTACAAGAACCCCGTGCTCCTGCTGCACCCCCTGGGGGGCTGGACCAAGGACGACGATGTCCCTCTGGAGTGGCGCATGAAGCAGCACGCCGCCGTGCTGGAGGAGCAAGTCCTGGACCCCAAGTCCACCATCGTGGCCATCTTCCCCTCTCCCATGCTCTACGCCGGCCCCACAGAGGTAACACAGCCCTAGGCTGCTCAGCAGGGCAAGGCAGGAAGCCTGTCCGTGGGGGTTGTTCTCCCAGCCTGCCTGTGCAGCTCTGGAAAACCCCGGGAAGGGGCAGGAGCCATGTCCTCTGTCTTGGCTCCCTGCACGGTTTGCCTGCATTTGGTGCTGCAGCATCTCCCCACGGAGCTCAGCTCCCATCCTCTCCTGGGCTGTGGAGGGCTGGGGAGAAGGGATAGAAACTGGGGAGAAGGGATAGAAACAGGCTTCACCTTTTTCTGGCAGGCAGGGACCCTCATTTGTTTGCCCCCAGAGGTTTCCCTTCTGTCCCTCAATCAGTGGGATGAAAGGGGCAGATGCTGAGCCTCCCCTTCCGTGTGCTGTGGGGCACCACATTGCCACACTGAAAATCCAAACGGCGACCTCCGTTTGTTTGCCACCAGATCAGACCCAGCCTGACTCCCACGCCCTGCCTGCGGAACCCCAGGGCCTCCCTCTCTCCCAGCCCTCAGTGCCCGTGTCCCTCCCTGCAGGTGCAGTGGCACTGCCGAGCCCGGATGGTTGCGGGGGCCAACTTCTACATCGTGGGGCGGGATCCGGCGGGGATGCCGCACCCCGACACCAAGCAGGACCTGTACGAGCCCACGCACGGCGGGAAGGTGCTGAGCATGGCCCCCGGGCTCACCTCCGTGGAGATCATCCCCTTCCGGGTGGCTGCCTACAACAAGCTCAAAAGAGCCATGGATTTCTACGACCCCAAAAGGTAACACAGCAGCAGCGACGCCGGGGTTTGTTCAGAACATGGGGTTTGCAGGAGCCTCGCGCTCGCAGCTTTCTGGGGAACAGGGAACAGCCGTGTTCCTCCCAAGGAGAGGAATGGGGGGAGAAACTGGGAAAGCTTTGTGTTTTCCTCCAAGAGCTGTTCCCAGGTGTTACATGAAGCTAGAGATGCCACCAGGGAGGAAAAGTAGCACAGGCTGGGGGCTGAGGAGGCAGAAGAGGCAGTGGTAGAAATGCAGCTTCCCGCAGCTGGGGAGTGTGTTATGGACACTCAGCTCCTCTGGGATGAGGAGCCCTGGGGGGTGGCTCGAGCCAGTTGTGCTGATGTCACAGAATGAAGAGAAAAGACCTTCAAGATCATCGAGTCAAACCCGTACCCAACTCCTCAACTAAACCCTGGCACCCAGTGCCACATCCAGGCTTTTTCTAAACACATCCAGGGATGGTGACTCCACCACCTCCCCAGGCAGCCATTCCAGTGCTTTATCACCCTTTCCATGAAGAAATTTTTCCTAATGTCCAACCTTGTATTTCCCTTGACACAGCTTGAGACTGTGTCCCCTCATTCTGTCAGTGCTGCCTGGAGAAAGAGACCAACCCCAGCTGAGCACAAACACCCTTCACCCTTCTGTAAAGGATGATAAGGTCACCGCTGAGTCACCTGTCTCTGTTTTGCACAGGCACAACGATTTTGACTTCATCTCAGGAACACGCATGAGGAAGCTTGCTCGGGAAGGGGAGAACCCCCCGGACGGCTTCATGGCCCCCAAAGCCTGGAAAGTCCTCACCACGTACTACCAGTCACTGGAAAAAAAGAATTAACTCCTCCTCGCTAGAAATCCCTGTATTAAGAGTGAGCAATGATCGATTGATTTCCTTTGACATAGATCACTTGGCATGACCCTGGGATTTTCCTGCCTGGGTCAGAGTGTTTTTTACCAATCCGAAATACTTTGAGCCTGATCCTTCTCCCCCTAAAGCTGCAGGGAGTTGTCCCCATGGTGCTGGAAGGGATGGGGAGCAGGCCCCTTGTGCCTCTGGGATCGTTGTGGTGCTGCCAGGAACCACAGCAGCTCCCAGTGCAGAGGGGGGGCCTGGGACCAGGATAAATCCTGCCTGTGCCCTGCCTGGAGCACAAACGCAGACGTGCCTTTCCACGTTGTGCCTTAGACAGTTTTTGCTAATTAACAGCAGAATTTTTTTAATGCCCTTTTTCAAAAAAGACTTTTTAAGATCAGCTGTGACCACCACCAGTTCCTTGTGGCTGAGCCAATTCCTCACTGCTGCTTTACTTCCTTCCTCCTGCTTTTGACCCGCTTGGTCAAACAAATCCAGGGCTGAGCATTCCGGTGGCTCCAAGTTCAGCTGTCTGTGAGATTGTGCCATGGTGATCCCTGCACTCACAGCCCCATGGGGGAACCTGTCCTGGGAGGCACCATAAAGCCCTGAGACCCCTGAGAGAGCTCTGGACAGTGAGGAAAAGTCAGAGACACTGTCACTGTGCTTTCAGGTGTCCTCCCACATGGCAGTATGGGATCCCCCTTCCCTCTGCCCACACTCCTTCCACCCCAAAGGCAAACCCAAGGCAAACCAGCAAAGACACAGCACGACGTGGGTCTGGAGACCCAGCTGAGAGGAGGCTGAAGCTCCTGCCCTCATCCACACCTGTGTGGGTACAGGTGACCTGATTTCTGCGGGATGGAGCTGCTGGGGACAGCCCGAGGATGGCAGGAAAGCCCCTGGGACCCGCAGCCCTGTGGGGTACTGCTGGTGCTGAGCCGAGAGCCGGCGCCCGGGGCTGCTCCCAGCCCCGGCTGTGGAAAGTTAGCCCGGGCCTTATCTCCCTCCCCACCCTCATCCTGACACGGACTTTGCCTGTACCGTGCCTCAGGCTTTTCTGCTGCCTCCTGGGCACTCCCGGGAGCCCAGGGCCACCCCGGGCTCTGCCGCGGCCAGCGGGGGCTTCCAGGGCCAGGGCTAGTCCCGCCTCGCCTCCCCAGCTGTGAGGGGTCAGCGGAGCACAACCACCGAGCACCGCCCGCAGTCACAGCAAGCACAGTCACAGACACGGCGTCCCTCCGTGATTTTTGCCCCTGGCCTTGTTCAGCAGCCGCCCCAGGACCCGTCGGGATGTGTTCTCAGTGAAGGGGAACCAGCGTTCCTCTCTTTTGTGCTCCGGTTTTAATTCCATTTGGATCCGCGCTCGGCGAAACCAACCCTGTGGCACGGAGTGCTGTGAGCCCGGACCTACTCTGCTGTGGCCAGGCCACAGCGACCAAGCCTTCGTCTGTGACTGAAAATATCTTTGCAAAAGGGCTTTTGGGGTGGGTTTTAAAGTCATTTTTGAAAAGTATTTGGAGGAAAGCTGTGATTTACTCCAAGGCGAATGCTGCAGCCTCTGTGGGAGCTGACAGCGCAGCAGCCTCATTTAGCCAGGCCCTCTGGCAGGAAGGCAAAAGCAATATTCCCATTTAGGATTTTTAAGGAGTGAAGCAGCACTGTTGCTGCTCATCATAAAATAATCCAGTGTTGAAGCCTGCCCCCCCTCCCCCCCCCCAGTAAATCCAGGTGGTCACAGCAAAACACAGATGTTATATTGTCATTTTAAACCAGCATAGTGTCCTGATTACCTCTGATTAAAACACGTGGACTGGAGGGTTTGTAGTCTATTTATTAAAGACATGAGACTGGAATTTGTACCTCAGCTGATGTATCATCTCATGATTTAATATATTCTGAACTCAATACTCTATGAAACACTCACTTTTAGTACAAATAAATATTTATATGTGTAAGTAGTTCTCACTTGGTAATTTTTGGGTGGAACTTTGCTGGAGGCTCACTCCAGTTTGGCAATGTTGTGCTTGAGCAGCCGTCCCTGGAGCTGTGGGAGAGAGATCAGGCTCTTCCCCAGCTTCAGAGAGGCAGGATCACATGCTGAGGGTTGGACCAAGCCTCTGGAGCTACGGAATTAAAGCAGCCACATTCCAAACCATGCTGCTGCCTCAGCCTTTCGAGGAAGCTGCCAGAAGAGGATCTGTGCTTGGACAAGGACTCCCACAGCAGCAGCAAGGGTAGGCAAGTGTGGAAGAGCCCCTGGAGAAGTGGGAATTGCACTCCAGGTGCAGTAACTGCCCCCGGGAGCAATCAGAAATAATTGATAATTCCTCAGGCAGCCCCCGATGAGTTCTGGGCAGCAGGGAAGGGCAGCTCCGGCCAGCAGCGGCTGGAACCGGGGTTTGGAGACACAGGAGAGCAGAGCTCCGGCAGAGCCCAGGGGCTGCCCCCGGGTTTATTCCTGCCCGCCCTCGGTGTGACATCAAAACCCCCCTGAGGACACACTTCACACTCAAAGCCATTTAAGACCTGCCTGGCTGGGGTTTTACCAAGCAGGAAGCAGCCTGAGCAAATAGAGGATGTGCAGGAGGAGCTTCCCAGGCTGGCATTCCCGGCAGCGCAGCAGGAGGAGAGCAGCCCCTCAGCACCGGGAGAACTCCCCTGGCACCGGCGCCCTTCCAGCCTTGCCAGGGAGTGGCACTAATGGCAGGTTTAAGGTTACTGATGGAATCCCAGATTGGTTTGGGTTGGAAGAGACATTAAAGTCCACCCAGTGCCACCCCTGCCATGAGCAGGGACACCTTCCGCTGTCCCAGGCTGCTCCAAGCCCCAAAGTCCAGCCTGGCCTTGGGCACTCCCAGGGATCCAGGGGCAGCCCCAGCTGCTCTGGGCACCCTGTGCCAGGTCCTGCCCACCCTGCCAGGGAACAATTCCTTCCCAATATCCCATCCATCCCTGCTCTCTGGCAGTGGGAAGCCATTCCTTGTGTCCCTCCATCCCTTGTCCCAAGTTTCTCTCCATGTTTCCTGTAGTTCCTTCAGTTCCTGGAAGGCCACAGTTTGGTCACCCCAAGCTTCTCCTGTCCAGGCTGAACCATCCCAGCTGTCCCAGCCTTTCCTCCCAGCAGAGCTGCTCCATCCCTCTGATCATCCTGGTGCCTCCCCTGGACTCATTCTTGGATCCCAGGCTCACCCAGAGCCAGCTTGTGGGATTAACATCCCAGATCCCAGACTTTTCCAATTTCCATAGCCCAGCAGTTCTGCTGTGCCCTAATTCCTGCACCCTTGTGTTAGACTATTGTGCATCTCCCATTGCTTTGTGATTCAGGGAAGAAGTCTAAGCAATTATTCAATTATTTTTATCTTCCCCCTCCCATTTAGTTTTAAGATTAAATTGGCACAAACTCAGCCCTGCTGCCTCATCCAGCCAGCATTCCAGAGGGCAGGACAGCAGGGAGCAGGCTGAGCATGAGGGACACTGTCACCAGCCCCTGACACCGAGTCATGGCAGGGCTCCAGCCCACCTTATTTAACTTTATTTTCCTTTGCAGTGCATTTGGTTTTACATCATTCTGTGCTTTTCCAACTTTTCCCTCCCCTCACAGGCAGCAGAGCTGTGACACAGCATCCCAACCCCTGGCCTTTGAATGATTACTTCCCTTTACAGATTCGGGGTCAATTAGTGCACAATTCATAGCATTATATGAAAAAACCTCAAACTCTTGACTATCTCCGACAATAACTTCACAAAAAAAAAAATTTTGCCACTCACATTTGTAACCCTCGGCCTTTATCGCAACAGAACGTTACAAGAATTCACTGGAACTGGTATCAGCAAGGACAGCACGTTGCCAAACCACACCAACAAGTCCAAAACCCATTTCCTCCTCTTTAAATTCACATATCTGAGCATGGGACAGAGTCAAACATCACACAGTGTCCCCCCTGTGCCTCAGGGCTGTGACAATTTAGGGGACAGTGCCACAGTGGGGCTTGCAGAGAGCAAGGGAGAAGCAAGTCCTGGGGACAGTGCACAGGAGCTCAGAAAGTTCAGGCTTCAGAGAGCTCAGAGGATGTAAGGCTTTAGGAGAGAGCAAGTGGGATTCTACTCTAACTGCTCACAGCAAGGGAAAACAAAAAATAAAATCAGCCTTCATTTAATTAAAAAGCCTTCAAATGCAGAATTCATAAAAAAATTAAAAGTATTCAAACATTCTTACAGAGTCGTTTACTATCTTGACTAAATGGCACCAGATTTCAAGTGGTCATGTGGAAGAAACATCAGTAGCATTTCAAATGTTGCTTTGTTCTAGGAGCAGTTTCTATCCTGGCATTTGCTGCTAAAAGGTAGAAGTGAACTAAGTATCAAGAAATCTTTCCCCTATGCAGCTTCTGATTTGGTTTGCTTCAGGAAGTAGAAAAGATTTTCCATACTCAAGTTATCTACAGATTATGTCTACATATATAAAAAAAAGTGTGGCTATGTACAGGTCCTGCACTCACACACCCATCTATCCACACACAGCCTGTGCCAGGTCCTGCCCCCTGGACCACCCAACTCCTGCTGGAAGGCTCCAAGGGATCCCTGGGGACATCACACAGGCACTCGCTCTTGCTCTGGGCTGAATTGTTCCACTCAAGCATGATCTGTGCTTCCACTTCCAGTTGGAATTGCAATAACTTAGAGGTTGCTGTTGTATAAAAAAGATTCCAGGAACAGAACTCCCTTTGCCAACCCTGCTCCCACCCCCTGACACTGGTTTTGCTAACTGATTACAGAAGTCTAAATCACATCAGGAACTGCAAACACACTCTTTTGTCTTAATCAAACACGATCTCCATGGCCAGGTTCTGCATGGAAACATCCTTGGATTTCCTCATCTTCTCGATGGCCCTGTGGAGATCCTGCTGCTGCACAGGCCGGATCTCATCTTCATCATGCCTGGGAAACAGAGCAACAGCCACGTGAGGGTAGGGGCTGTGGGACTGCTGTGCCAGCAGGCAGCAGCCATCCCTGCAAACAGCACCTCTGACATGGATCCAGCTGGAATCCCAGAACCCCTGAGGCTGGCAAAGCCCTCCCAGCCCATGGAGCCCAAGCTGTGCCCGATGCCCACCTTGTCCCCAGCCCAGAGCACTGAGTGCCACCTCCAGCCCTTCCTGGGACACCTCCAGGCATGGGCACTGCAAACCTCCCTGGGCAGCCCCTGCCAAGGCCTGAGCACCCTTTCCATGCAGAAATTCCTCCTCATGTCCAACCTGAGCCTCCCCTGGCACAGCTTGAGGCCGTTTCCCCTTCTCCTGTCCCTGTTCCCTGTGAGCAGAGCCCGACCCCCCCTGGCTGTCCCCTCTTGTCAGGGAGTTGTGCAGAGCTAGAAGGTCCCCCCTGAGCCTCCTTTTCTCCAGGCTGAGCCCCTTTGCCAGCTCCCTCAGCCTCTCCTGGGGCTCCAGCCCCTTGCCCAGCTCTGTTCCCTGCCCTGGACACGCTCCAGCCCCTCCATGCACCCAGGACTGCTGCAGGTGTGGCAAATGCCAGAGGGATGTCCCAGCACCGTGTCAGCAGCATTGAAGCCTGGCACTAAGCCGTGCAGCAGCAGGACTTGGTGGCTCAGGCCACCTCCAGCTTGGCCACCTTGGAACAACCAAGGTGCTGAGCTTATTTCTGGAGCCAACAGGAATAATAACAACTGAGCTGTGGGGCGGGGTGGGGGGTTATGTCTAGTGGTAATCAGGCATGAGAACAGGTCACTCCTGCTCTGTGTGACCCTGTGGCCAATCCCAGCTGCAGGCAGGGAACACAAGAAGAGCTGTGAGTGTGAGCAGGCCCCACGTACACGTCTTCCTCGCAGGTGCTGTTGACATACTCCCGCACACAGAGCAGCGCCGCGTCCCGGCACATCTCCTTCAGGTCGCTGCCCGAGAAACCGTCGGTCTCCTTGGCCACCTGCAGCAGGTCCACCTGACTGTCCACCTGTGGGAAACTCCAGCTCAGGACAAGGACACTCCAAAGCCACTGCCTTTGGTCACCACGACAAACGACAGTCACCTCCAGGAGTTTTTACCCATTCTGAGCAATCGCCTTCATCTGACGTTTTTGAGGAGTTGAGTTACTCCCTTACTCTTTGAACCTCCCAGTGGTTCACAGCGTTACAGGAAACTGATGTTTCAGCTCACCAAACTCTGCCATGGGTTCAAAACTTCACCAAAACCCCACACAAACCCCAACCATCCCCTAGGTATATCCTGTACTTACCACGCTCCTGCACAGATCTGCCTGGCAAAAACGGGATCCCACCAATAGTGACCCCTTTTCCCACATAAGTTTCTCAGAACTCTGCTGTCTGGACACCAGTTCCTGCTTTAGCCCCAAACCAGGGGATTTAGAGGCAAAATAATGTGTCTAACTCGGTGCATTGGGTCAGGCTGAAGTCATGCCAGTCAAGAACTCAGGTTTATTCCATCTTTTTATGGAATTTCTGATTCCTTTCCCGCCATGTGCACCAGTGCTTCCTTTTCAAAAAGTTAAAGCCAGTCTAATAAAAGGCTGAAATTCTGGGATGACTTCTTTCAAGAGGGAAACAATTCCATGGTTTAAGTCAGGCAAGGAAAAGGGAGGGCAGGACTTCCCTTGCCATGTGAAGTCTGGGCTTGAGAGATTCAATTCCTCCTCCTGTGGAATAACCAATACAGGCTGGTTTTTCTATCTCCCTGAAAAACTTGTGTGGCTCCCTGCCATTTTTAGGCCTCTTCAAAAAAGTTAAGTGGGTTTTACTAATAGAAGATATTTATTAGGCTGGAGGTCAGCCTAGAGACACTTTGCAACATGAACTTGACGGCAATTATTGCTGCTGACTAAATTTGGGGGGAAGCTCTGGTGCCAGGGATCCTGTATCCTGCCACAGCCACTTCCAGGTGTGTTCACCCCTCATCCTTCCCCTGTCCTCTGGAGGAAATTTGAATTATGGATCAAAAGCAGCACTGTCAAAAGAAGTCATTCCTCCTTGAGCTAAGAGTTAAAGAGTCAGCATGTTCTCCCTGCTTCATGAGGGCTTGAAATTTCCTTCCCTGATCTAAACATGATTAACCTGCACCTTTTTCAGAGAGAGAAATCTCTTCTCCTGTAACAGAACAAGCAAATGGAGTCATTCTGCTCACAGGGGGTGATTCACCACACCAGCCAAGGCTCCTGCTCACAAAGGAGCCAACTGCAGCCCTTTCATGTCAGGCCACACCTAAACCCACAAAAAGTTCCCGAGTTCTCACCAGAAATGCCCTGGCAGATCGTCTCAGCAACAGTAAGTATATTAAAAAAAAAGAAAAGTTTTTATAAGTGGTTGTTTTATAAGAGGTTTGTTTGTTTATGTTCTTATAAAGGAAGGAAGTGCTATATATTATATTTAAAAATTACATTAATAAATTAGAATTGTATTGCATATAGAATTATATTTTGGTATTAACATTAGAGATGTTATTTTAGTTATAAACAATATTTCTTTGAAAAAACATTATTTGTTTAATTTTAATTTAGTAAAAATAAAACTATTAAAAATGTTTTTAAGAGTGGTACTGTTTATGCTTTTAAGAATAAATGACAGAAAATTATAAAAAAAATGAATAAGAACAAAAATACTGTAAGTTTTTGAATAGGCTATAAAAAAAACAAACAATGTTTTTAAAAATAAAATTATTTTAAATTTAACTTAGATATATAGAGATTTATTAATAAAGTTTAATTTTTATTATTTACAATACTTTTTAAATTATAAGAAATTATATAGAAATATATTTTTCTAATTATATTGTTTTTATATTAAAAGTTATAATTATAAATTAATGAAAAAATAAATTATAAAAATTTTAAATTTTAGTAATTTAAAAAATAAGGAACTTATAAGACTTTTATTAAAAATGTTATGGTTTTAAAAGATTTTTTTGTTTCTGTTTTTTAAAACTATAATCACTGCAAGGCAGGCAAATATAAACCACATGTTCTGCAAGGCCAGAGCTGCACTGGTGGCAGTAATGCAGCCCTGAGCCACCAACAGGAGGCTACTCACGTTTTCATTCTTCAAAATCAGCTTCAAGATCGCCTCTCTTTGCTTCAGAGCCTGAAACAGAAGAGACTGAAGTTACCAGAGGACAAGAATGAACTCTTGTGACATCCCAGGGCTTGCAGTCCCTTCAGGTGCCTCGCCCAAGACAAGTGACACACACTGAGGAAACCCTTCTGGTGGCAAATTCAGTTCCACAGGTGAGGCTTGGGGAATTCTGAAGCAGATCAATCCCACACTGTGTCTGAGGGGGTTCCTGACCCATCAGCTGAGTCCTCAGCAGATCCTTCCTAGGAAGGTCAGACACAAGCAATAAAGACTGGGTTTTGTGCCTGCCAAACCTCACATCATTAAAAAGGGGGAAAATTCCCCCACAGATAATCTGGCAGCTGAACAGTTGTTACTCGGTCCCAAAATTCACTTCTGCCACATTGCAGGTAATTTTTGACGAGTAATTTGGGGCCTTTTCATCTCAAACTCAGTTATAAAATCTGCAAGGATTTCACTCCTGCCCATGCCTGTTCCCAATCCACAGCATATCAATTATTCCATCTTCAGTGAGAGTCAGGGCCAAGCTGGGTTGATCACAAAGCAAGAGAGAAGCACAAAGCTCATGGCAGGGCTGCAGTGGGGTAAGGAAAATCTGTTCCCTAAATGACATCTCCTGTGGAAACTCTGATCCTGGGAGAGGGAGCCAATCCCTGTAACATCCCAGGGCTCATAATTCAACCTTCAAACGATGGGGCTTGATAGAATGACACAACAAAGTACTCAAATCCACATCCCTGCCCCCTGCTAACTCCAGGAACAGCTGGAGATGAGGAAGGTGTGTGGAAGAGGGATGGAAGCACAGCAGTTCCCAGGTTATAAATGCTGTTTCCAAAGGGATCCCATGCAGTGAGAGTCAGTTCCAACAACACAACTCCTCTCTTGCACAATCAGTAAGAATTTTACTCCCCAGTTTGGTCTCCGAGTTTCAGCAAAAATGGGTCATGATTTCTGCAGCCAGAAGGGAATTCTGACAGTCATGACTGAACTCCTGATAACACCGACACAAAAATGTCTGGTGACATCAGCAGGCATACAAAGGTGACTGAAATGCCTGGAAAAGGATGGCAAGAGCANCAGAAAATTATAAAAAAAATGAATAAGAACAAAAATACTGTAAGTTTTTGAATAGGCTATAAAAAAAACAAACAATGTTTTTAAAAATAAAATTATTTGAAATTTAACTTAGATATATAGAGATTTATTAATAAAGTTTAATTTTTATTATTTACAATACTTTTTAAATTATAAGAAATTATATAGAAATATATTTTTCTAATTATATTGTTTTTATATTAAAAGTTATAATTACAAATTAATGAAAAAATAA
>VXBQ01010193.1:9731-22954 GCA_013400175.1 Phainopepla nitens
GGTCACAGCCATTGGGGGGGTCACAGCCATGGGAGGGGGTCACTGTCCGTGGGGGGGTCACTGCCATGGAGAGGGGTCACAGCCATGGGGCTGGGTCACTGCCATTGGGAGGCCAATGAAACAGGGGGCCACAGCCATGGGGGGGGTCACTGTCATTGGGGGGGTCACTGTCCGTGGGGGGGTCACTGCCATGGAGAGGGGTCACAGCCATGGGGCTGGGTCACTGCCATTGGGAGGCCAATGAAACAGGGGGCCACAGCCATGGGGGGGGTCACTGTCATTGGGGGGGTCACTGTCCGTGGGGGGGTCACTGCCCAGCCCCAGCCCCAGGGGTGGCCAGAGCTCTTGCAAACCCAACGCAACCGTGAGCCCTTGTTCAAGCAAAGGCAGCCGCACACGCAATTCCCAAAACATTCATCTCGCGGCATCCCGGCTCTCCTGCCAAATTCCCCACTCCCAGGATCCACTTCACTTCCTGCTCAGGCCAGGAAAGGGGGGTCTCGGCGGCTGCATCTTCCTCCTGCCACGGGGCTGCCCCACAGCAAGGGAGGCTGCGAGGGGAGAGGATGGGGATGATGCCGTCCCTAATCCGAATCCTATCCCTGAAGGCTGGGAGGAAACTTCTCACCCTGTCGCAACCCCGATTACTCCTCGGAGCTGCACGGGGCTTTGCCTGGCGCCGTTAGCTCTGATGGAAGCGCAGCTCCTCCTGCCAACCTGCTTCCCTGCCTCCCTTCCTTCCCTGGGAGCTGCTGCTCGGCACCACGGCGGGAGCTCGGCTTAGCCAAGATGGAGACAGGGATTAAAATGGATGGAGCATCCCTGTCCTTCCCCTCTACCTTCCCTAGGCCAGAGGCACAGCTCAAGTCTGTCCCCTTCCTCCCACTGGGCTCGGGGACAGGATCCTCCCAGTCCGGCCCTGCTCCAAATCCACCCCCTCTTCCCGGCGGAGCTCATCTGACGCCTCCATCTCCCGGCCACAGGCGCATCCAAGGCAGGATTCATTAAGAAAACCACAGCAAAGGACTGACACTCTCTTGGATTTCCTGCTCCTCCTCATCCTCCCAGGTCTCCAGCAGCCACAGCGTGACCCAGGGCTGCGGCAGCCGCTGGAACCCACAGGTTTCACTTCCCGAAGGAGCAGGCAGAGCTACGGGAGGGCAAATCCCTGGGAACCCATTCCCAACCGGCCGTTCATGGGATGGGAAACCAGGAGCTTGTTTTGCACTGGAGACGCCGATCCTGGAGCAGGGATGCTCGAAGGAGTCATCACTCAGCACCAGCATCTCCCTGCTGAGCACTCCCAGCTCCAGGACCAGAGCAGAGCAGGAACCCGTGGGATTCCTTCCAAGCACTGACACACACTGTCCTGAGTCCACCTCACCTTCCAGACAGGTGCTGATCCAGGCAGGACGATCCCAGAGAGCTCCTCGCCACCACAGGGCACCCAAACCCACCCAAACCCACCCAAACCCATTCCCAACCACGGGAAGAGCCACAGGCACCGCGGCTCTGGCACGGCCACCGCGGCTCAGGGCAGGGAGAGGACGGAAGGCCATCTCTCCCCGGGCTCCTCGGCACCCCCAGGCATTCCCCACGCGCTCCCCGTCCTCGCACGGCGCGTTCCCGGCGGGTTCAACGCCCTCCGCCCGCCGCGCCGTGCCTCGGTGCCAGGTGGACAATTAGAGAAGGTGTCTCTGTTCCCGCATCCCTCGCACGGAGCCAAATTCCCTTCCCGAGCCGGGCTCTCGCCCCAGCGGCGGCGATGGCAGCGGAGCTCCGGCTCCGGGATCGGGAATAAAGGCGCCTTCATCGGCGCACAATGGGCGGCTCAGAGCGGGGCCGGGGCAGCTGCAGGGACACGTCCCCGCCTTGGCAGCCAGAGGAGAGACCCCGGCTCAAAAGCGGGCTCAAAGGGGACAAAACTGCGCTAAAAACACGGCAGAAGTTTTGTCAAAATAGCGGAAAGATGAGGGGAACGGCGGCAAAAAAAAACCCCACCTGAAGGAGGGTTCAAAACCAGGAAGAAACGGGTCGGAAAAAAGGGCAGTAAAATGTAGCAAAAATAAATAAATAAATACATAAATAAAAAAGGGCCATAAAAGAGGCAAAATAAAAGGGCCTCGGAAAAGGCGCGTAAGAAAAGGGCCCCCAAAAAGGCACCGAAGAAAAAAAAGAGGTTCTCAAAAAAAGAGCCTCCCAAAAACGGGATGAAAAAAGGCCAAAAAAAAAGATCCTCCAAAAAAAGGGCCCCCCAGAAGGCCAGAAAAACAGAAAGGCCTGAAAAAGGCCCAAACCCAAAAAAGGTCCAAAATCGAAGTGGTCCAAATAAAATGTCCAAAAAAATTCATTTGGGTGCAGGAAAGGGCATTGCCCTCCAGGACAGGGTGGGAAAAAACGTCCCAGCAGCATCTCCCCAGGTGGGAAGGGGACCAAGAGCCTGACACCAGAATTCCATGGACACCCAGAGGCTTTGTGTTAGAGCATGGTGGGTTGGGAAAGGGGTTGGCAAACGCAAACACAAAAAAAGTCTGATTTTTTGCCTAAAATAAGAAATGGGCACCAAAACGGGCTGTTGGAGAGGCCGAAAAGCAGATCCTGGAGCAAAGGCCATGTGACCATCAGTCCACAGATGAGGACATCATAGAAACTTGGACAGACTGGAAGCAAAGCACAAAAATATGAAGGAACTCCTGCCCTGCTTCCTCCTCAGCCCAGCTCCTCCTCTCCTCGGGAGGAGGCGTCCGGCCAGGAAACGGCGCTGGCCATAAATACGGGCTGAGACGGGCGCGATTCGCAAACCAGATGTTCTAGGGGAGAAGGGAGCACAAAAGGGAGGGAATAAACCCACTCCAGAGGGAAATATCCCCACTCTGTGCTCCTCCAGGTCTGCCTCCCCAGCTCGCTCGGCCCCAGCACCCCCAAAACAGGGCAGGTTGTTGTGTCTGGGGCAATTGTGTCTGGTTCAGGTTTTTGTGTCTGGTTCATCAGCCAGATGAACACCACGTCTTCAGCCCAACGCTCCTCCTCTTCCTCCTTCCCTGTGGATCAAGGCTGAAATTCATGGCGACTCTTCCCAGTCACAGCCAAGTCCATGGCCCCTGTGGGACGCCCCCAGATCCAGTTTGGAATCCGTGACACGGAGCTGCCGGAGCCTTCCAGTCACCCAAGACACAACAACCACATCCAACACACAAAATCCACCAAAACCACATCAGCCACCTGAGGTTTCATTTCTCTCCCCCACATCACCCATCCTTTGTCCCCAAAACTACAGAAAAAAACAGGATTTGTTCCTTTTTTGTGTTTTCAGAACTTCCAGTGTCCTGGAGTTTCTCTGCAGCCTCAGGACAGGCGCTGGGAAGGCCAAAGCCTGGAGCCCATCCTGCTCCCTCCTCCCTGGGCTGATCCTCAAACCCCAAATCCAGCAAATTTTCCGGCTCCCAAAAGCTGAACCGGGTAATAGAGACATTTAAAATACCAAACCCTCAGGTTTGAGGCACATTTTTCCAGGGGGAAAGGGAAAGGAAGGCTCAGCTGTTTGTTTTGCATTTAAACACACGATCCCAAAACAGTTCAAATGCATTTTTGCAATTCTTCCATCCGGCCCCCTCCGAACGGGGAAGATTCAAACCAGATCCCTGCTCCAGAGCTTCCAGGACCGACAGGGCTCCCGGCCATTCCCGCCGGAGAAGCCGCAGGTATGTGGCCGGGCTGGGGGAGGGGGACAGCCAATTGCTAAGTAAATATTGACTTTAAAATACGGTTTTTCCCCTTTTCCCTTCAAGTCCGACTATGGCATTGGAATCACAAGGCATTCGCCTTCCTTAAACCAAAAAAAAAAAAAAAAAAAGATGATTTGGAGAAGGCAAGCCTGGCTCTGCTGTGCCAGAGGTGTTGGAATGGCAGCTCCGTGCCATTCCTGGGACAGGCTCTGGCTGGATGAGGGTGCTCTGGACAGGGTTCACTCCAATCCTCCCCCTTCTTGGAACCCCCAAGGGGTCAACAACAAATCCAACCAAAACCAAACCCTGCCACAGCCACAGTCCCAGCATTCCAGTGCTTCTCTGGTTTTCCATCCCCGGTTTCTATCCGTGGTCCCAGCCCTGAAGAAGGGATGACGCTGGTGGGAAGCAGCTGGAAGATCCCACCTGCCCCCAGACACATCCTGGGGTACAGGCAGGGCTGTCACCCCTCTGTCACATCCCAGAGGGACAGGCAGGATGGGCCCAGCACCCTCTGCTCACCCACCAGCACATCCCTGGCCCTTTCCCGCTGGTCATGTTCCACACATTCTCCCATTATTGCCCACGGTCCCCATGGCCAGGGACACCCACCCCTCCCTCCCCATGGGTCACGGATTGGGAGCCACTGGATCCCTGCACTGGGTACCCCAGGGACTGGAAGATGCCATCCCAATGTCCCCTTTGGGGTCAAGCCCAGTCCGGGCAGCAGAGCAGGGAGATGTGACAACTCCAGGGTCCCCAGCACCCCCCCAGCACCCTCCCAGCACGTGAACTGGGATGGGATTCCCAGCAGCCAGGACCTGCCTCCAAACCCAGACAAAGGAGCAGAGGATGGGGCGGAGGGGGGGACGGAAAGGAGGAGGAGGATGGACGGGCAAGCGCATCCCAAGGGAGGCAGGAGATGGAGGCAGGAGCTGCCCACAGCATCCCCGTGGAGGGGGAAGGGGGATAAAATCATATTGCGGCTCCCAGGGCTGCGTCCATCCCGCAGCTCCGCGTCACCTGACTTCAAACGCGTCCGGGGGGAGGCGATTTCCATGCGAACACGCATCAGGAAATCTGCGAGGAATGCGCTCCCTCCCCGCCCAGCCCCTTCCCCTCCCGCTCCCCAGGCTCCAGCAGCTCTGCCGCCTTCAGATGAAATCCATTAAAAAGCAAAAAAAAATAAAAAAAAAAAAAAAGGGGGGAGAATAAAGGANAAAAAAGGGGGGACAATAAAGGAAAGATTTGCATTTTAAACCAAATTCAGGAGCCGGGAGAGCCGTGCCGGAGCGAGATCCCCCGCGTCCCCTCCCGCCTCCAGCCCCACCGAGAGTCCGCAGCAGAACGAGCTGAAAAATGGCAGGAGATGGAGCCAGATGAAACGAAAGCTCCGGCATTGCCAGAACTGGGGATAATAATAATAATAATANGCATTTGCAGCCAGGAGAAAGGGGCTTAAGTCCTCTGGGTGCAGTTGGATGGGCTGCAGCCGGCCCTGGCCTGTGGCCATCCCTGCCAGGGTGCCCCGTGTCCCCTTTTTCCTTCCTCAGAGGAGGGATGGGGAGGGGGCAGCGGGCCTGCAGAGCCCCCCCATACCCCTACCTGCCCAGGCTTTATTCTCTGTATTTATCCCGGCAATAAGAGTGGGATGTTTATACCCTGGGCAGTTGGGAACCCAAACAGGATCCAGCGCTCTGCACCGCGGTGGTTATTTATGGCCTGTGGCTGGAGCTGATAACGCTCCCTCCAGAGCCCTGCCTGCGCCGGGAATAAAGCAATTCCACAGGATAGATTAATAGGCATTTCATCCCGGCAGCTGGGAGGGAGGGAGGGGAGGGAGGAGAGGCTGCCGGGGGCTCGGTGGGGCAGGAGGGTCCGTGCTTCCTCCCGCCAGGCCGGGCATCAGCTCGCCAAGGCTTTCAAAGGGCTGGAGCCCGGCCAGAACCATTGGCCTTAATTCATTAGTCAACTCAATTTCGCTGCCTCCGCAAATAAGGACTTTGTCTGGGATGGGGAAACGGAGCAGAGCAGCTATTGTGCCCTGGGAGCGGGCAGAAAGGGCCCTTTGAGAGGACACTCTGCTGGAATAAAAGTCACTTTTATCCCAGAATAATTAGCATGCTCTGAGTACACTAATTATTCCGGCATAAAGGGACTTTTATTTCCGAGCAGCGCGGCCGCGCGGGGAGTTGCTCTGGATTCGGCTCCACCTGCCCGTGTGAATGCAGCCAGGGATGACCCAGCTGGGATTTGGGGTCCTTGGGGTGGCCACACCTGTGGGTCCTCACTGGAGTGCACATGGGGGTCCCACCCCGGGCAGGGCAGGGAACTGTCACCCACCCAGGAGATGCTGGATGCTCCAAGAGGCTGGAGAACAGCAAGAGGGGCATGAGGACATAGAAACCCAGACCTGATCCAAGCCTCTAGGTCACCTCCTGAGGTCCCCTGCAGACCAGGGTCCCCTGGGGGACCTCAGAGCATCTCCCAGCTCTGGGGAGCACAAGGTCATGGAGCCACCATCTCACGGCGCAGCCTCCTGGGACTTCAAGGTCTCTCCAGGGATTAACGACCCCTGACAACGCCACAGCCCTGCCCTGCTCCTGCCACAGTTTTTGGCTGTCACCAATTCCCATCCCAGTCCCCAAAACCAAGCCTAACCAGCCCGTGGGGACACGGCTCCAGTCGCCCATCACCTCCCCAGCACAGCGAGCACGTGCCGCCGGTGAGGGCAAAGGTTTGGGGATTCCTTGACAGCACGTCCTGGAAAAGCAGGTCCTGCACAGCTTCCAGGTGGCAGCAGCTGCTCCACTGGAAAAACATCCCTGGCACGGTGAAATGTCCCATCTGTCTGTAACTGGTACAAACAGTGAAAGAGGAATTGGCACAGTCGTCCCTGAGCTGATGCTGCGTCCCAGATGCCGCCTGACCCCTTGGCATCTCCACCGGCTGCTCCCAGGGGGTTCCTGCAGGTCAGGGATCCTGCTTTCACTGTTTTTAAGTTCTGTGAGTTGCAGGAAAAGGAAAATTTAGGATTTTATGCGGCTGAAAGAGCGTAGGGCCGGGCAAGGGCCGACAGCATCAGAGCGGCCGCGGAGGAGAGCACGGCGCTGGTGAGTAAGCAGCGCCGGGCTCCAAATCCGCTCTTCCCGGGGGAAAACACGCTCCAGGCCGGCACAAGAGAGGCTGAGCAAACCCATCTGGAAGGGCCGGGGGCTGCGGCAGGAAGCGGGGCCTTGGCGTGGGCACCGACCCAAGGCTGCGGAGCCGGTCCCGGGGCGGAGGCGCCGGCACAGCCCCGCTCCTCGCGGCGCTCGCCCCGCGCCCCGCAGCATCCGCCCGGGCGCTGGGAAGGCGGCTGGAGTGGGAAGTATTAAACCCAAGTGCTTCCTTTTCCAAACAATAAAAAAGCACCACGACACCCGCCGGGAGGAAACCCTTCACAGCCTTTCTCTGCGCCGGGGGCCGGAGGGGTGCAGCTCCCGGTGCCTGCGGAGGATGGGACTGCCGTAAGCACTGGGGTTTGGGGTGTCTGTGCCCCCCGGTCAGAGCCCCCCAAGTGTCATAAATCATCTGGAGCCACTCTCCTGGCACTGACGGAGCCTGGGACAGCCAAGGGGTGTTGACACCAGCAGCAGAGGACAGGAAAAACGCGTGGCCCCAGCGGAGGCTGGAGTGGGTGGGCACACACTGGCAGCCCACCAGCAGCATGACAGAGGGCAGAGTGGGCAGAGGAGCATCCTGCTGCTCCCCACGGCTGAGGGTTTGTGTCCCTGTGCCATCCTTTAGGCCATGACATTTGAGTTCTGAGAAAATCACTGGGTGCCAGCACGGAGGGCACAGGGAGGCAGTGGGAGGGGACACCGGGAGAGGACACTCGGTCCTGAGGAGCCTAGTGCAAGGCCAGGGGGTGCAGACACTCCTGCACGAGCTGTGGCCATGCTGTTGGTCACCTGTGACTGTTGGTGGCTTGAATGAGCCATGTGTGACCCAGGAGCACGAGCCCGTGCCCACAAACAAAGAGCTGCAGGTCAATGGGTGAGATTGATGCGATTCAAAGCTCTCAGCACATTTCAATTTTTGCCTGGCAGCCCCCAGCAAACAAACCCAGCCACCCCCAGGGAGGCTGGGGCATGGGGGCAGCAGCAGGATGGCTCCCAAAGCCTCCCCCAGCTGGAATCCTCCTCGACTCGGTCACCAAGGGATGGATGGCAGAGCCCTGAGTCCAAGAGCAGTGACTCCTCTCCGCCTCCTGCAACTGCAGCCCCTCAATTCAACACCTCACCTGCCCAGCTCTGACACACCCAGGATGTGCCCCCCAACAGATGCCCATCCTCAGGATGAGACCACCCCCCCCAATACCTGCTGTCCCCAGGATGAGACCTCCAACACCTGCCCGTCCTCACCATGGTCTCATTTGGAGAAACAGCATCTGGCAAGAGGCTAATTAGTCCACTCAATTAAAGATGCAACTTCCAACTCAATTAGACTCCTTCCCAGACATCCACAATTCCCACTGCTGCCCCAGACCATGCATTTTGGACATCACAGACCTGCTCTCACCTTCCTGACACTCCCTGGAGCCCAGGATGCTCTTCCCATCCCTCCCCTCGGTGTCACTGCAAGCACGGTCCCACCGGAGAAGCTCAGAGCTGCCAACAAGGTCATTATCCAACAATTCTGCTGCCAACCCCACGAGCGGTGCTGGGACCGTCTGTGATCCTGCACAGCATCTGCATGACTGCAGCTCCAGCCCGCTCCCTTCCCTGGCTCAGGAAGGACACTGGAGTCTATATTTAGCCCTAGAAATGGCCGGACCACGTTGGGGAACGCAACCTCTCACGATGGAACAACATCCAGAACAGCCCTCACGGCCCACCCTGTGCTCTTCCTTTCAAAAATAAGAGTCGCACAGCAAAGAAAACAACGAGTTTGAGCCGAATTAGAAAATGCTGAAAATATTTGGTGCGGCCGCAGCCGGCAGGTCGGGCTGCCCAGGAGCATGGAAAGGGCTGGAAAGTTAAGTCAGCAACAAAACCTGGGCTGTAAATAGCCCGAGGTGGCCTCGGATTGCAAAATCCCAAGGAGAGGGGAAAAGCACCCCCTGGAAAACAAGCTGCAGCTGGGGCAGATGCTCCATTTGGGAGAGCCTGAGGATGGCAGCGCTGGATGAAAAATGTCCCCGGGTGCTGGGCAAGGCCATGGCACCATCGGCCACCAAGCCCAAGTCCCTGGAGAGGGATGTCCATGGGAACACAGCTGGACACGCTCTCTGGGAGGAGATGGAGTCAAAATCCACCCCAAGCACAAGGAGAGTCCTGTCTGCCTGGCAAAGGCAGGACTGTGGGAAGGAAACAGGCGGATGCATCCGCTGCTCACGGCCCAAGCCACTCCTGGGATCAGCACCCACTCCAAGGAGCCCATTCCCAACTCTGGGACTGCTGGATTCATCCCAGGCACTTCAGTGGAGGTCCACAGCTTGTTGGGGTGAGCTGGGACAGGACTCTGAGCTCGGCAGGCAGCTCCTGCAGAGACTCAGGGCTCAGACCCCGGCAGGGCTGGGAGGTCTAGGGGGCAGAAAGAAAGGATTTATCTGCACCAGGAAAGTGCTTGGAGTGGATCTGGGAACTGAAATCATCTCCACGCCAGGAAGAGGAACCTCCTGCCCCATGACAAAGCCGCGGGCTCACTGTCCTGCTGATTCAGCAGGATGTGGCACATCCTGTGTGTCCTCCCCTCTCCTCAGGCACTCCATGGCTCCCGAGGGCCTGGTCCTGGCTGTGATTTCGGGGAAGCACCTCCCCTGCACCCCCTTGCTGGGCAAAGGACACTTGCAGAACCACGTGCACCCTGCACCTTCTGGAGAGGCTCTGTCCAAAAGACCATCCAAGAGCTTGGGAAAGCTCCCCAAAGGCACAGCCAAACCCCCGGAGTGCTGTGGGGGTCACAGACACGGGCAAAGCTCCTCCTGCCCCCCAGAGCAGCCAAACCCCGGTGTGGACACCATCCCCAGGGGCAGGCAGGGACCCCACGAGCTGTCTCATTCCTTGTGGAGCATCCCAGTGCACACAAGAAGGTGGCAAGTCCTCAGCAGCAGGATCCACCTGACAGCCAGAGCAGATCCCTCCTCACCAGTGCTGCTGCACCAGGATGAGCCCCACGGGAGGCACTGGGCAGCCACGGGGCAGGCGAGTGCTGGCACAGACCCCAATGCCCAACGTCCTCCCCCTGCCACCACCACTTACACCATCTACCACCACCTCTACAGATGCTACCAGCGCTCCCAGTTTCTGCCCAAATGGCTCCTAGCCCTCACCCTGCCCACACTCCATCCCCCTCCCCACCTCAGTGAGCACTGGGAGCTGACCTGGGTGTTGTCACAACCTTGGGGGGCAGCCAGGTCCCCCCTGTGCCCTCCTGGAGGGGGAAGGAACCGTGGTCCTTCCCCAGACACCCTCATCCCAGGCAGTGGGAGGATGGATTTTGGGAGCCAACCCTTCTCTCCTCAAAGCTTCTCGTGCCACCACCCCGTCTCCTCGGCCGACTCCAGGGCTGTTTTCAAGACCCCACCCAGCAGCTGGTTTAGGCAGCTTTTCCCTTAATTTGTCTCTGATTTTCCGCTCCAATCCTGCTGTTCCTGTGAGGAAAGAGAAATGCCCGTGCAGAGGAGCAGAGCCTGGACAGCCCCATTGGGCAACCACGGGTCAGGCACGGGCTGGGGGCAAAGAGGAACTGTGGAACGCCAGCTGGAGCCAGCTCCTCCAGAGGAGGATGTTCCAGGAACCAGGCCCTTGGAGGCACAGGGAGGACCTGGGTGGTTTTGCTCCCCATCATCCCAACCGGTACTGGAGGAAAAGCACCACCAGCTGGAGCAGCCCCCGCTCCTTCCCGGTTCGCAGGCTCCCCCGGAGCACATGGAACCGGCACAGAGAGAACACGAGGAGCGAGTGGTGGGGCTGAGACACCGAAGGCGAGGGGGCTGCCACAGCTGCTCCCACCCCCACACCGCCCACTGCGCCTCAGGAGCTTCGGAAGCGGCGAGGACACAACGCCTCGGCTTCACCCCAAACCTGGCACCGCTGCCAGGGATGCTCCAGCGCTGCCCCATCCTCTCGATGTCAGTGCCTGTCATGGACAGGGAGCATGTGGGATGGGGGCCAGAGCTCAGCTCTGTCACCAGACACCGCAGCAGCACCAGGCACCTCTCACGCCAGGACAGAGCCCCACGGGGCAACTGGAACCCCCAAGAGTGCTGCTGGGATGCTCCAGACAGGAATGCCGGACACCTCTCCGGACACTCCACAGAGGAACCCCCAGCCATTGCCCAGGGGCAGCCCAGCACCTCCCAGCTTCTCCTGCCCAGCACCTCCTTCTCCTCCCAGCACCCCAAACCTCCACTCTTCACCTCCACTGAACCCGGCGCAGCTCCGGGCGTGTCCGTGCACGCTTAGGGAAGCGGCGTGTGCACACCCACACGTGTGCACACGCATGGGAACACACAGAAAAACACATGGGAAAACACCTGGGAACACACAGGCACACGTGGGAACACCCGGGCACGCAGATGGGAACACACGGGCACACAACGGGACGTGCCAGACCACCAAGGTGGCAAGAGGGAAGCGCGGCACCAAAACACCCCAGCCACCCTTAACCACTGGTATTTCCAAAACAGGAACAGGGTGACCCCTGCCTGCCCTCACTCCACTCCTGGGGCTCTGCCACCACAGGGCCCAGGGATGCCCCACACCACTCTGGGAAGTGGCAGAGGACCGGGCAGACAGGGGCTGCACACCGGTGCCCTTTGTTCCCCATGGCAGAGCTTCCTCCCAGCCCACGGCTGGACTTTGTCCTCCTCTTCTCTGGGAACTAGCAAAGAGCTTCCAGGATGGCAAACAGAGGCAGTGGGTGTGAGGAATTGGCTCTCCAGACAAGGATGGGGACCTGCACCCTGCTCCCAATGACATCCTGGCCTCTCCCACTGCCCCACTGTACCCAGCTGGGGCAGTGGGAGACTGAGTGAGGCATCAGGGAAACCAGAGCCCAGCCAGGACTGCCAGGGTTGAGGCACCAGCTCAGGTAGCACCTTGGTGGCACATTCTGCCTCCTAACCAGCCCAACCACATGCTTGCAGTACCTCCACATCCACCACATGCCTCCACATCCTCCCACCCACAGCCTCACGCAGCTCTCAGCATCCCAAGGAGGTGGAACAGCACCTCGTCCCCATCACAATCCCCGAGGGGGAGCCCCTCGGGAGGGGGACATGCACCAGGAGGAAGGGGTGCCTCTGCCCCACTCCAGCTCCTGGGGTGTGGAGAAGAGGATGGAGGAACTTCCCTCCAGCTCATCATCTTTCCGCAGCCTCGTTTCCAAAGGCAACGCAGCTTATGCAATGAGCGATGCCTCCCTTCCGCCCCCACCAACTTCTGGATCCGCCGGCTGCTCCGAGACACCTCCGGGCAGGGACGATGCCTCTGAGACCTCGGGTCCCTGGAGGGGTGACCCCAGAGGGCTCAGCTGTCGGCCACCTGCACTGCTGAGCTCACCGGGCGGGTGCCAGCGGCTCAATCAGCCCTGCAGGTGCCACCGAGGGAGGACTGCAGGGTGCCCTGAGCTGCTCTGCTCCTGTCACCTCCCTCCAAGGGACATAGATCTAGCGTCTGCACTCCCAGAGGGGTGAGGAGGGGCTGGGGGACAGAAACCGCAGGCTCCGACCTCCTGCAGCCCCAGACGTGAATTTGGGGCAGGGATCTGGCGTTTGCCCAAACCTCCTCCTCCTCCACCTCCATCCCTCCGACACAGTGATGGGTCAGATGCTGCCACTGCCACGACACCAAATCCTTTCTCCCACTTTGCTCCAAGGTGGGCAAAGAAATGGGACAGAAAAACCTCCCTCAAAAAAAAACCAAAAAAACCAAAAAAAAAAACCCCTCTCGTTCATCCATCATTCTGGCCTCTCATTTCACCAGGCCATTCCTATGTGGACAGAAGGGAATCACAGGAAAGCCGAGACTCCCCCATTTTTCCTGCTTTTGAAGGGAAAACCAGCCCTGCGCGCCCAAGCGTTGTGAGAACTTCGCCACGGCCGCCGGTTCCCGGCTGGATCGGCTGCCAGCGCGGAGCACGGGCGCTGCCAAGAGCGGCCCCTCGCACATTCCCAGCCCGGCCATGGAGCTGACGAGCTCAAGTATTTACTGAATAGATCAATAAGGGCCGGGAACGCGACGTGCACGGCTTGGGAACGAGCGGCTGGCAAGGAGCTGGAAGGACCGATGGGGGGAGGCTGGACAAACGGACACACGGACGGGGGGGACGGACAGCCCCGGTCGCTGGATAAACACATTCCCGGTGCCTCCAGGCCCGGTCACAGCCAAACTCCGCAGCCGGGCGTCGCGGCTCCGGGAGAAGCAGCCCCGATTATGCAAGAGCGGGAGCGCGGGGCGAGGTCGGGCTGTCACGGGCACCCCTGGGACCGGTGGGACCCCGGCCCCGGCC
>VXBQ01010223.1:20480-61243 GCA_013400175.1 Phainopepla nitens
GCCCGAATTCCTCCTTCCCCACTTCGGCGGGCTGTCCGGGGGTGCAGGGGGGCTGTCCGGGGCCGCTCCGCAGGGTGCGGGAAGTTGGGGAGCGCCCGGGGAGCACAGCAGCAGCAGCAGGGCCTGGCGGGAGCCCACGAGGCAGAGCCGGCTATCGATTTCCCATTGATCCCATGCAACCACATTCTGCAGCGGCTGCTGTCCTACATTTCAATCCCACACCTTCGCCTCTGACTTTAATGGGCTTCATCACAGCCCAAAGCTTTATTTAACTAAGAGGGGAGGGAACGGCAGGCGGCTGCCAGAAATCAGAGCAGCTGGGTCCCCGGGGGCTGCCCGGGCACAGCCGGATCCGCTGGATCCCTCCCAGCTCCCCGGACAAGTTCTCTGGCTGTTTTAAGGGATGTGGGTGCCTCCACAGCCCCACAGCCCTGGGGAGAGGATGCTCCGGGTGTCCCTAACAGCAGCCGGCTCCCCAGCAGACCTGCCACCTCCAGGTCTCTCTGCACCCCATCCTGGCTGGACTTGCACAGCTCCATCTCCGAACAAAGGGCTCCAACCGCTGCCGGAAGGGCAAAATGAAGCTCCACCTTAGCGGGGATCTGCATGATAACGTGTGCGGGAGCGCTGCCGCCGCCCCAGAGCCCAGATGTGAGGTTACAGACGACACGTACACCCCCGCGACAGCCGGAAGATGACTATGGAGGAGCTGGGTCCGGTTAGGGATGCCTGCGTCTTCCATGGGCGTTCCTTGAGTATCCATCAATGCAAATCGATGGTCCGGCGGTCCGGAGCGCTGGGATCCAGCTCCTGCGAGCCGTCTGGGGGGCTGGAAGTGGGGACACAGTGCAGACAGAGCAGGAGAGAAGCAGCTGAGAATGGGGTCACCCCTGGGAGCCGGGATGGAGAGGACAGGAGCTTCAGCATGGCCAAACCCTCCTGGACAAGGATGCTGAGAGATGGTGAAGGAACCAGCGGCACGGAGGGATGGTCGGTGCTCCAGACCTGCTCACCCTGGTAGAGGCAGGGTGATAGAATACTCCTCGAGCCAGGTGTTAGGAGCTCTCAGAGGGTCTACCACCATTTGGGTTTTGTCCTGCAATTCCCAATGGCATAAAATAAGCAGGATTGGCATCTAAGGCAGTGTTGGAAAGAAAAAGGTTTATTAACAATGAAAATAACAAACTCTACAGAGAAAAAGCTGTGCCAGAGGCAAGGAGGTCCTTGTCTCTGCTAAAACACCCAAAAAAATGCCACCAGGTTCCTTTGTTCAATGCTTTCAGCAGTGTCTGTCCAGGCAGGGCCTTTGGCACTTGGCAACCAGACAGCCCCAGGTGTGAGGTGAAGTCCAGGGGCTCCTCTGAGGTGTCCTGGTTCAGAATGCATCCAAATTGGGATAGAAAGTTCTGGTTTTTTCACCTTTTATGGGGAACAAAGAGAACCTCAAATCCCTTCCCAATGTGGCCACACTTGGTGGGTGCCCTGCAGCAGCAGGGCAATGTCCTTGCCATTCCTCCTTCTTTTCCAGGTCTTCCTGGACTGTAGGGGTGCCAGGCTGGTGAATTCCCCCAACACCATTCCAGCAATCCAAAAATGTCTCTCCAGAGGCTACCAGCAGCTCAGGTGAGCCATGGCTGGGAGCAGAAAGAGATGCAGGATTGAGAGCAAGAAGGGTGGAGGACCTGAGAGCAGGAAGGCCAGGGAGCAGGATGGATGGGAGACCCGGGAGCAGGAGAAATGGAGGACCTGGGATGAGGAAGAATGGAGGACCTGGGCACTGGGAAATGCTCAAAAATGCTTCAGGCTTTCCTGGTGGCAGGAAAAGGCCACCCAGCCCCACTGGCCCCTTTCAAGAAGCCTTTTAGTGCTGATTTTAATGGGAAAAGCTCGAAGCCAAAGTCAGCCTCTTTCAAAGAGCCCCCACTGCCATCCCATCCTCCCCCTGTTCCAAGGCAGCTCCCAGCTCATGCTCCGGCTCCCTCCCTGGGGCAGAATATGGATGCTGTGTTTATTTTTGATTTATGCCAAGCTGAAAAAGAAATACATTTTCTTCAATTACTAATCAGTGAGGTGTGAGAGGGGGACACAAGCTGGAATTAACTCCATGACCTTTGGGGGTGGGGTCTTGGCTCCCTGCCCCCCTCCACTCCTGAGCCCAGCACGTGTTCCCAGTCCTCTCAGCAGAAATGGGGCTGCTCCCATGAGCAAGCCCCTGGCAGATGTCCCCAAGGCTGCTGAGGGTGTTTAGATGATGGGGACAGTATAGGACGCAGGCAGCCAGCCCAGGCCATGGTGACATCCAGAGTCATCCTGGTGTTCACACCCACCCAAACCAGGCCAGGGCTGTGGATCCAGCTGCCCTGCTCTGCTCCATCCCACCACACCTTCCTCAGCGCCTCTGGTCACACAGAATCACAAAGTCACCTCACTTGGAAAAGACCTCTGAGGCCATCGAGTCCATCCTGTGCCCCGCCCCCACCCTGTCCCCAGCCCAGAGCACTCAGTGCCACATCCAGGCTTTCCTTGGACACCTCCAGGGATGGGCACTCCAAACCTTCCTGGGCAGCCCCTGCCAAGGCCTGAGCACCCTTTCCAAGGGGAAATTCCTTCTGATGTCCAACCTGAGCCTCCCCTGGCCCAGCCTGAGGCCATTTCCTCTTGTCCTGTCCCTGTTCCCCGGGAGCAGAGCCCGACCCCTGCGGCTGTCCCCTCCTGTCAGGGAGTTGTGCAGAGCCACAAGGGCCCCCCTGAGCCTCCTTCTCTCCAGGCTGAGCCCCACCAGCTCCCTCAGCCTCTCCTGGTTCTCCAGCCCCTTCCCAGCTCCGTTCCCTCCCCTGGACATGCTCAGCCCCTTGATGTCTCTCTTGCAGTGAGGGGTCAGTACTGGACACAGCTCTTGAGGTTTGTCCTCAGCAGTGCCAGCACAGAGGGACCATCCCTGTCCTGGTCCTGCTGGCCACACTGGTTTTGATATGAGCCAAGTGCCATTGGCCTTCTTGGCCACCTTGGCCATGCACAGGTCCTTGGACAGAGTGGGACACCCCAACCCCACCTCTCTCCTACAGAGAGACACAGCAGGACCAGGACCCCACACTCCCCTGGGTGCCCTCAGAGGGCTCCCAGCCAGGACAAAGACCACATTTCCCTCTCCTTCCTTCGGCTCTTGGCTTCTGCTCTTGGCTTTGGGCGGACATGCAGCTTCAGGTGTCTGAGGAGGCTTTGGCAAGAAGGTGGCCAGGCAGGAGAGAGAAGATTTTTGGACTGCTCGTCCCCCCTCCTGCCTCGAAAACACCCCCTGAGCCAAGGCCCACGGCCAGAGCCCAGCCTGCCTCCCTCAGAAGGTTGGGGAGGCCCCGAGCCCGGCAGGACGAGGCAAAGTTGGCCTTGGGAAGTTGGATCATCCCCGGCGCAGGCGCGTTCCGGGCTCCCTGCCCCCTCCTGTGCCGCTCCTTCCCTTCCTCCCTCCCTCCCCGAAAGCAGCACTGCGGCAGCAGCACCAGCAAACTGATCAAGGCGAGAGGACTGATCAATAGGTGTATTGAGCACTGTTCAAGGTACGGTGATTTTTGCGGATTCAGTGCTAACCTCACGCTGGAGCCCCGAGCTGCCTCTTCTCCCCTGGCACTGCCACCCCAGGACTGGCTGGGCCACCCTCTTCCAGCACGTGTCCCTGCTGGGGACAGCCAGCCCGCTCCCAGGAGGAAGCAGAGAGCTTGCAGGCCCAAGGCACTGCTGGCACTTTCGGCTGGAGGGAGAGGGGACAGTGAGCAGCTCCCAGGGGCATTTCTTCACAAAGGGTTCATGGCTGAGTCTTGGGGAAAACCTTGTTCACGGGGTTCAGGCACTCTTAGACAGGTGCATCCAAGCTGTGGTATTCCCAGGGAAGGGAGTGGAGGACCTGGGGTCATTGTGATGGTGGGAAGAAGAGAACAACCACCTCAGGCTGTCCTTGACCAGAGAGTGAGAAAGAAGATTCTCCCACTCTGCCCCCTCAGGTGAGACCCCACCTGCAGAGCTGCCCCAGCCCTGGGCAACAACATCAGGAGGACGTGGAGCTGCTGGAGCCAGCCCAGAGGAGGCCACGGAGATGCTCCCAGGCCTGGAGCCCCTCTGGAGCCAGGCTGGGAGAGCTGGGGGTGCTCACCTGGAAAAGAGAAGGCTCCAGGGAGAGCTCAGAGCCCCTGGCAGGGCCTGAAGGGGCTCCAGGAGAGCTGCAGAGGGACTGGGGACAAGGCCTGGAGGGACAGGACACAGGGAATGGCTTCCACTGCCAGAGGGCAGGGCTGGATGGGATCTTGGGCAGGAATTGTTCCCTGGGAGGGTGGGCAGGCCCTGGCACAGGGTGCCCAGAGCAGCTGTGGCTGCCCCTGGATCCCTGGCAGTGCCCAAGGCCAGGCTGGACAGGGCTGGGAGTGACCTGGGACAGTGGGGGATGTCCCTGCCATGGCAGGGGTGGCACTGGATGGGCTTCAAGCTCCCTCATGCCCCAAACCATCCTGGGATTCTCTGAGAACCATCCACAGCTCATGGGCTGAACCCAAGGATGTGGTGGGAGGGGGGAATCCTCCACTGGCTCAAACTTCCCAGCAGTGCTCAGATGGAAAACGTAGGATGAGCACAGACACACCCCGTGCTCCGTGGCATGGCAGAAGATGCCTCTGGAAGCACCTCTGGAGCCCTGGCTGGCTGTTCCTGGGCTGCAGCTCCCAGGAGAAGCCCGTGGGATGCGCTCCTGGCTCGGGCTCCGGCCACGGCCCCGCTCGGCGTCACCCGCGCTGAGGTTTTGACGGAAAGTGTTTTCACATTTAGCATCCCCCAGCTCGCTGACAGCCACGAGGGGAGGGATGGGGAAGGCAGATAGCCTGGAGAGGCTGATAAGGTGCTGGGAAAGATAACACAGAAATTGAACAGAACTTCATGTGAAGAGCTGCTGCTTTAAACCTGTCCCAGCCCCTCTGCTACCGAGCACGGAGGGACATTACACCTTGTGAGGTAAAAATAGCACATTTAATGAAGCTGGGAAAACGTCAATTGTATTTGGTGGGAATTGTACAGACCTCATTTCCATGTTCCCCGTGAAAACGCTTCGGCTTTGGAACAGATATGAAAGCTTCACACGTTGATCTGCAAAATGAGCTTTGAGCCAGAAAAGCAGCAGGAACCAAACACAAAACCTTATCCCACACCCCCAGGTTTGACCATTATCACTCTCACACAGCTCGGGGGTTCAGGTTTTGGTCACTTAGGGAAAAAAAAAGAAAAGCACATTTAAAATCTGCTAAATTTGTGATAGAAATTTGCCATCTAAGCTGAATTCTGCTCCAAAACTGAGGGCATTTTGAAGCGAATGTTGAAAGGAATGGGAGACCATCCAGGCAGCAAATGCATTTAGGGGGAAAGGGATGGACCATTGGCCTCTCGGATGCTGTCTTTGATTTAGGAGGAAGGGAAATGTCTCTGGAGAGGAAGGAAACGTCTTTACTCACTTTAACCTGGAGGGAAGGACGTGTCCTGGCCCCTGTCCCAGTGCCACTCCAGCAGGACAGTGCTGTATGGATTTTCGAGGGAGGAGAGCAGTGGGGAGGGCGGGGGATGCCACTGAGGCCATTTCATTTCACTCTGCAGCACTTGGCTCACACGCTCTCCAACGGGCCCATCCGTCACGCTCCTCGTTAGGGAAAATCTATTCTAAAAACCTCTCATTTTTATTTTAAAGTCTAAGAGAGCTTGGTGGTAATTTTCACTTTAAATAACGATTACACACTTTGAAGTACAAGGTGTGCTTGAGTGCCCCTGGCAGGAGTGAGCAGTGGGGCCTGCTGCTCCCTTCCCTCTGGGCAGGACCCAGTGATGGTGCCCAGTGCTCCACAAGTGCAATTCCTATTTGCACCCCTTAAGCTGGTCCTTCTTATATTTAGAAGGAGGGATTGGGGGCAAACTTTTCATTGGGAAGTGCTGACAACAGGCCTGAGGCAGCTCTTGGGCTGAGGTGGTGACACAAACTCCATCTCTGCTCACACAGGGGCTTTGGGAAGGAGCAGCTCTGAAACCCAGAGTGAGATGTGGCACCTCGCAGGCAGAGCTGGTGGGTTCCTGAGAGCACCCTGAGAAAAAAAGGTGTCTCAGCCCCTGAGGTTTCTCACCCTGTTCCCACCTCTCATTTTCCCTGCTCCCTGCTGATCCCTTCCCCTGCCATATCCCATCTCTCTGGCCCCAAAATGTGCCCCAGGCAGCACCGTTGTGCACCTGGAGAGGCTGGGCTGGCTCTGCAATGCCCCTGGAAAAGTTCTCTGCTGGAGAGTGGGACTTCCCATGGGAGCTGCCAGGGGGATTGTCTTGCTGGGAGCATCATCTGCCAAGCCACAATCTCCCTGCCCAGCCAGATGCCAAGAGAAACACAGGGAAGAGCTGAGCGCTGCTGAGGAAGCTGCACATTTTCTGCAGCCCAGCAGAGCCCCTGCAGGAACTGGAAGCTCAGCTGGAGCTGGATCAGAGCACTCAGGGGCAGGTGGGAGAGAGTCAGACACTCCCTGGGCAACAGCTGGGCTGGAGCTGGGACAGCCACTGGGATTTGGGCAGGGCTGGAAATGCTCCCTGAGCACAGGAGCTGCTCTGGAGCCTTTCCTCAACCTCCTCTTCCATTTTCATCTGCTGAGCCCCTCTCCAGCCCAGAGCTCCATCCAGCCCTCAGCTCCACCCAGCCCAGAGCTCCACCCAGCCCAGAGCTCCACCCAGCCCAGAGCTCCACCCAGCCCAGAGCTCCACCCAGCCCTCAGCTCCATCCACCCCTCAGCTCCATCCACCCCTCAGCTCCACCCAGCCCAGAGCTCCATCCAGCCCTCAGCTNTCAGCTCCATTATTCATGACCTCCACCCAGCCCAGAGCTCCATCCATCCCTCAGCTCCATTAATCCTGAGCTGCATCCAGCCCAGAGCTCCATCCATCCCTGACCTCCATCCATCAATCCTGAGCTCCACCCAGCCCAGAGCTTCATCCATCCCTCAGCTCCATCCAACCCAGAGCTCCATCCAGCCCAGAGCTCCATCCATCCCTGACCTCCATCCATCAATCCTGAGCTCCACCCAGCCCAGAGCTCCACCCAGCCCCCAGCTCCATCCATCCCAGCTCCAGCCACTCTCCTCCTCATCCCCTCATGGCACAAGGTCTCAGCCCACGGAGCAGGGCTGCCTCGAGCTGCTCAGAGCTCCCAGGCAGACAAACTCTGCTCCCTGTCCCCTGCACCCATCCAGCCCCATCCATCCCCTCTTTCTCTGGCAGATTCCAGCTCCTCCTCGGCCTGGCGGGCACCCAGAGGATGCTCGGGGAGGGTCCACTGAGGCCCCACACACCCACCCAAGCAACAAACAGAGAAAGAGATGCAAGGATGGAAAATTCCCCTTCATAATTAATAAATGAAGAATATTGTTGTTAATCGATGTAGCTGTGAAGAGAATATCGATCCCAGCCTCATGCTATTTTTTGTGCGGCTTAGATTTTTACACCTCATTTAGAGGCAGGTCTCTCTGGGGACCTCTTAACACCAAAAGATATTTGCAGAAGTCCAAAGTAGAAGAGAAGAAAAGGGGGGAAAAGATTAATTATTACCAGAGCTGGAGAATTATGTGTGTGTCCCATTGAGGCCAACTGCAGCACAGATTTGAATATTTGATTAATAGTGATTCTAGCCAGGGCTGATAACTTATCTCCACGATGGGTATTTAATAAACAAGTGGGAGCCATTAGAAACATTTTTAATATTAATCCCAGGAAATTATGCTGATGAAGGCCAACCCTTTGTCTGTAAGGACTATGCAAGGAGGATTCCCTGCTCACTTGCCTCATTCCATCTCTGGGTGGTTTAAATCTCTCTGTGCCTCAATTTTCCTTTTCCAAGGTGGATAAATCCAGAGCTGGAAGTGGCACTGGTTAAAGCACCGAGCGAGGAACTCTCGTTTGAGCCAATCATTTAAGGAGCAGCCAGGGAGATGGTTGGGATGAGCAGGGGGAGCAGCAGGCTCGGGGAGCTGCTGGGGCGTTCTGCAAAGCCTCAGTGCAAAGATGGGCTCACTCCAGGAGGGATTGCACTCCAGCTGCTGGTTCCTGGCTCTGGGATGAGGCAGAACAGGAACTGTGTGTCCCGTACCAAACCACGTCTGGTGGGGACATGGTCCAGCCTCCTGAAGTGTTGAGAACAGGTCAGAGAGCTGAGGAGCGGTGACATTCCTGAAAACTCTGGCAAAATCCACGTGGGAGGCAGCAGGAGGGGCTGGGACAAGGCCCATCAGGGACATGACAGCTCGTCCTGGCTCCCAGAAGATGCTCCTCCAGCAAACCATGCTGGGGATGTGCCACCCTCTGGGGCTGGAGCATGGGATGCACAGAGTGCTGGGAGACGGGAAAATGAGCCATGAAACCTCCTCATGGCACTCAGGGATCCTTCCTGCTGCGAGACTTCAGGAGGTGGCTGGAGAGGGAAGAAATTAATCCCTAACTAGGAGGATGGTGTCAGATCCTGCCCCACAGAGGTTTTGCCAGTGCCACCTGGAGTTTGGGTTTGGAGGATGTTCAGACCAGACTGGAAAATTTAGGCCAAATTTCAGCCAAGTAAGGAGGGAAGAAAGGTGAGGGAAAAAAAAAATCAAGAAAACACCAAATGTTTGGCTTTCCACTGTCACAAAATATTCCTGAGAGTAAACAGAGTCCCCAAAAAGGGGAGGCTGAGCTTACCTGAGGTGGATTAGACTCAGAATTTAGGCATGATGCAAAGGGGGAATCAGCATGAGGACTGGGATTCTCCTTGGCAAGGCCAAAGGAGATATTTAAAGTCCCTTCCAAACCAAACCATTCCATGATTCTATGAAAGCAGCAGCCCCCAGGCTGTTACGGGTGCCCTGCAGTATTTGCTGCATATGAGATGGCAAAAGGCACTCTTGCTCAAAAAAAACCCCTAAGGTACCAGCTAGGAGAGGAGGAGAATGGCAAGGGGTGTAGGAATGTGCACAGAGGGTGGGACAGGAGCCCCCGGGACGTCCCACCCCTGACAGGGCACTCCCAAAATGAGTCCCTGCCTCTTTCCCTGGCCCTGCTTTGGGGACAGCTGTGTCACCACTGTCTGTGGGAGCCTCGGGATGGGGAGGGACCGAGAGGAGCCGTGGGAGCCGGGCTGCAGGCTCTGCTCCCTCCTCCACGCTCCGGCAGGGCTCACGCATCCATCTCCTCCTCCGGCCGTGATAGGCCCTGGTGCTGCAGATCCATGCAGATCAATGCAAAATTAATTAGAGTAATCAACTCAGCTGTACCACAGAGATCATACAGGCAGGGTTTTAGGTGACTAATTGGTGGAAGCTGACAGCCAGTGTCCCCGGTGTCTTAGAGGTATTAACACTTTTTTCTCTGTAGATTAATTACCTTTTTCCACCTTTCGGTTGATGGGCCTGTCCGTGCCGTGCTGTTTGGGGGGAGCAGGGATGGAGGCCGGGCCTCAGGAGCTTCCCATAGAGTGCAGTGTCTGGATTTGGGAACAGGCAAGCCCAGGTTCCATTGAGGGGCACAGCTTTGGCACCAGCAGCCGGATTTTAGGGGAGGGATGTCCCCTGCTGAGCCTCCTGTCCCCTGCTGAGCCTCCTGGCCATGGCAGAGTCCCACTCATGCACATTTACTGTCCTGTTGTGCCTGTCCCAACACATCCACGGACCCTCCACCTCCCTCCTCTTCCACCTGGGACTGGGGTTGGCACCACTGGAACATTTTTGGCCAAGGCTGCTGTCCACACTGCTGGGCTGAGGCTGTTTCACAGGTACATGAGGAGGTTAAAAGGTGGATTTGTTCAAACACCAGCACAGGGGCTCTGGGATAGAGACCTAATGAGAGTCCAGTGCTGCTGGAATCCAAGCTGAGAGCCAGGCTGAGGCTCTTAATATCCAGGGTAATTAATCACCACCAGTTATCCACCGCCAGAGATGGGTGTTCCATCACCTGCACTCTTCAGTTGCCACTGGGCATCTTCCTGCTGAGAGTGCCCTGGCTTGGATGAAATCGTGCCATGAGAGAGAGGGAGGGACAAAATCTCAGCTCTGCTGAGGCCCCAGCTTGAATCCTGTGTCCAGTTCTGAGCCTCTCACTGCAAGAAACACTGAGGGGCTGGAGCATGTCCAGAGAAGGGAACAGAGCTGGGGAAGGGGCTGGGGAACCAGGAGCAACTGAGGGAGCTGGGGGGGCTCAGCCTGGAGAAAAGGAGGCTCAGGGGGCTCTTGTGGCCCTGCCAAGTCCCTGCCAGGAGGGGACAGGAGGGGGGGTCGGGCTCTGGTCCCAGGGAACAGGGACAGGAGAGGGAACAGCCTCAGGCTGGGCCAGGGGAGGTTTAGATTGGATATTGGGAAAATTTCTTCACTGAAAGCATGGTCAGGCATTGGAACAGACTGCCAGGGCAGTGGTGGAGCCACCACCCCTGGAAGTGTTCAGAAAGCAAAGGAGAAGTGGCACTTTGCCACTTGGAGGGCAGGGAGGTATTCGGTCAAAGGCTGATTTTGGAAGAATTTTCCAACCTCAGTGATTCTCTCATTCTGTGATTCCACAAAGATCCCTTGGGATGCTCCTGGTGACCTTCACCTGCTGAGCCTGGGGAGCGAGGGGGAATCTCCCCTTGGCTGTGACAGATGAGGGGCCAAGGCACAGCTGAGTAACCAAAGATATTTCCTGCCTTAGTGAAACACATCAGAGGCACTGGTTGGACATGGAGGAAGGCAGCAGAGTCCTCCTCCTGCCCAGGATCTCAGCACTGAAACCCCACGAGCTGAGCCCTTGGGTGTCACTTGTCCCTGGAATCACTGGACAGGTGGTGGAGGGAGTCTCTGCCAGTCCAGGTCAGCAGCAGCTTTCCTGGCCAAGCCTTCAGCTGCCCACAGGGAAGGTGTTAAACCCAGACCAGTCACCGGCCTGAGGCCACCAGAGAAGGATCTGCACCCTCAGAGAGCCATTAGTCCCCTGTGAGGGCCGCTGTCCGATGGCAGGATGAATGGCGCTCCGAGGAGGACAGATGTCCCCACCCAGCTGCCACGGCCACCTCGTCCTGCTCAGGGGGTGGGAGATGGATCCTGCCACCATCGACCCAGGGCTCAGTCTCAGAGCAGGTTTTATTGGCAGGGATAACAGAGAGGGCAGCGGGAAGCGCCAGTCAGGGAAGTGAAAGTCTCCAAGCCCAGGAGGTTCGTGGCACAGCTCTGGTGAAATGCAGCTGCTTTGTGGAAGAGCAGGGAAGTGTGGAGTCAGCAGAAGCTGTTACTTGGTACAGGAACATCCCGACAGGGGGTTATGCCCACGGGCAAGACCTGCTCCAAGGAGCTCAGCAGCATGGACAGGCAATGGATTTAAACTGCAGGAAAGCAGGGATAGATGGAATGTTGGCAGGAATTGTTCCCTGTGAGGGTGGGCAGGCCCTGGCACAGGGTGCCCAGAGCAGCTGTGGCTGCCTCTGAATGTGTCCAAGGCCAGTTTGGATGGTGCTGGGAGCAGCCTGGGACAGTGGGAGGTGTCCCTGTGCATGGCAGGGGGTGGAACTGGATGGGGTTTAATGTCCCTTCCACCCCAAACCACTCCATGATTCTGTACTGACAGCCTGGGTGACCTGCAGAGCTGGTGACCAGTGGCCCTGGGGTGGAGCCAATGCTCGATTCCAAACCTCAGCAGCATCTGACTCGCATCAAAACCTTGACCCTCCCTTTGTGTTTACCTTTCTCAAAATAAAAAAATCAAAACTCCTGTACCTTTCCTGCAAGATAAAGGGGAATTTTCCAAGAAAAGTGCCTCTCTTTCCAATGCCACTTCAGTCAGGCCCCTTCAAAAATCAAACTTTCAGGTGTGGTGGCTTCCCTTGGGAGGGGTTTGGGGTGGTGACAGGGGTCATGCAGAGAGGGCAGCACTGCAGCACTCCCGGTGCCCCTGCCCCAGAAGGACCTGATGCCCCAAGACAGGATGGGCAGGAGCTGCTCATGCCTGTCCATGTTCCCTGCCTTTGTTCCCAATTCCTGGTGGCAGCGGGTGGGTCACAGCGCCCCGTGGGCTCCCTGGGACACCAACCCATCCCCGCGGTGAGAATTCTCTCCTGGCTGGTGCGGTGACCCTGCCGCCACCTCGCAGGCAGGCAGAGGGCTGAAGGAGGGGCATTATTCCCTCCTCAGCTCCCGGCACTTTAGAGTGCTTTCATCCCTGAAAGCTTCGGCGGGGAAGAAAGGAGAGTGGCCTGAGCTCCGGCTGCACCGTAAGTGCTTTCCTTTTTTAACAAAGCCCCAGCGAGGGGGAGGACGGAGCGAGGGCTGAGCGACCCCGCACCAGCACCAGGCGCGACCCCTCCCACCGTGGGTTATCGGGATTTGCCCATCCTTAAAAATAAATCTTCCCCCGTTTCCTTTTACAGGGCCTTTCAAGCCGTATCCCCCAGGTCCTCGTGGAGAGTAATGAACGCGCAAGGCAGGGCTTAGAGCTGCCTGAATTATTCATTGGGAATAATATTTGTGGCCCTTTCCTTCTCGTGGTGAATCAATGGAGAATTGATGGGCGACTATTGGGGGGCCATTGGCTGTGGGGACAGCAATGTTTGCCAAAAATGGGGGATTCGTCCCCCTTTCCTTTGGCACAGAGATCCCAACCACAGCCACAGGGATTTCGCTGCTTGTTGGCCAAAGTCAAGCCTGGCCTTGCCTGGGGGAGGCACAGAAGCCCAAGGGGAGGGTGGTCCATGTGCCAGGGGTGACTTCAGACCCCCCAGCAACACCTGGGGTAGCAGCCCATGCTCAGGGACACTAAGGACACGCAGAGGTCACCTGGCAGAGCACAATGTCATCTGAGGTGTCTCCTCACATCCCCACTGGCTTCTTTAGGAAGTTGGGCTTGGCAGCCTGGAGCAGGGGCTTCACTTTGTGAGGAAGGTCTTCTGGAGAAATTGAAAGCAGGATGGTGTTCCCAGGGCAGCTGTGAACACCTGCAACCACTCCAGAGCTTCAGGGAGCTGCTGAGGGGGAAACCAAGGAAAGCTCCAGCAGAGGACCTGGCCCCTCTTCCCTCCTTTACTGCTGGCTCAAAGTTCTCCCTTAACCTGGATCAGGGCAAGGGGAAATCACATTTCTGCATCTGCATGGGCAGCTAATGCTGCCATGAGCCCTGCTTCCCATCCCATCCCATCCCATCCCATCCCATCCCATCCCATCCCCATCCCATCCCATGGATTTCATCCCATGGATCTCATCCCATCCCACCCCATCTCATCCCAATCTCACCCCACCCCATCCCATGAGATAGAGAAGTGGTTTTGAGAGCTTCTTTTTGAGGGAATTGCAGTTTTACACCTGAACTGAGCAGTTGTGCAGGGCTCCATCCCATCTTCCTGCTTTTTGCCCTGCCAGGGATGAGCTCCCAGCAGCAGCAGCACCCGAGCAGGGGGTGGGAGCTCCATGGGCAGCTCTCCTTGCAGAGCCACTGAGGAGCTTTGGGGAAAGGCCTTTTCTCAGCTGCTTTTGGGATGGGAAGGTCCTTACTCAGAGCAGAGGGACCTCAACAGGGCTTGACTGCAGCTGGCTCAGAGTGGGCAGAAGCAACTCTTGGTTTGGATTTAGAGACCAGATCATGGAATCATGGAATGGTTTCATTTGGAAGGGACCTTAAAGCCCATCTTATTCCACCCCCTACCCCAGGCAGGGACACCTTCCACTCGACCAGGTTGTCCAGCCTGTCTTTGGACACTTCCAGGGATGGGGCAAGATCAGACCGTGCTCAGCCAGGTGCAAACTGCGCTGACCACAGGGGATCTGAGATCAGCTTTTGCTGCAGCAGCAATTCCTGAGATGTAAAACTCGGCTTTGGGATCTGAGATTTGCACTTGCACTCCCCCCCACCCAAACAAAACCCTCCCAAGAGGGCTTCACAAACCTCCAAACCTCCCCACACAGCCCCCCCAGCTCGCAGCAGGGGTGGGGCTGAGCCCGGGGTCTCACACTTTGTCATCCACTACCTCCAAGTGACAGCGAGAGGGTGGCTCTCGCTTGTCAGGGTGGCACAGCGTCACGCAGGAGATGGCCTGGGGCTGGCCCACGGGAAGAAGAAGAGCCCTAATGCAGTTTTGACAACGAGGCCATCAGTTAAGTGCTCTGTGTGGATATTTCCCCCTCTCTCTATTGTTTATTATTGNTTCATTTGGAAGGGACCTTAAAGCCCATCTTATTCCACCCCCTACCCCAGGCAGGGACACCTTCCACTCGACCAGGTTGTCCAGCCTGTCTTTGGACACTTCCAGGGATGGGGCAAGATCAGACCGTGCTCAGCCAGGTGCAAACTGCGCTGACCACAGGGGATCTGAGATCAGCTTTTGCTGCAGCAGCAATTCCTGAGATGTAAAACTCGGCTTTGGGATCTGAGATTTGCACTTGCACTCCCCCCCACCCAAACAAAACCCTCCCAAGAGGGCTTCACAAACCTCCAAACCTCCCCACACAGCCCCCCCAGCTCGCAGCAGGGGTGGGGCTGAGCCCGGGGTCTCACACTTTGTCATCCACCACCTCCAAGTGACAGCGAGAGGGTGGCTCTCGCTTGTCAGGGTGGCACAGCGTCACGCAGGAGATGGCCTGGGGCTGGCCCACGGGAAGAAGAAGAGCCCTAATGCAGTTTTGACAACGAGGCCATCAGTTAAGTGCTCTGTGTGGATATTTCCCCCTCTCTCTATTGTTTATTATTGGAAGTTACAAGTAGCTAAAGACCTCCCCAATTATCTGGGAGCCACTTAAGAGCAATTGAGCACCTGTCACCCACTGAATGGGCTGCCTCGCCCTAATGACAGGAGAGGAGAAAAGATGCAGGTCAGCAGTGCCGGGATGCCGGCAATTTACAGCCGAGCAGGGCCAGCTCCCAGTGCCGAGACGGGAAAAACACCCCAAGAGGCAGGAGGAGGAAAGGAACAGGGATGAGTCTCTCCGGAGCTCCCTCGTGGGACGGGTGGGAGACTCGATGACCACAGCTCGAGGGTCACTGCTCGGACGGTGGAGCTCTGCACATCCCAGGGGATGTGGAGCAGGTATGTGGAGCCATCAACGGCTCAGTCCTGTAAACATGAAAGAAAAACCGCCCAGGAATCATTCACTGAACATCAGCCAGCAGGAAAATATTACCTGTGCTTTTTGCCCTGCTTGGGGTGCCACACCAGGGTTTGGTCCTGGCTGCTGAGAGGGCTGGAAGTGCTGCAAAGCCCCAGCACAGAGCCTGAACCTACAGAATTGTGGCTGCATTTCCCATATGAGGCCACTTCAGACAGCTTTAGACATGAAGAGTTTTGCTTTTGAGGCATTATTTGGATTAGATTCATTATAATTTCTGTGTAATATAAATGTATCAAGTGGGTCAATTGTACAGAATGGCACGAAAAAAACCTACCACAATACCAGCCAAAGCTGAGGTGATGTATCCCCTCCATGAATGAGAAAATATGTGTGTGAAATATCCTAAAAATTGTGTTGTAGGAAGGAGGCTGCACTCAGCTCTCTGGAACAAAGCCTGAACCCATCCTCTCCCCTCCAGCTGTGCCTCAGGAGCAACTGGGAACCACCTTCCCTGGAAGAGCAGAGGTTTTTCTCCTGAGGGAAGAAAGCTGCCCATGCACAAGCACCCTCTCCTGCAGACAGCTCTGGATTTGTGGAGCACGGATGTGGGAAGAGGCCGGTGGAGTCCCCAGCAGTGATCCCCCAATCCAAGAGTGTGCCCGGGAAGTGGGGGGCTGGGAATGGGGGAGAAGGTGCCAACCTGGAAAAGTTCATCGATAGAAACATAAAATTAAAATAATTTGCGTCAATTCTGCTGAGTGGCTGTTAGGCCTAATTGTTATTGACTCGTCACTGTAATTATTAAGGCTTACACAAAGCTGGGCTGGCAAGGAGGTGGGTTTGGGACCCCACCACACTCAGAGTGTCCCCCCACATCCCTGGTGGTGGGACAGGGACGTGTCAGCTCCTTGGTTCTTGGAAACAGCCCCCAAAAGTCACCAGCGGAGCAAAGGGGGGAGTTTGGCCCATTTTTGGCGCGCAGGAACAAGGGGGAAGATGGAGTAGGGACGAAGGAGGGGAAAACCCAAGGCAGGTGGGAGGAACGGGGAAGGCTGAGGAGGCAGCTCCAGAGAGACCCCGTGGATGCTGCCTGGGCTGCTCGCTCGTGTGGGGTTGGGTGATTTCCTCCCCTCCTTCCTTCGGCCTTTGTTTCTGCTGCCAGCACAGACCCCAAGCAGCAGAGGAGGCTGATCAATAGGAACACGGTGTTTGCATGGATCATACATGCGAAGAGCACGTTCCCGGATCAATGCCGAGGTCTCGCAGAAGAAGAGGGAGGGAGGGGAGAGCGAACCCTCCCCGGCAGGATGCGCTCGCCACAGGCTGCTCCGTTTCCATGGCGATGGGCTCTCCTCCCGCCACCCCGGCCCGTCCTCTGCCGTGCTGGGGACCCCTCTCAGCCCCCCAAGGCAGGGCAGCCGTCCCTCCGGGATCTCCCCCTGCCGAGGGGGGTCCCACCGCCCTCCCGGCCTCAGGAATGGGGCTCCACCCCCCCAGGCTGGTTCTGCCCCTCGCACCAAGTGACAATGAGGTGTCACCATCACGCATCCGGCAGTGGAGAAGGTCCTCATCCTGTTTTTGCTCACTCCCACTGGCCACAGCTGAAAGCAGCTCCCAGCTGTCTGTGGGTCCATGTGGATCCCGGCTCCACCTCCCTACCTGCTCCTTCCCCCGGGGCTATCAGGAATTAATTAGATCATGTCTTTAAAGTGCTCTGGCAATGAAAAGCACTGGAGAAAATTGGTCAGAAACCTGAACGGAACCAGAGCTCACCCAGCCAAGGACGGACATCCCCTGCTTTGTTTCCATGCAAGGAAAGACACCCTGAGCCACAAATCCTCCTGAAGCCCCCCGGAGCAGCCCTTGGGGGCTTGCCCAGGTCAGGGGACCCTGGGGTTTTCTGGCCCACCTTCCCTGGCGGGTTTCACTCGTGCCTGGCTGCGCAGAGATGAGGGAGGTTGGCGCTGCAGCAGAGCCAGCCAATAATTCCCAGCCAATAAAGTTATCTAAGGGTAATCATTAAGCCCTTACGAGCAATGCAGCTCGTGTGGAGCTGGGGGAGAGCACGAGCGAGGCACTGCTGCAAATGTCCTTGCAGCCAGCGGCTGACCTTGGCCAGGCACAGCCACGCCGCTGCTCCCAGACCCCCTCCCCATTCGGGGATGGGACGTCCCTGCAAGGAAGGTCCCCTTGCCAGGACTCCAAGGGCTCGTGGTGGCCACAACGGCCAACTCTATGTGTCCCTCCTGCAGCAAGGAGCAGGGCAGTGGGAGGAGGATGGGGACGAGATGGTTGGGAGTGGGACAGGCAAGAAGCCCTTGGAGTCCCAACTGGAGTTTGGAGAAGAGCTCTGGAATATCACCTACACATCCCTGAAGCTGTCCTCCACACTTCTCCTGGGACAATTGTGGATGAGAGGCTGCCCCAGCCATGAGTGTTGGCCCCTAGAAACACCCCCTGTGCTGGGCTGAGCCCCCAGCGTGGGCAGCAGGGGAGGGGGGGATTCTGCCCCTCTGCCCCCTCAGGTGACACCCCACCTGCAGAGCTGCCCCAGCCCTGGGCAACAACATCAGGAGGACGTGGAGCTGCTGGAGCCAGCCCAGAGGAGGCCACGGAGATGCTCCCAGGGCTGGAGCCCCTCTGCTCTGGGGCCAGGCTGGGAGAGCTGGGGGTGCTCACCTGGAGAGGAGAAGGCTCCAGGGAGAGCTCAGAGCCCCTGGCAGGGCCTGAAGGGGCTCCAGGAGAGCTGCAGAGGGACTGGGGACAAGGCCTGGAGGGACAGGACACAGGGAATGGCTTCCAGTGCCAGAGGGCAGGGCTGGATGGGATATTGGGCAGGAATTGTTCCTTGTGAGGGTGGGCAGGCCCTGGCACAGGGTGCCCAGAGCAGCTGTGGCTGCCCCTGGATCCCTGGCAGTGCCCAAGGCCAGGCTGGACAGGTCTGGAAGTGACCTGGGACAGTGGGGGATGTCCCTGCCGAAGTCAAGGGGAGGCACTGGATGAGCTTTAAAACTCCTTCCAAACCAGTTCTGGGATTTTGGAACTCCATGCAAGCTCACCCTTGGAGTAGCAGTCCAGGTGCTGGCAGCCCATGGGCAGAGGGGCCATTGAAGAATCTCTGACAGCATTTGCACCACCTCAATCCCTGCTATTGTGTAAAACATTTTTTTTTAATCAGCCAGGAAGCAAATTAAAAAAGTTGGCTGTGCAGGAATTAGGCCTTTTGGCTGATAGTTTTGGAAGCATCTGTCTCCATTGCCTGTAAATTAGTCTTCCAAAGGAGAGTAATCTGATGTTGAATGCAGCCACAAATGAAATCACCCATCCTTAACTATGCAAACCAAGAGGTCTGTGAGGGACTGGCCCAACAAACCCAGCTGGGGAGGGGCTGGTGCCACATTTTTGGGATGGGGATAGGGGCAATGAAGCCACCTGAGAGCTGTGCTCTGATCATGAGGTGCTGCCTGCCTGGAGAGCCTGGGGAGGGGACGGCTCTGATGAACCAAAGCCCAGCCGGGGTATTTGGAGCAAAACCAGAGATATGAGCCAGAAAAATACAGGTTTGTGAAGGATGAGGGATCGGAGAGGTGAGGTCTCAGAACCTCCTGGTCTCCCAGGAATTGACTTCCAGTTTGCTAAGGCAGCATCTCCTCAACCCCATGGGTTCTGCTGTCCCGTCACCTCAGGGCTGCCCGTGGGAATCACTCTGGAGAGGCAGCATGGGCCTCATCCTCAACCTCCTCCTCCTCACAACCCCCTGCCCACCCATCACAGTGTCCTGGAGCTCCAGGGAGGCCCCAAAGGCACAGGTGATGGGAGGGACACACAGGACAGCGAATGTGGTGGGATGTCCTGGGAGGAGCAGAGCCTGCAGTGACACCCCAGCTGGTGCAGCAGGAGAATCACTGAACTTTGAAGGCTGAGTGACAGACTGGTGTTTTGGAGCTGGGAAAAACAAGGGTCAAAGGGCCTTTTCCCCTAGTTTTGGTCTCTCCAAACTTCTGGCTAGTGAATTCCTAGGACAGAAAACCAAACCAAGTGTTGAACTCGCCAGCAGCCACGGTAAAGGGAGAGGTGCAGATGTTGCCAGCTGTGCCCTGCCATGCTGGGGAAGTCCCCAGCACAGGAGCTGTGTGCAGCCTCCTAAAGCAGCATTGTAAGATATTCTCCACACACATTTTCTCATTCATGACGGGAATACATCACTTCACGCATTGATTGTGGGTTTTTTTCACACCATTCACCCACAAGTACCTCTGGCCCACAGCACCTGTTTGGGCTGGAAGTTCATCATCAAGATACAGAAGAAAACTCAGGGAATTTTGGTCTCAGGCTGACACCAACACAAACACGTGACAAGCACAGAGAGCCAGGGAGACATTTACCCCTGTGAAAGAGGTCAGCACAGAGGTTATGGAGCATCTGAGCCCTGGGGAGCTGCCTCCATCCACAGGGCTGCATTCTGTCCTTAAAGAGTAATCCCTTAAAAATGACTTTTGTGCCAGAGAAGGGAAGGAGATGGAGGGAGTGTGAGAGTCTGTGTGCTGGAGAAGTAAGTTCTTTGTTGCCTAGAGCTTGCTAAATCCATACATTGAAGAGAAGAATAAATAAAAAATCAAATCTCTACTTCTGAAAAGCGTTTCTGTGGGGAGCTGCTTCCCTGAATCTTCCAGCCCTGGCCTGTGTCAATAAATCAATAGCTGATGCAGGTTGGCTGCAATCGGCTGCAGGAGAGCAGGCGAGTGATGGATGGACAGGAGAGAGGCGAATCTCAGAGATAGGGCAGAGGTGATGCTCACCTTGAGCTTTATTGTTTGCCACTGACAGACGAGGTAGTGTGGAGGCATTAACGGGAGTGCTGAGGGTGGGAGTGGCAGTGGAGCCCTCCCCAGAGCCTTCCTGTCCCAGGGAGCCTCCCGTGTCCCTCCTCTGCCTTCTCCCCAGAGCTCTTCTCTGCCTCCCACGTGCTTCAGCTGAGGTGAGGGGAGAAGCTTCAGGATGCTGTGTGTGCCTGGGGAGGAGGGATGGCCCTCAGCCCCCACCCAGGGGCTGCCACAAGGAGCTCTCCAGTTCCACTGCAAGGGGACCTCGCTGCTCCTGCGTGGTAAGGAGAAAGGTGGCATTGTCACAGCTGATTTCCTAGCTCAGCATCAGAAAGGGGACAACTGTACCAGGGAAAGAAGGACCAGGTCTCCTGGTTTGGAGCTTGATTCAGGCAGCACAGAGCAAACCCAGCCTTCTCTCACAGCCCAGCACCAGGATCAGGCCTGAGCAGTGCTGGCCTTCCACGAGCCCGACTCACCAGGTGAAGTCTTTCCTTCTGCCACCCTCCTCCTGCCTCACAGGCTTCCTCCTCCCTGCCCTGAACTCGAGAGAGGTTTGGGACCCTTCTTGTCCCCTGGGACTGATGCAAGAGGGAAGCTGGTGAGAAATAAGGTGACCCTTGTCACTCTGAACCACTCCTCCTTAACTTCAGCTTCATGGCTTACTCCACTGAGGATGCACTGGCCTCATGCAGCTGCCCCCAGGGGTTATTCCAGCCCTCCAAAGGCATTCAGAGAGTTCCTAAACACAAGGAAGCACAGAGAGAAAAGGATTCCTTTTGGTTTGCCCTGAGCTTGCCCTCAGAGAGGGTTGGAAACCTGCACATTCTCTTAGGAAAACAAGAAAACAATCATGTCCCCTCCTCTCCAGGCTGATCTCAATCTTTAGAGCTCCTCAAATGTCCCTGAATGTCCCTGCATGGGAGTCCCAGCCAATCCCACCCTCGGTGCCTCTCCTTGCTCAGCTCCCAGGGCAGGAGTGGATGGGTTATCGAGCATGGATTGGCACAGGACTAAAATGATCTGTTCTGATTTCTCCCCTGCTCCTCTCTTAGTCGTTGCTAACCTCCCATTTGCCTTTTTGTCTGCAGCTGAGCACTGAGATGACATTTCCAGAGAACTCCACACATTAACTCCAAGAGCTCTTCCCTGAGCAGCAGCAGCAGCAATTTGGAGCCCATGGAGGTGGTTGAGGTTGTTTTCCACATGAGCATGTCTTTGCTCATTTCCACACTGTATTTCATCTGCCCTTTTATTGCCCAGCCTCCTCATATCCTTAGATCCCTCTGGAAACTTTCCCAATCATTCTTTGCAAAAACTTCCGTGAAAATTCCTGCCTCCCCACCAAGATTTATCACTGATTTTTCTGCTTTTTTTTCTGAGTGATTTAAGACTGTTTGGATCAGGGTGGGTCCCAGAACTTATCCCTGCAAACCTCACATGGGAATCCTCCCTGAGGCTGATATCCAGGCACCACCTGGTCACGTTCCTGGTCCCGGGTTCTCCAGGAGAAGCAAACCTATTGCAGGCCCAGGACACTGCATAGGAAGGGATCTCTTTTGGAGAACATGGAAGAAGCAACAGGTCCTGTAAGACAAACAGGAATGCTGAGGAAAATCCTTCACCCTGCAAGAGGCTTCTGCCATGAAGAGGTTGTCTTCAAGCCCTTGTTCTGTCTGGCATGTGCATGTCTGCCCTGAGGTCTGTCTGTCCTGAGGTCTGTCTGTCCAGTCTGTTCATCCCCTGGCCTGAGATCCCATGGGAGCAATTCTGCCCTGGGACCCGGCAGAGCTGGATTTTCATAGAATCAGAGAATCCCAGACTCGTTTGGGTTGGACCAGATCTTAAAGATCATCTGTTTCCAGCCCCCTGCTATGGGCAGGTATGACACTCACTGGACACCACTGTTCTCTCCTGGGATGGCTGCAGGGCTGGCTGTCAGGGAAAGGTTCTTCCCCCCGAGGCTGCTGGGCACTGCCCAGGCTCCCCAGGGAATGGGCCCGGCCCCGAGGCTGCCAGAGCTCCAGGAGCTGCCAGGGATGCCCAGGGTGGCACTGCTGGGCTGTCTGGGCAGGGTTGGACTCAGTGATCCTTGGGGGTCCCTTCCAGCTCAGGGCATTCCAGGATTCTGTGACTCCCAACCGAGCCATGGAGATGCTGCATCACCTCCCCTTGGCTTTCAGCCTCGTGTCCCAAAGGGTGAAGCAGACCCACAACCACCTCAATCTGCCCAGCAGCTTTCCCCTATGCACCCCTTGACAAGGGGAGAAGCAGGGGAACCCAACTTCACTTTGTTCCTCCCTCCAGTTCACTCTCGGTTTCATTCAAAACAGATTGGAAAACAATAGCCAAAAATAACCAGGCTGGCAGGGAGGGCTGGAGGGAGAGGACACTGCTATGGCAACTGCGATCACTCCCTGCCCTGCTGTGGAGGCAGAGCTGCAGATTTGTCTCTATTCAGGAGAAGATTGGCTCAGCCCCAGCCCCAGGCATGCCCCGAGCCCGTCTCTCTTTGGGTGGGCAAACTGGCACCTCACCCGCTGGGCACTGCTGGGCTGGTGAGGGGCAGCCAGGAACAAACAAAACCTGGGGGCTGCAAGGGTTTGGAAACGGGTGGAAAAAAGCAGAGTTGTGGTTTCCGTGCTGGGTCCCCCCTCCATCAGTGCAAAGGTTTCGTGAGCACGGCCACAACAAGGCAGAGATGCTTAAAAATAAAAATAACCCAGCCAAGGGCAGCCAGAGAGTGCTCTTAGGGCGACGGCATGGGCTGGATGCGAGAGGATGAGATGTTTAAAAGGTTTGAAAGCAAACCTAAAGCCAGATCAAAAAGACAGGCACTGCATGGTGTAAAAACCCCTCAGGCTTCTCCAGATCACTTCAGACTCCTCAAGGAGATTGTGGGTTGAGGCTGAAGTGAATGACATGGGGAGATTTGGGCTGTCCAACCACCCTTCCTCGGACATCAGCAGCTGTGATCCCTCTGGGTCCTTGGCCAGCCCAGCCCCATCTCCTTCGTGCTCTGGGGAAGCTAGGACCTCGCTCACAAGCTGCTATTTTTGGGTTTCATGCTGTGGGTGCCTCGTTAGGATCATCTTGGTCTTTACCCAAATCCTCTTGAGTTCATCCGAAATGCCCCTTCAAAGCAGCACCTGCACTGGAGGGCTCTGCTTTCCCTTTCCAACTGCCATTTATTGCTGAGGACAGAATTTCGGTGGGTTTTAACATCCCAAAATCTGCAGGTGGGCCACATTTTTGGGTCCCACTCTGCTTCCTTCAGGATCCTCTGGAGCAGACAAGCCATGTCCTGCCCTTTTGCTGAGGACCAGGGTCACCAGCCCACAGACAGGGCTGAGTGGGAACAGGAACCTCCACAGGTCTGGCCCAGAGCCATGAGAAAAAAATCATCTTCAGCCTTTATTTTTTTTCCCTGAAGCTACAGCTTGTCGACATCTCCCGTGAAATAAACCCGGGGAAGATACAATTAGATTAAACCAGAGTAACTTCTTCGCTTACTCAGGAACATTATAGGCACCTTACACGTGGAAATTAAGTACCATTTGAAACATCCTGCACTGGCAGGTCAAAGTATTTAATTTCAGCTTTTAAATAGCGTTTCCTTCCGGAGCTTTCCCTCACCCACTTCATTCAGCTGAAGTCAACACAGTTCCTGGTGTTTGTCTGATGAAGGACTTGTCACATCACAGGTTCCATTTCTGCTCATCTTTGCTTTGATTTTCACATCAGCTTTCCTCCCAGAGAGCAGCCGGGCTCCTGCCTCAGCAGCTGTTGAAAGCCTGAGGTCCCGAGAGCCTAGCACATTCCCAGCTGGATTGCTCTCCAGCCCTGCCACCCTGGCATTGCCTGGGCACTCTCGTTGAGAGCCAGCAGGGTGCCACAGGCTCCCAGTTTGAGGACTGGAAACCAATTCAGACACAACAAACAAATTCACTCCAGACTGCAGAGTCAGGACTCAGTGGAATCACAGAATCATTAAGCTTGGAAAAGCTCCCTAAGATCATCAAGTCCTACCATTAACCCAGCCCCGTGTTCACCACTAAACCATGTCCCCAAGCACCACATCCACACACTTTTTTGGACACTTCCAGTGATGGTGACTATAGCACTGCTCTGGGAAGCCTGTGCCAATGCCTAGCCACCCTTCCCATGAAGAAATTTTTCCTAATATTGAAACTAAACCTCCTCTGGGGCAGCTTGAGGCCATTTCCTCTCTTCCAGTCACTTATTACCCAGGAGAAAAGACTCAAATCTCCATCTCCAGAATGTGCCCAGTGTAGCCCCAATATTCAGGCTGGTAGCAGCTCCAGGGAGCCGTTTCCAGCCTAAATGGTTCTATGATTCCAAAATCATCAACAATTAACCCACCACTAAACCATGTCCCCAGTGTACATCTCCTTTACATCCCTCCAGAGACTGGGATTTGTATCTTGGTGTTTCTCCATGGCCTTGTCTGGTTTCAGTGGTGCCTGAGAACCTACCAGAGCTTGTTCGACTGAAGGAAGGGGATAATTTAAAGAATTACAGAGTGGTTTGGGTCAAAAGGGACCTTAAAGATCATCCCATTCCAATCCCTGCCACGGGCAAAGACAACACACGTCCCCTGGCACAGCTGGACACAGGAAGGTGTTTCCAGGGGTGACAAACCTGGAGCTGCACATGAGGCTGATGGCAGGATTGTCACCTGTGCAGCACAGAATCATCCTGTGTCATGGAATCACTCAGGCTGGGAAAGAGATTTAAGATCCTTGAGTGCAGTCCACATCTCTGCAGCCACCTCAGGAGGAGCTGCCTTGGGCCTGGCAGGGCAGGGATCTCCCAGGGAGAACGAGGAGGGGCTGATGCCTTCTTGGGACACCTTGCTGTGGTGTCCCAGGCACAAGTGTCCCCCCTGGCCTGGGCAAGCACAGGTGCCATGGGCTGTGGAGTCCTGGGATGCCAGGCAGGAGCAGGGAACACCCTTCCTTCTTTCCTTGCAACTGCAACGGCAAAGCAGTGGCAGGGGACTGAGGGGGAGGATGGGCTTTTTTGTGCTCTTTTCATCCTTTCACTGACATCCCCTAGGTCAAGACTGGCTCTTCCACGGGACCAGCACTGCCCCAGTTCCTGCAGAGCCGTGCCCTGGACCCACCCCAAACGCCCACCGCCGCCACCTCCTCCCGGCTGCTGCAGAAAATCCCCGGCGTCCCTGCTCTGGCCGGGCTCTGCCGCCTTCCCCGGCTCTCAGTACAGTATCTGCCGGCCCCCTCCCTGCTCCTCGGGCTTTGTCAAAGCACATTTCCCAATTAGAGGATAAAAATATTCCATTCCTGACTCCGCGAGCTATCGATTTTGCCTGTAGCTGTGGAGGGGGCGAGGGCGGGCGTGCGCGGGGTAGGGAGAGGTGAAGGGCTGCAGGCACGAAGTGCAGCTGCCTCCCCCCTACCCCTTTATTATTATTGTTATTATTCATCCCGGTGAAAAGCAGCGAGCAGGACTGGTTAGCTCAGCTGACCACTGATAGAGAACAGGGGATCGATACTTAATTGACACAGGCTGGGCAGCCGGAGCAGGGATTGGAGATGGGGGAAGGCTTCTGGGAGGAGGGAGGGGAAGAGGAGAGAAGGAACAAAAGCCAGGGAAAGGAGGAGAGGCAGGGAGAGGGTGGGAGGAGCGGGAAAATAATGAAGGAAGAGGCAGAGAAGACGGGGAGCCCACGGAGCCCGGCGTGCCCCGCGGGAGCTCTGCGGTGGGAGCTGCTCCACCCCGGCTGTGACGGGACAGGAGAGGTGACAGCGTGGCAGGGACTCGCGTGGGTGTCCACAGCCTCTTTGGGGACCAAGGTGTGGGCTCTGTCCCTGGGGCAGGTGTTGGGCACCCTCAGCACAGCAACGTGCCCAGGGCCAGCACTGCCGACTGTCCCTCCTTACCCACCACTGCCGGGAGAGGGACAAGCGCTGAATGTCGCTCCAGTGACAGAAATACCCCCGGGAGACCCGAACAGTGCCCAGGGAACAAGCTGCTGAGCCGGGATCTCTCCCACCAGCTCGGGGTGTGACTGCACGTCCCTCTGTGTCCCTCCCTTGGCAGTACAGCCTATCCCATGCGCTGGATCTGCCACTAGAGATGGTCCAAACTCCCCAAACTCCGTTTTCCTACCCCTGGATAATGCCTCCTGGAGCTGTTGGAAAGGTGGGTCTGAGCACAGCTCATCCAGTGAGGCTGGTCTAGAGGGTGGCATCTCAGCCCAAGGAAGGGCTTGGAAAGAGATGGTCTTTAAGGCCCCTTGCAACCCAAACCAGTCCGGGATTTTATGATTCCGTGACTTGTTTTCTCTCTCATTGGTCATCCTCTCCCTGCCCAACCTTGCTGTGGAGCTGACATCTCACAGGGCAGGGTCTCACTGAGGTCAGATGTGTCACCTGGTGGCCCTGCTCATTCCAGTCCCTTGAGAAGAGCGAGTTTTGAGCGCTCAGTGGAGCCCACAGTGCTCTGATTTCTTAGGAAAAGCCCCGAGCAGGTTGGGGAGTGCACAGAGGCCAGGTGAGGCACCACACCTGGCAGCCACCCATCGTTCCAGTCAGCTTCAGTGAGGGCCCCACTGGAGCCTCTCCCCTGGGTGGGGCACCAGATTTACAAGGAAAGTGTGCACAGTCTGGAGAACCATGAGGGGAATGAACAGGAATAGGAGGCTTAGAAGACGTGGCCTTTGAGGAAGAGTAGGAGGCAGTGAGTTCATGTGCTCTGGAAGGGACAAGATAGAGCAGCAAATCCAGAACAACAGGACACTGGCTGGTTTATTCTCTGTCTCAGATAAGGGGAGGACAGGAGAAACCAAGCAGGGCTGAAGATGGGCTCCTGGGCAGCAGCCAGCTTCTCTCTGAGGATTTTGGTGGCCTTATTATTACAGAGGTCTGGGGCAGAACAAGGTGCACGTTCCCAAAGAACTACAGGAGATACTGCGTGTGGTATGGAGGTCTCCAAAGGGAGCTTTGACCAGAACAACAGAAAACTGAACTTCTCCAGGACTTGGCTACTCTAAAGCCCTGGGCAAGACATCCTTGGAGCCTTATGCTGGGCCAGGAAGGGAAAAGCCAAGACATGTCTTGACCTTCAAAGTCCTTCAGCTGCCCACAGCAGGGGCTGCTCTTCCCTGGGAGCAGAGCTGGGCTCTCAGCCCAAGACAGAGGCAGCAGGACTCCTTCCATGGGCAAAAGGCTCTTCATCCCTACTTGTGGAATAAGAGGGGTGACCTTTCTCAAGCCTGAAGTTCACTTTTTTTCCTCTTTCATTTTACTCTTGGTCTTTCCAGTCCTCTCACCCACCATCTTCAATGGGACACCCATGCACAGAAAGTCTTCAAGGCTGACCTTCACCAGCACCTCCCACCACACAACCCAGCCATCCAGGGAGAGGCCGGCTGGCCTCGAGCAGAGCCCAACAGAGCCTGGGGCTGCCTCCCACTCAACAGGAAGAAGAAGGCTCTTCCAGGCATCTTCTCCTGCTTCAGGTGTTTCAACCTAGACAGAACATGCCAGCCTGGAGACACACCTGGAAGTGCCTGGATGGCAAAGGGTCAGACCCTCTTCACACCCATTGCCCATGGGTGGGAGAGGCAGATATATTTAACTTGTCTTGGCACCAACCAAAAAGAGCTTTGAAAGCAGGGACGGGATGGTGGGAAAACAGCATTTTGATTGTGCCTGTTGTTTTTACGGACTCTTAGAGGCCCAGCCTGACATTTGCTCCTTGTTCAGGTGCGGGCCCCACCAGGCCATGGCAGAGGGAACCTCATCGCAGGGCCTGCCTCGTCACTCTTGATCTATAACACGTCAGCCTTAAAAGGATCCTCTCCATCTCCTTAAACAATATATTGCCACTGTCCATCGCTGCCATTAATGCATAAAAAATCATTAGACATTTCTATGGAGACCCATTGCCATAAACGCAGCCTCCAAATGCACTCCGGCATTAAAGCGGCCAAAGCAAACTGAGGCGATTCCTGGGGTAAAACCCTCTCCTCGCTCTCTCATCCCACCCCAGCCCTCCCCCAGCCCTCGCTGGCTCTCTTCCCTCGATCAATTTTATGGTGCTTGCCTGGGGTTCATTAATGTTTCCGGAATCTCTCTGTGCCCTGTTTAAAAATTCTTAATTAAGCAAGGTTTTTTTGTTTACACTTGAACTAATTACACTTTTAAACCCGACAATAAAACATCAGCTCTGGGCCATTAGGGCCCGCCACGGGCAGGCAATTCAGGAACTGCCATGCTCTGCAAGGAGATAGGAAGGCCGGGGATGCAGCCTAGCTTCCGTCAAGAGCACGCCAGGATCTTCACCGGGTACATGGAGATGGGGGCCAAGGGTTCGAGCAGCCAGATGTCCCCTTCAGCTCTTCCTCGTTCCCTCCGGATGCGCCTTCGCTCCGAGATAAGGCCTGGCAGAGGAGATGGATGGGGAGGTGTCCTCTCCCAGTCTCATCGTTGTTTGCCACGCTTGGGTTCTCCACACAACCGGCTGGTTTTTCCAGAGGCACGTTGGCCCGGCAATGGGTGGTGGGAGAAATGGAGGCCGGGGGAATGGGCCCCATGGAGGAGGTAGGCCTGGGATGGTGGCGCTTGGGTCATGTCCCAAGCCGGGCTGGAGCACTGGTCTTTACCCAAGGAGTGGCTCTCCCAGGTGGCCAACGAGCAGAAGGGATGGAGCAGAACCTCTGGGACACATCTGTCTCCATCAGCAAGGGAATGTGCCCCAGCTGAGTGTGGGAGCACATCTCAGGACCTTGGGCTCAGCTTCTCAGCAGAAAACTCTTTTCCTGGCCATTGTCTGCCTTGGGCTTTGTGTGTCCATCCCTGGGGACAGGAGCTGAGCTGGGGTGCTCAGCCCTTGGGGTGGTGGCAGCTGATGCTGCTGGAGACGCTTTAGGCAGGACATGGAGCAGCTGGTGGTGGACACAGAGTCACCCCTGCCCACCGGTCACCCCTGCCCACCACCACATGAACACCCAAAAGTGCCCATGAGCACAGAAATAGGGCTCACCCAGGAGCTGTTCTGCTCCAATCAGGACCAGCAGATGCTGGTCACAAGTTCACCTCCCACCACAGTGGTGGCTCTCCAGACACCAGCTCCAAACTGGTATTTCCTGCCTTCTTTCTGTTCTGTCCAAAAATACCTTTCCTGACATCAGGAAGGCCCATGGGGCAGGATGAAGTTGGGGCAGGATGGGTTTGGGATATGAGGAAGATGGGAGCATGCAGATGGGAACGGGGCAGGGTTGTTGGGAGCTTTTGGGTCATGTCAGTGGTGGCCATGTGGAGGAGGGAAGGCAGGACATGGCAGGGTACCACACCCTGCACGATGGCAGCTCTCAGTGGCCTTGGATTCCTGATTTCTGTGAGACTATTGCTCTTGCTGCACCCCAACACCAGAGGGGTGGAAATTCTCCATATCCCACCCAGCCAGGCAGCCTCTTCCAGGTCCTCAAGGCACCCATCAAGAGGAAAGGGGGAAAACAAATCCTGATGGCCCAACTTTTGCTCAGATGCTTTCCTGAGATCCTCACCAGAGGGAAAAAAACAGATTTCCAGAGTTCCCTCTGCAAAAGGGTGTGTGGCAATTGAGTCCCTGGAAAATCCTTCTGCCAGGGGAAANGGTGGAAATTCTCCATATCCCACCCAGCCAGGCAGCCTCTTCCAGGTCCTCAAGGCACCCATCAAGAGGAAAGGGGGAAAACAAATCCTGATGGCCCAACTTTTGCTCAGATGCTTTCCTGAGATCCTCACCAGAGGGAAAAAACAGATTTCCAGAGTTCCCTCTGCAAAAGGGTGTGTGGCAATTGAGTCCCTGGAAAACCCTTCTGCCAGGGGAAATTTAGATTTGGTATTACAAAAAATTTCCTCCCTGAAAGTGTGGTCAGACACTGGCACAGGTGACCCAGGGTAGTGGTGGAGTGACCATCCCTGGAAGTGTTCAAAAGCCATGTGGATGAGGCACTTGAGGATGTGGTTCAGTGGAGAAAGAATGCTGGGTTAATGGTTGGACTCAATGATCTGGGAGGTCTTTTCTAACCTTAACAATTCTGTGATTCTCTGACTGTCTCTTCCCCACCCAGGGAGCAGAGAAGGCTTTTGCAGTGCAATAAATTTGCACTGAGCAAATTTGGTCCTGAGCAGGATCAAATGCTCACATCGAGCACTATATCCTGCTCCCCACCTTGCTCCATCCCGAGAGGCTGCCCCCAGCACGGTTGCCTTTTGGAAATCCCTTTCCCTGCCTGTTGTGAGCTTGGGAAAAATGTCTCACCCTCACCGAGATGCCTTCAACCAACCTGCTTTATAAACTCCCCCACAGGGTGAGAAATGGGGTTTCAAAGACATTGTTTTTTTCCATACGTATTTATAAAAAAAAATAAAAATCCATATATAAAACTATATGGGGAAATATTGCATTTTTTAACACAAAAAATCCCCTGCATGCTCAAAGTTTTTTGTGAGCCTGATTCATAAATAAACCAGTGGATTTTTGTGGAAAGATGGGAGGAAGACAGGACCGGAATTGTCTGTTCCAACACGCTGATCTTTCTTTTCTCCTCTCCTTTTTGAAGCAGGAAACCTCACATTTTGTGAGAATACATGAATCAAAACCCGAGAAAAAGAGTTGATTTCTTCCTCACGGCTGCCGCTGCCCATGTGAGCTCCCAGCCCTCCTCCTGGCCAGGAGTGGGAGCGCAGCGGCAGCAGTGAGTCAGCCCCTCCTCAGCCAGAAATCCAGAAATCCCTCTGATTTTTGCGTTATTTTATTAATTCTGGACTCGACTTTTTTGGTGTCAGCTGCTGGTTCACGTGAAATCTGCCTGGACCAGTCCCAGGTGAATGTCATCTTCCCGTGCTGCCCCTGGAGCAGGAATTCCCCGGGGATATTCCTGGGGGATTTTATCCCAACACAGCAGAGTCCAACCTTGTCCCAGAGCAGGTTGGAAGGAAGGAAAGTCCATTGTCCTCCTGAGGCATGAGAGGAACTCAGGCACAGAGCAGGGGAACAGCTCCCCAGGATTCCCAAACTACTGCAGCCCTGGGGAGAAGGATTTGGGGTGTTGGTGGGTGAGAGGCTCAGCCTGCCCCGGCCATGGGCACTGACCCCAGAAACCCCCCTGTGCTGGGCTGAGCCCCCAGCGGGGGCAGCAGGGGAGGGGGGATTCTGCCCCTCTGCCCCCTCAGGTGACACCCCACCTGCAGAGCTGCCCCAGCCCTGGGCAACAACATCAGGAGGACGTGGAGCTGCTGGAGCCAGCCCAGAGGAGGCNCTGGGATTTTGGGATATGGCACCAGCCTGGGGGTGCCTCCCCTACTCACCACACAGTCCCCCTGCTCTCAGCAGCTGGAGCTGATACCTGGCAGAGCATGGCCATGTAACAGCAGCACAGACAGCCACTGCTCTGTCACACAATCAGGGAGGCTGATAAGGGGACAAAGCCACCCCAGGCTGCTGCTGAGGGTGCAGGAGGGAGCAGGAGAAGAGTGTGAGGCTGCTGGGAGGAGGAGGGTGAGGAGGGAAAGGAGGAAGGAGCAGCAGGGAACAGGGCTGGGTTTCCAGCAGGTTCCTCTCAGGGTGATTGGCTCAGGGTGCATTGATCCAGGTGTGATCATAACTTTGCTGCATGGGGGAGGGGGAGAGAAGCTCCAAGGGGACCAAAATAACAAAGATGGGAAATCTGGAGGTGGGATTTTTGCTGTCCATTCTATTGCTCTAGATGAAGACAAAAGAACAGATCCCAAGTTCCTGGTAGATCCATCCCAGTGGCAGAGTGGAGCATCCCAAAAATGCCAAAAGGCACATGGAAAGCACAGCTCAGAGGATTAGTCTCAGCTCTGAGAGCACCTTGGATGTCAAATCCAACCCCTGTTCATGTCACACCCTCCCTCAGCACCTTCTCCTCCTGCTCCCAAGCCCTCCTTCACACACTCCCCTTCACAGGACTCAACTGAGCCCAGCAAACTCATCACACATGTAACGCAGGTGGGCTCCAGCCAGCCTGGTTAAATCCACATGAGGGTATGAAATAAATCATGAGACACTGTGTCTGGGTGGTTTGGTTTTCCTTGAGTGCCCACAGGCATCCACAAGAGCCAGGAAGGCACAGAGAAGATGGAGAGGAGCTCAACCCCCCCTGCCCACCTCCTGGGAGGGGCCTTTGAGGACAGTAAATCTCCCTGGTTAACTGGGAACAATATTTGGGGAGGATTTACAGCAGGAAAAATGTCCAAAAAGGTGGAGAAGGGAAACAGTACAGCATTGTTTGGGGTTTGATCCATAGGGAGGAGAATAAAGAGGCAGGAGAGGGACAAAGGAGCAAATCAAGGCAGGGGAACCACACGGGCCCTTCACACCTCTCCTGGCACGAGGAGTCACCCCTGGGTGTCCTGCTGGCTGGGACAGAGAAGGGACGAAGCTCTTTGGGGACGGGGGAGAGGACGCCCCTGCACACACCTGCCTGTCTGTCTTCATTTCCCCCCAATTTTCCTCTTTCCTCATCAAGGTCTGGAGGAAAATTGCTGCTCCTGGAAATGTCAGGCACGGTTTGCTCTTCAGGGCGGGGAAGCAGGAGGGGCAGGATGGGGCCAGAGGGGCGCAGGGATGAGCAGCTGCAGGTCTGGTTTTGCCTGGGAAGGGGTGAGGGGGAACAGTTCTTCGTGTGTCCCACAGATATGGGTCAGGACCCCCCAGCGGGGTTTGAGGTGGCCCCAGAGTTCTCCCCCAGCTGTGTCCCTGGGGTGTGTGGGCCCTGGAGAGGACTGGGGTCAGGAGTTTGCTGGGGTTAACAACCCAACATTCTCCCCCCAGCCATGTGTCCCTCCACGCTCATGCCTGTCCCCCACCCAGACCATCACTGGTGCTCCCCTGCCCCATGGGCGGGGTCTCCACCCCACAACCCCCCCAACACCAAATCCCAGACCCTAAACAGCCCCCCAGGGTGGGCAGCTTCCCACATCCCTTTCCCTTCCCGCAGCCAACATAATGGCCAGAGCGCGGCTGGGCTGCAGCCGCCTCCTCCCTCGCCCTGCCCCTGTTTCCATTTTATGAGCTTTTTCTTGCTATAAATATGGTTTTGAGAGCCCATTTATCAGGTCCTGCAGCTCTGGAGTCAGCCTGCCGCGCTGCCCATGACAGGTCAGAATTGACTCGTATGATATTAGAATTGCTATTGATCCCTTCGGCACCTCGCCCCGCTCCCGGCTCCGTGACCCAGTGTCAGGCGGGGCAGCTGCCCTGCTCCGGCCGCCCCGCGCTTCCCCCTGCCCGCCCCTCTGCTCCTCCCGGCCGCTGGGATGGGGTCCCTGGCTCCCTGTGCACCTTCACCCTGAGGGGACCCGGCCCCCATGTCCCCCCACCGGTCCTTTATCCCCCCATCACCTCCACCCTGCTGTTTCCCTGGGGGTGCTGAGCCATCCAGAGCTGCCCTCTGCACAGAGCTGGGTGGTTCCCGAGGGAAAATCCCACTCTGGTCTGGGAGAATTTCAAGGCTCTGAGCCCACTGCACGAGGACTTTGGGGCTGAAATGGGTGTGGCACCCCAAAAAGGCTGTCAAACCCTCTGCGCCTCAGTTCTCTGCCTCCAAAGTGAAGTATCTTCACCCCCTTTTCCCACAGGATTCCAGACTGAAGGCCACTGAAGTCTCAAGTAGCTCTAGTTGCTGCTTTTATCAACACAGGCAAATGCCACCAATGATTTGAGCTGGATTAACCTAATTTCTTCCATCCCTGTTTCCTGAGGGATCCATGCAGGTTCCTGCTGTGCTGGAAGCCTTTCAGTAGTTTCCCAAAACACAGTGATTTTCCCCCTCAGGTTCCTTTGACCTCCTATCAAATCACCATCTTTCTTTTCCCTATTTTTCCCTAGAGAAGGAGCCTGCCTTCTGGTCCCTCTTGGACAGAATGAAGGGCACCAAAGGAAAAGAGCAGGCAGCAGTATCAAACCATGTGGAAGAAGATTCTCCTCTGTGGAAATGTCCCCTGCAACAGCAAGATGCTGCAGACACCGCAAGGGTGGTCAGGAGCAAGGGACATTTTCATGGGAGACAAACTATCCATGGCCACGACACCAACTCTGCACCTTGGGGGTTGAAGGAGTAGCTGGGGCTGCATCTGTGGTGGGGGGGACATTTCATAGCCACGTACAGTCATATGTGGTCATCCATGATTGTGCGTGGTCATGTGAGCGGTCATGTGTGGTTGTACAGAGTTGGCCACAGTGATACAGGGTTGTCTGTGGTCATCTGTGGCTGTGTGTGGTCATGGATGCTGGTGAGTGGTCATGCATGGTCATCCATGGTCGTACGTGGCCAGACATGCTGGCCAGTGGTCATGTGTGGTCACACACAATTGTGTGATACTTGCAATATTACAAATATTACAAATGTAATATTTGGTTGTGCATGGTCATGCATGATTGGGGGTGGTTGTGTGTGGTCATGGATGGTAGTGAGTGCTCGTGTGTGATCATCCATGATTGTTCGTGGTCGTACATGACAGTGAGTGGCCACACATGGTAATATCGGGTTGAGTGTGGTCATGTGTGGTCACACGTGGCTGTGTGTGGTCACAGATGGTGGTGAGTGGCTGTGTGGGGTCACACAGAGTTGTGGGAATACAGAGATGCCCATGATCACGTGTGGTTTTGTGTGGTCGTGGGCGGTGGTGAAAGGTCATGCACGGTCATCTATGGCTGTACACGGTCAGCCATGGTGGCGAGTGGCTGTGTGTGGTCATGTGTGGTTGTTCAAGGTAATATTTGGTTGTACAATGTTGTGTGTGGATTTGTGTGGTCATGGACGGCGAGGAATGGTGGCACATGGTCATTCATGGTTGCACATGGTCATGGTGGTGGGTGGTGGTGTGTGGTCATCCATTGATTCCACATGGTCGTCCACGGTTGCACATGGTCACGGATTGTGGGAACCTAGGACACAGGAATATCTCCTGTGCCTGTCCTGAGGTCTTATTCCTCAGGAGAACACAGTTTTCAACTTTGACCATGGCAAAAGTTTCCAGGACTTTGTGAGAAGTTGAGTTTTTGTTAATGTATAAAGTAGATGATATTGTAGTTTGTCACAGGGTGAAAAAGTAGATTTTGGGTTTTATCTAGTATGGATGTAGGGGAGAGACCAAGATGGAGGGGTTTGGGTGTTATCACTGCCTCCTTCTTCCTTCTTCACCTATTCCACTTCTGCAGTGTGGGGAGCACAATTTCACTGGACAAAAGTGCCCGCAATGGACAGACAAGTAATTAGGAATTGGTAGAAAAATAAAAACATACTACATGTTAAGTACACTGTAAAACTAAATTGGATAAGGTATCTGTATAAGTATCCTTGAAATCATCCATTTTGTGTCTGTTCTTTCTGGCACATGGCCTTGAAGGGTCCAGGTCTTGTTGGCACATGTCACTGAGTGCGCTGAGCCTGTTGTCATCCAAGGCTCTGAATTGTGACAAAGAAAATAATAACCAACTGAAGACCGAAGCCAGTGAGTCCCGCTTGCCTCATTTCTGACCATCACAGAGGTCAGGGGGACCCTGTGGCAGCGGCTCCGACAATGGGTGGTGGTGAATGGTGCTGTGCGGTCATCCATGGTTCTACGTGGTCATCCATGGTGGCAAGTGGTCATGTGTGGTCATTCAGGGTGATATAGGGTTGTGTGTGGTCATCACCACACATCTGTGTGTTGTCACAGACGGAGGTGAGTGGCCGTGCATGGTCATGGATGGTGGCGAATGGTCCTGTGTGATCATCCATGGTTGTAGATGGTCATCCATGGTTGCACATGGTCAGCCATGGTTGTAGATGGTCAGCCATGGTTGTACACAATCAGCCATGGTTGTACACAGTCAGCCATGGTTGTAGATGGTCATCCATGGTTGCACATGGTCATCCATGGCTGCACACGGTCATCCATGGTTGTAGACAGTCAGCCGTGGTTGTACATGGTCATCCATGGTTGTAGATGGTCAGCCATGGTTGTAGATGGTCATCCATGGTTGTACATGGTCAGCCACAGTTGTACACAGTCATCCATGGTTGCACACGGTCATCCATGGTTGTAGACGGTCAGCCGTGGTTGTACACGGTCATCCATGGTTGTAGACGGTCAGCCATGGTTGCACATGGTCATCCATGGTTGTACATGGTCAGCCACGGTTGTAAACAGTCAGCCAGGGTCGCACATGGTCAGCCGTGGTTGCACGTGGTCAGCGATGGTGGTGAGTGGCCACGTGTGGTCCTGCACACTTGTGCATGGTAATATTTGGTTTTACATGGTTGTGTGTGGTGGTGAATGGTCGTGCGTGGTCATCCACAGTTGTACAAGGTCACACACGATGGTGGGTGGCAGACATGGAAATACTGGGTTGTGTGTGGTTGTGTGTGGTTGTGTGTGGTTGTGTGTGGTCAGGGATGATGAGGAATGCTCAGGAACACTCAGGTGTGCTTGTGCACAGTCATACATTGTCCTGCACGGCAATGAATGGTCACACGCGGTCCCACGTGGCAGTGGTGACATCTGGAGCCAGGGCCCTGTGCCCACAGCCTGGGGCAGGACACGAGGAGCTCTCAGCTCCCGGGTGCAGCCTTAGGGATGCTGAACGCCAGGCCTGCCTTTCCAAGGAGTTTGTCTCCAGCCAGGACTGGCGATCGATCAAGGGGAAACTCCACATCCTCCTGAGCAACCCAGGATTAATTTATGTTTGTCTGAAGGACGCTAATTAAGCCTGTTCAAGAGAAAGTTAACTTTAATACGGTGATCAAGTTGATATTAAGAAGCTGCCAAGGAGAGCTGGAAGAAACTGATCCAATGTCTGCCCAAAAGCTCTGCTTCAGGATCTGCTCAGCTCAGAGCCAGGGCAGGACCCCTCTGCCCGGAGATGCTTCCCACATTCCCTGCTCATGCATCCCACCTGCTGCAACACAGAGAGGGTACAAAACAAGCACCAAATCTGATCCAACCTGAGCTTATCAAACAGGACCAAAAGTACTTTTTTTTCAGTTTATCAGCAATTTCCCACTCCCCAGCTCCAAAAAAAATAAATAGAAGTACTTTGATTTGAAATGAAAACTGGTCTGAAATCATTAACAAATCGAAAGTCAAGCAAAAACCAATAATTCTGGGTCAGGCAGCACGTTTGGGTTTGATTTCAGGCTTTGAGGCACAGCTCGAACATTTTAAGGTCAAACCAAGGGAAATTCTTCCAAAGTTTCTCCGGTGGAGCTGCTTGGCGCTGGAGCTGCTCCAGAGTGAGCAGGCACAGCTGGGCTGTGCTGGAGCCCCACATCCCCCAGAACGCTCCCCTCGCCCCAGGGCAGGAAGCGGGGCCTGATGCTGCTGCCCTGGCTGGTGCAGGGAGCCTGGGGCTGAGCAGTGGTTCCCAGTTCCAGCACTCACAGCTCCCCAGCCACGCCAGGACAGGCCCCCAGCCTCGGGCTGAGCAGTGGCAGCAGCTCCTCGTCCTGGCGAGCCCCGTCACCCGGGGCAGGGCGACACACATCGAGTCAACAAAAAAATCTCCTGGCAGCTCCATCCCTTTTTTTTCCCCCCTTAAAGCAAACATCTTCATTACAGCTCGGAGTTGTTTAAATAAATGAATTAATATTGACAAACCATCAACGAGGCTAATAAATGATTAGTTAAAGGCATACATACATCACATTACGGTTAGCATTAGCCGGAGCTTAATTACTTGTGGAGAGGATCCCATTAGAGGAGGTGCTACGTCGCCGTCACCCTCCACAGCCCTCTGCTCCCACGGGGCTCCCGTGGCACCCCCGTGACACCGTGGGGCCGTGCCAGGGTGGGCATCCCGGGCGCACGGAGTGGCAGAGGGATCCTGTCCCTGCCTGCAGCTCCAGGCACATCCCATCTGCGCCGCGAGCAGGACGGGCTCAGCAGGCAGAGCTCTGGGCAGCAGGAGTTTGACCCCTGGCCTGGCACGAGGTGGTCAAACACCCAGATCCATGCAGCCCGTGAGGAGAGATACCGGCAAATAAAATAGGCAATAAATAATAATAACAATATCATAAAATTTTCAAATTTATTGAAAACCGGTCCACTCGCCGAATATTGGATTTTTCTATTATTTACGCAGCTGCTGATTTTCTGTAAATATTTAATGCCCCATGGATTTTTTTTCCAAAGTACAAATCTGAACAATTTCTAAATTTAAAATCTATTGCACAGCAGTGCAGACAGGGACTGATCCTGCCCCCCTCCCTCTGTGGGAACCATCCCAGAGCTGGGATGGGACCAATGTGCATCCGGAGGTGTCCATGGAAACTCCTTCTGCTGAGGATGTTTGGGGTCATCCTCTCAGCCCTCAGATATCAGAGGGGACAAATGGGGAAATGGAGACTTCTAAAACCGCCTAATAATCTTTTTGGTGTGTCCAGCAGGCTGTGCCATCCATGCCAGGGTCCCCAGGCCACCGTGCTGGTCACACTCGTGGTGTCACCGGGTCGCTGCTGTGGGGGCAGAAGCCAAAGAGCCCAAAAGGCAAAAGCTGAGATGAAAGGCAGTGAGAGCGCCAGGCACGCATCCATATGCAATTGGGCTTGGAGAGGTTTGTTAGGACTAAAGAGGCGCTTTCATCCCTTCCCAAGGTGTGGTAATGTATCCCCAGCTGGCTTTCATCTCCCCCTGATTGATACTCAGGGCTCTAATGAGCGTGACGGGAAAAGTGGCCGAGGCAGCGGGAGGGGAGGGGGGACACAGACCCCTCTGCAAAGGTTTCAAAACGCTTTCCGTGTTGCAGCTAATGAGGGGATCAGGAGAGGGGAGCTGGAGCTGTGCCAAGGAGTGGCAGGAGGACGGGGCTCCTCGGAGGCTCTTGGGTCCAGGTCTGTGCCCACCCTGGGGACATCGAGCCTGGGCAGCCACGGGTGACCCCCAGGAGCACCTAAAGCCAAAGAAGGACTTAAACCCCCCTTGCTGTTGTGTCGCCTCCTCTGAGTTTGTCCCCGAACTGCGGAGCAGCGCGACGATGCCCCCAGTGGTCCCTCTGCCCCCAGAGAGGAGGGCTTGTCCCTCTCTCCTTGAGGCCCCAGGACAGGGCACCCTGCTCCCAGGAAGGCTGGATGCTCAGTAAGCATCCCCCATCCTCCTCCTCCTTCCTCCTGGCCTGAAAATCACAGAATTCCAGAGTGATTTAGGCTGGAAGAGACCTTAAAGCTCATGTTAAATGCCCCCTGTCATGGGCAAGGACAACTTCCGTTAGACCAAGTTGCTCAGAGCTCCATCCAGCCGGGCCCTGAGCACCCCCAGGGATGGAAAATCTGGACAAACACTGATGGGACCCCCCTGCACCCCCACAGCCCCTCCCTCCTCCTGCTCCCTCTCTATTTATGCCACCAAGGGCAGCTTGGTGACATCCCTGGCTCCACTCCATGCCGTGAGGAGCCAGCAGGACTGTCACTGCCCACCCCCCACCTTGTCCTGGCACCTGGGATCAGCTCTGCTGGCACCTGCTGCGGGTCCTCAGCTGCCTCCCAACATGGTCATCCCCGTGCCACCAGCTCTGGGTGCAGGGCAGTGCTGCCACTTCCCCGCCACTGAGAAATGGTCTCACTTCCAGCCTCTCCAGCCCGGGCAGGACCCACACGGGAGCCCTGGGGGATGCGGGATGGATGGAAGCTGCTCTGGTGAGGTGGCCCTGCTGCATTTGGGAGCCAGGGGAGTGTCCTTGGAAGCCCCCAGGACGAGGCTCTGCTTCCAAAGGACAGATCCTGCCCTCCCGGTGGCAGCTCAGCCCCATACAGGGACGTCTCCAAGCACCCTGTTCCTCTCCTTCCTCCTCCTCTTCCTCTCCGCCCTCCTCCCTGCCGCCGCTCCCCTGTTCCTGTGCCCGGGGCTAACGGGCTGCTGAGGGATGGGCCACATGCCAATACGGATCTGACAAACACAGCCTGAGCGGGGCTTCTCCCTCTCCCCTCCTGCCCATTTGTTTTCCCCAATGTCCACATGGGTCTAGAACTGCCAGCTCCTCTCAGGAACGCAAAAATTGAAAAAGCAGGCAAAAAAAGGGGGGAGATAAAAAAAGAAGGGAAAACTAAAGAGGGGTAAAAAAGAGCAGCCTCTTCAGAAATCCCTGAAGCCGGGCAGGTTCAGAGCCTCCTCATCTGCCTGCAGCCACTGCCCTGGGACCACCTGCCCTGCCGTGCCTGAGGCCACCACTCTCAGTGCACCGGGGGCCTGAGTGTGTCTCCGTGTCCCCAGCATTCAGAGCTGGCTGTCCCCAGGCTCCTCTCCCTTCCCAAAGACCCTCAGGGAGAAACAACCCCAGTGGTTCCAGGTCTTGGCCACCTCTCCTGTGGAGAGGGCCACTGTCCCTGTTGGGGCTGCCATCCCCTGGAGCGAGTCCCTCCCTGCCACAGAGCTGTGACCACGGCACCGACCCAGATGGAGCCTCCAGCTGAGGGGCACCTGAGCAGGGACACTCCAGTCCCAGTTCAGGGACCTCCTGTCCCAGTTCAGGGACCTCCTGTCCCAGTTCAGGGGCACCTGAGCAGGGACACTCCAGTCCCAGTTCAGGGACCTCCTGTCCCAGTTCAGGGGCACCTGAGCAGGGACACTCCTGTCCCAGTTCAGGGACACTCCAGTCCCAGTTCAGGGACCTCCTGTCCCAGTTCAGGGACCTCCTGTCCCAGTTCAGGGGCACCTGAGCAGGGACACTCCTGTCCCAGTTCAGGGACCTGAGTCAAGCAGGACAAGGCAGCTGTCACTGGCCCACGAGGGACCGAGAAGGGCTGCACCCTTGGGGACCTCAGGGCAGGGCTGGCATGTCCCCAGGGTGGATGGAAGGGAAAGTGACCCTGAGGGAATCCAGGAGG
>VXBQ01010224.1:0-37877 GCA_013400175.1 Phainopepla nitens
GGAGAAGCTGCTCAATGAATCAGGGGATGCTCAGCTGCCCGGCCGTCCCGGCTTAGTGGGTCGTGTGCGAGGCTGAGGCAGTGCCGAGCAGCTTTCCGAGCCTGCCTTCACAGAATCACAGAAACAGTTAGGTTGGAGAAGATCTCTGAGATCACCGAGTCCAATCTGTGACTGAACACCACCGCGTGAACTAGAGCATGGGACTCGGTGCCGCGTCCAGGCTTTCTTACATGCCTCCAGGGACAGTGATGCCACCACCTCCACGGGTAGTCCATTCCAGTGTCTAATTACCCTTTCTGTGAAGAAATTCCTCCTAATGTCCATCCTGAACCTTCACTGGTGCTGCTTGAAACAATGTCTTCTTGTCCCATCGCTAGTTGCCTTAGAGAAGAGACGACCCGCACCTGCCTACACCCTTCTTTCAGAGAGTTGTAGAGTGAGAAGGTCTCCCTTGAGCCTCCTCCAGGCTAAATACCCCCAGCTCCCTCAGCTGCTCCTCATGCCCATCTCTGGACTTGCTCCAGCACCTCAATCTCTGTCCTGAATTGAAGGACTCAGAACTTGGACACAGGACTCGAGGTATGGCATCACCAGTGCTGAGTACAGGGGATAATCACTTCTGTGGGGCTTGGAGCACTTAACATCATCCCCAGTGCAGGTTCTGCTGATAACTGGTGAAGGATAGCCTATTATGCCATAGGCCCAGCTGTAAGTGGTTGCTCTCCTCTGTATGCTTCCTCTTTCCAACATCACTACTGTATGCATCAACACCACATAGCACACAATAAGTGGCCTGGATAATAGCTCCATACATCAGCCTTGCAAGGGAGGATAGGTAAGAGCTCACCTATCTCCACATCAAGAGCTCTTGCTCCGTGTGTCTCTCCTGGATGTGTTTTCCGAGCTTCTGTGTATTTCCTTGGGTAGAATAGTTTGAGTTGGAAGGAACATTAAAGATCTTGTAGTTCTACCCTTCCTACTATGAACATTCTCCAGTAAACCAGGTTGCTCAAAGCCCCATCTAACCTGGCCTTGACCATTTCCATGGATGGGGCATCCACAGCTTTTTTGGGCGATCTGTTCCAGTGCCTCACCACCCCCACAGTAAAGAATTTCTTCCTTTTATCTTTCAGCTTGAAGGCATTCCCTCTTGTCCCTGTCACTAAAAAATTGTAAACAGTCTCCCTCCATCTTTCTTGTGGGCTGCCTTCAGATACTGAAAGGATGCAGTTAGATCCCCCTGGTAAATCTATGCTTTTCCTGCAGTACACTAACAGAATTGTCCCTAAGCTACTTTGGCTTCTGGAGGGCGTGGTAACAAATGTCGTGGTCTCCTGCCTGACCTTTTGACTACCTGGTCCGATTTAGATCCTGCTGAGGTGGCAGTCCAGTACTTCATGTATTTCTATCATTCTTATGTTTCTTTTTATGTTTCTTTTCTTTTTCCACTTCACCTTCCTTCATAACTCTTCCAATGTTCCTCTTTCCAGATTGCTGTTGCTGACTGCTCTACTTCCCTTTCTGCCTCTTAAGATAGTTACATTTTGAACTTAAAGTAGACATTCATCTTTCTTGCTATTTGAAATACACTTAAGTTTTCTGCTAATTAAAGTTTCTGAAAATCACAGATACTTTGGGTTATAGGTAAAATTTTTAACAAAAAAAAGGTTCTTCCCAGAAATGTATCATTTTCAAACTTTTGCAATTCCAATGACACTGTGAGGAAACCAAACAGATTGATCACATTCTCAGTTAAAATTCCTCAAAATAGCCTATATTAAAGAAATAACTTTTATTTTAATACTTAATTATTATTATTTTAAAGAGTTAGGTAAGGCAAATTTAACATAATTGGTCACTTACTTGGAGCTATTGTCATATCAGTGTTTCTGCAAGTAAAATGATTGTGACTTCCCTCCACAGCTAAATTACATATTGTGATTCTATTAGTCATACAGGGACATTTGTAGAAGAGGTTTTTAAATCACTTATCAGTAAGTTTTTGGGTTCCAAGTGCCTTTGCTTCTTACAGTGATTGTGTGCTAGTTCAGGCACTGGAGTTTGAAACATTAATATATGTATATATCTTTAGCTATAAGTTAGCGTAAGGACTCCAAAATACTTTTATTGTCAAAATAATTTTGAGGTTTATGTAAGAATAATCTGGACATCTAATGATTTTGAGTGAGTAATCAGGACATTTCATTATTTAATTGAGTTGCTATTCTATTATTTGCATCTTTGCAGCAACAGCTCTCTTTTTACGTTAATGGGGATCACTTGGCTGCAGCAGTTTGTATAAGACACAAAGACACAAATACAAGGAGGAAGTTCCCTAGCATGGACTAGTCTCACATATCCAAGTGTCAAACAGTTCTGAAGTGTGTTCAATAACTGTAGATTTCACTAAACCCATTGTATGTCATGTGAAAATGTCACATCATTGTTTACTGGAGAGATGAATACTTTTCCCTGTGGTACAGCATCTCTCTGAAGCTGTTCAGGTAGTTTGGGAATCAGGTTGTTGGGTCTCATTTCCAACTCACGTACCATAAACTTACCTACTTGCTTTGTGCCGGTTCAAAGACTGAGCAGAAATAATAAAAATGACATGACGTGTAGCAAATTAACTTCTGCTTCCCAAGATCTACATGTGGACACAGCATCTTTGCCTCAGAGAGTCCCAGTACAAGGTTTCTGGGTTTCACTATGGGATCTTCCTTCCCTCCCCTCCTTTCAGGGGATCAGCTCTGAAAACCTCCAGCCCAAGGAGAGATTTTCTGTTCAGAACTTTACTGGTGCCCATCATGCCAGACTTAACATCTGTTGAGAAAAATAATTAAATCTTTTCAGCTATTAATTTTGTGTGGAGAATATGATGTTTGCTACAGGATGAACTGAGGAAAATAGTATTCATGTATGTTAGTAAGAAGTGAGTAACTTCTCTGTACTTGCACTTACCAGTGCAAGTGACCCAAACAATTTAGCCTTTTAGGTCTTTTGGTTTGGAAAGATTTGTATCACAGCATTTCCCAGAGCTCATATTAGATACACAAAGAAGGTTTATTGTGAAATACCCACCAAAATGTATCATTAGTGATACACTTTTGATACAGTAGATTCCGCCTTCGGAACATGAAACACTTAAATCAAGAATCTTGACTTACGTTGTGAACAAGAAAAGGAACACTTTGTCCTGTATTTTTAGGTATTGTACCTATTTTTCTCTTTTTAGTGTACTTTCTTAGAATTCAGAGTTATGAATAGCTAAGAGTTCAGCTATTCTCCACATGGTGCCTAATTTTACTGTATTTTATTGTCTGTGAAGAAACTGTTAGATTACATATATCAATATGAAAGAATTCATCCTCTTTGGAGATCAGAGTTAGAGAAAATTGTCATTGTCACAGGAAGGCCAAGAGGATTGAAGTGCAAGATTGTTTTGCTGCCCATAACTCTTAGAATCAGACCTAAATTATACATCAATAATACATTATTCTTAGAAAATACATACTTTTACAATTTGATATGTGACAAGAAGTATGTTCATTAGTACTAAAAAACTAAAAGAAATTTATTTGTTTAAGGGCAGTACCACTTAAAACTGATTTCAGTGTATTTTATCAGCTATGAACTTACTTTTGGTTTCTGAAAACTAGCTGCTATACATGTTGAGACTAATTTCTAAAAATAAACACAACTCATAAACAGATGCAGAGTCTGGCATCGGGTGATGGGGGTGTGCCATGTCTACAGTCATGCTTTTGATGTTCTTATTGCAGTTCGTGGGTCTCACGTACCACCTTATCTGCACTAAAGTAAGATATATGCTCAGATTTTTTTTTTTTTAATTGAAACACCTTCAAATTTTGCATTTCCATTTTGCATCTGGTTCTCCAAGTTTAGAAAAATGGCCCTGAGGTTATTTGTCATTGCCTTTCTAAATTCTTCCGCATACATAATGCTGCAGAGCAGGTTTTACAATCTCTGTCAATATACTCCTTTACTTGCAGCTCATCAGAGTTCTGGGAACTTGTTCTATCCTGATTCCTTAGTGTAAAGACAAGTAGATTAGGTCTAGAAATGAAGGGGAGATGTTTAAAAATATTTGCTGTCTCACACTCTAGAACTGGTTTGGTTTTACTGCCTGTTTTTTTTCAAAAAAGAAGATACCTTTGTACATAAGGTATTTTATTCCAGACAGAAGAAGATTTTGAGAACAGTGTTAACAATTACAAATGAAAGAAGTTCCTTTTCTGCTTTTCTAAAAGCATATGTATTTTCTTTGTGTAGAAGAAACATTTTAATAGGAATATAGCCATTTAACAGACTTTGTACCTATACCCTTGTAAATTTCTGCATGTATGTTCTGTATTACAGTTTACAACCTCTTTCCAACCTTACATTTTTGCAATTTTGAAAAACATCAGTTTCATAATGTGCTGTTTTTACCTTCTATGAAATGGTATCCATATGTCAAAGAACCTACCGGTTCTACCAGTCCTGTTGGGATTGTTTCTCCGTCAAAAGAGCACCCTACATTTAAGGCTATGAGATTTTCCATGGTGGATGTAAAAATCCTTTTTACACAGAGCCAGGTAGCAGACAGTAACAAAAATGGGGGTTTTGTTCTTTTCTTTCTCTATAAGGAGAGCACCTTTGCTAGGAGCATTTGTCACGTGGATCTAAAGCAACGTGGTTACTTACCAAAATATGGTTACTCACATCTGTGCAGGCACATCCTAGAAGAGAAAACAATAACTTCCTTCTCAGCCGCCTCCCTAGCAGATTGTGTCAGCACTGAGATATGTATGGGATCCTGGCTGAAGATATCTACTGTCTCTAAACTTCCTCAGTGCAGAATGAACAGTGTCTTTTCCACATCATTCCCTGTTACACTGGTTTTCCTTTATTGCACCCAGTCTCTCCTTTAAACATTTTATTTGTATTTGTCTATCAGGGTCCTTGTAAAACTTGCCCATATTTAAAAAAAACCGAATCCTTTTCTTTCTCACCTAAATACTTCAACTAATTTAAAAGAGCAAGCAGTAAAATGAAAACCTTTAAAGGAAAGGGTTTCCCTTACGATTTTGGCAGATTTCTGCAGGAGATTTCACCTTTGCAGCTCAAAAGGTGGGGGGCCCCCTACCCTTACCCTGCCAGAGCTACATGTGTTTGGTAGTTTTCAGAGAGGCATTCCTTTACAGAATATATTGAAGGCAGAGTGCTTTTTTTTATGTTTTTATGTTGCCTGAGCAGCTGATTGAATACCTCTCTTTAGATTTTAAAACTATCCTTGTTTCTTCCAAAAGAAAAGAATGTCTCTTGCTTGCATTACACTATCAAATAAGTCTCCTACTGAAATCGAAACTCCTTTTAGATCCTTACAATATTTAACTGTAAATTCATCTGGTCTTGCTGCCATATTTATTTACAGTTTATTCATAACAATGTCTACATCCTCTTTTATGAATATACTTTCTATAATTTTGTAGAGTCAGGAGGGATACGATCAACTTTTCTTTGTACTTTTTGACATGAGCATACATATTTATTCATAAAATTATTTATATATTGATAACAACTGCCTTGAAGTATTATAAGGCTATATTCAAACTACTTTTCTAAAATTATTTGGGTTACCTTTGTACTCCTTCCATATCTTTTTTTCTTTTGAAGCTCTAGAATTTTCATTACTGAAGTCCCAGCTAGTCTGAAAACAGTCTTAAACTCCATTACCTTTATTTATTCAGCTTCTGTCACCCTGGATTCTTGAGCAGTTCTCATGGTTCTCCTATCTTTCACTCTTTCCTCTTGCTCCCTGAATGTGGAAGTGCAGTGTAACTTGATGATGAAATAGAATGTTATCCCTTCCTGATGGGATTATTCTTCATTATTCCTTCCTGATTACTCCTCATTATTCCACTGAATAATGATCTCCATCTGTAAAAAATCACCGGGGTCCCCCTGACAGGGAAACCACTGAAAAGTTCTGGGCTGTAACACTCCAGTTGTTGAGTTGCTGGGTCTCTGATAGGGAAACCCCTGGCAGTTCTGTGCTGGGATTAAATTAAGCAAATGGGACTTGCAGTATTCGGTCTTCAGATTTGTTGTTTATTTTTTTCTTTATTTGTTTATTTTTTCTTATCTACATTTCAGTGAGCTCGTCTACACACCAGACTAGCACACTAGGAAGAAAGGCAGTGGAAGTCACAAAGCACTCAGTTTCAAGGTCTTTTATAGATATTTTATCCAATTCACTACTAGAACGTGCTTTATTTCTGCTTTACCACCAATAACTAATTATTTGTCATGCACGTAGCACCTGCATTGTGGACTTTTCTATCCAATCACTCTGTGCTACCAACACTGCAGAAAATTGGGCAGGTGAAGAAGGAGAAGATGAGCAAACACCCCAAATCCTCATCTTATCTTCTGTCTACCTCTATACTAAAAACCCAAAACTCTAAGCTTTTCGCCCTGTGATTAACCACACTTCTGTCTATTTCACACACTCACAGAACCCAATTCACCCCAAAGTCTTGGAAGTCTTCTCCATGGTTGCAGGTTAAAAACTGTGCTCTCCTGAGGATCAGGACCCCTCAGGACAGGCAGAGGAATATTTCCTGTGCCCTGGGTTCCAACATCCATCACAGAGGGTTGTTAATAGCTACTTCAGGAAACTTCCGGCACATTACTGAGTTTGTCAGAAATTGGTTACGAGGTGGGAAGAAGTGCTGAAAGCAAATTTTCACATCTCTCCCATATTACACACATACTCAACCCTCCCTTCTTTTTATTTTCCCTGCTTTTAGCTGTATATATAAATGCATCTGTCCTTTTCCTTACAGTTACATTACTTCACTTACATTTTAGTTTACATCATACTATTTTTTACCTAAGGACTTTTTAGTTATGCAAGATTTTTAATTTCTTCCTTTAACCTTTCTTTCTGCATATTTTTTCCTCACAGACAGCAATACAATCCTGCACAATATTGATAGTCATGGAGTTTGTATTTCAGCTTGCCTTTTCCTTGTGCTTTGGTAGCTTCTCTATTCTGGATTCATGGGTTTGTTATTTCACAGAGCGAGTCTCCTTCTTGGTCAGAATTTGACTCAGCCTATTCTTTTAGCTGTTTTCCGTTAATATCAGTTTCACAATTATTTTAATCCATTCCTTTTTTTGTCCACAGTGATGTTCTTTGTATGTTAAGATAAATAAAATATAAAACCCCCTCTCTGTCTTATATTTTTTTAAGATAGCAATAATCTAGTTTATTTTTTTTTCTTAAATTCCTGTACAGCAAAAATGCCCCCATGTGCTTTCGAATATGCTTCATTTGTTGAAAACAACACTGTTGTGACATTTCTCTGATGTTTCAGTCGGGTATAGGAGGGATATTAAGATGCTGTGTGCTCCATCTGTGGTGGCTCTAGGAAGGAGTCTGATAATTAAAGGTCTTCATCTCTATATATAGCTTTGTTTTAATATGTTTTACAGACTCTCGTATCTTCACACTTCCTAATTTTTATGTTATTTTTTTCTGTCCCCTGTCTTATGTTTTTCTCTTTTTTCCCTTTTGAACATCTTGACTTATTTTGAAGATCTATTTCCAACTGCATCTCTTTATCCACATTTATTGTGAGGGATTAGCAGGGGAAGCTGGGATCTGCGCACGATCACAAGACAGGCAGTGGCCATTTTTGCTGGCAAAATCCCCGTGCTGCCACCCCCAGCCCAGGCAGTGGACATGACTGTGTGGTCTGGACAGCAGCTGTCCCACAGCCAGGGATGTGCAGGGCAGCAATGCAGTGGGGCTGCAGCTCTGGCCAGGCCCTGCAGCAGAACCTGGGATGAAGGCAGCTCCCTTGGGACACGGTTGGCCCTGCCTGTGGCTGCCCCTCCAGTAGCTGCTTTGCAGCTGACCCAGACCCTCCACAGCCAAATCCCCATCTCCTTTGATCATTGACCTCACCTTCACGTCCCCAGCTCACATGTACTCTTATAAAAGCTAGCATAATTCCATCACATTGAGGAGCATAACTTTGTACTTACATCAGTATACTTGACAGCAGAACTTGATATCAAAGTACAGTAGCATTTTCATTGTACTACCATTTCTATTCACAGAAACCATTCACAGACCCCATTTTTTGAATTTGACAGTTAAGATATATAAAATATACACAGAACTGAAACTTTTTCTGTTTGCATTTAGAGGCTCAAGATGTCAGAGAAGAAGGATGTAGTTTTCCTGTCAGTGTATAAATAATTCCTGAACAAAAGCTATTACCATCAGAACCTGACTCGGTTAGCAAATGCTAATGACAGTCCTGCACTGTAAAATCAATAAAAGTTATTTGAACTAAAGCCTTGATTTGAGCACAGTGGAAATACATTTAATTAACACACATTTAAATGTTCCAAATAAATGTAACTTCTTTATTTTTGAAACATCGTGTTCTGTTCCAGTTATTTTAGTGGGGCTATATTTGGTAGAATTTGGGCTAAGCCTACATTCAGAAAGCTACAACTTTCTGAATTTAAGTGGAATCATTGCCAAGTACTTCACTTCTCCCTCTTCCTTTAGGGAAAAAAAAAAAAGTTCCAATCTTACAGTTCTTTAAATTAATCATAAAATGAGTGTGTTATAGACTGGCAGGATGGAATGGATATATGAGCATAAATACAGAGAGATGATTGCATCTTTTGCTATCTACACATTTTTTCATGGAACTGTCAATTTGTGAGTGCTTTCCACCAAAGTAATTTTCCAGGATTTGTGCCTTTGACATAGGAGAGAGAATACTCTTGAATGCATGAAGCACATATCTCTCTTATATTGGAATATGAAATAAAAGGTAAAGAAAAGCAGCGCTTTGCATCATTACTCTTCCCATGTGCCTTTTCTTTTAGGCTAAGAACAGTTTGACTCCCTTATAGAAAATAATTTAATCAGGAAGCTATTAGAATGTACAGTCACCTCTCTGACTGAAGGGCTGTGTCCTGAATTCTTATCTCTTCTGTACTCCCCAGTAGATCAAAAACCAGTTGTGATACAAGGCCATGCTGATTCTTTGCAAGAACCTAAGCACTGCTGCTACATGGCTAATGTAACAGCCTAGATCTCATAGCCTGAACAGGCACCAAAAGGTTGCAAGCTATCTCAGCCTCCTCATCCTCTCCTGACCCATGGACTGGTGTACTACAAGGTTTCTTCATGGGAAATGTCTGGGTAGTGCTTCTTTTTATAGGTGTTTTACAGCTGGCTGAGAGACAGCAAGGGCAAGCCTCAGGCACAATCCCAGCAATTCATTTGTAGAGGATGTTGTAGAGGTAGAAGGAATAGCACTGGAGAGCAAAGCAGGACTTGCCAGGAGGACAGAGTGGGCTCATGCTTACTTCCACACAGCTGCATCTACAGCTTATTGATGAGTGAGAACAGAGATTTCTTGTCCCACTTCCCAGGCCATTTTAATAAGAGTCGTTGCAGCCCTGGTAAAAAGCCTGGGACTAGGGTGGCCAAGAGTGCACCAAATGTGTTTTGTAATGATGCACTTGATGAACTTTGAGGTCTTTTTCAACCAAAGTGATTCTATGATTGTATAATTCAAACCTTTCTCTTGTTTATATTTGATCATAGTACTCTAGCTACTTAATTGACTGAAGACTTAGGAAAAACAGCTGAGAAAAGGAAACCCAAATTTATTGAGATTTTTCGTCAGATTACTTATTTGTATTGTTTGATCTGATTAACTTGAAAGCGAACACTTTTAATGCAGAGTTACAATATTTTATACGAAACCCCCTCCCAAAAACTCAGAAGCTACCTTTCACATACAACCTTTTTATCAATAAGGGCTTTTCTAATATTGTCAAAGTACTGGAAAAGCCATATATATATGTTATTAGATATCCAAATACATTAAATCGAGATGATGCCCTCAAAGTGGCTTTCTTGAATGAGGCATAGTGGAAAAGGATGCAGGAAACTGTAAGAACAATAGGTCTGGTCCCATTTTCCTCTTCTCTTTATATAGAGATTATGGAGGAAGTGAAATGGTTCTGTTTCGTCACATCTGACCTGTGAGAAAAATAGCCTGTGCAGTCAGTTTTAGCTTGGGAACGCATACAAGCTCTATTTCCCAGTAATGAAATAAAGGATATGTATTCCTTAGAAAGTGAGTCAACAAAACAACACCTTCATTTCTTCTGGTGTGAGATACTAGTCTCAAGCCTTCTCCTTGTTTCTGTGATGAAAACATTTTGATCTGTAGTAACCAGTAACCAACATACCAAGTCTTTATTGATGACTATTTGCTATATGAGAAGTGGTTAATACTGAGCCTTTGTATTTGTTAACATTGTTAACTAATTATTAGTTAACACTAACTTACTTTGCTTGGTCTATGATACAATTGATTGTTTGAAGAAAAAAAAAACCTACCCCTCCAATTTCTGTTTCCTGTTTGCACTGTAATTACGGTTATTTCTGGATTTTAGAGCAGAAATAGATACACAAATTCTGAAATCATCAGCCCTTTCCTCACCCTCATAATTTCTGCCACATTTTCAGATCAACAGAAGCCTACTTTCATGTCATCTAATATTGTTTTACATTATTCCATTAAAATCAAATTGGAGATGAACTGTTTACAATGGAGTAATGTTGTAGCCAAGATAGCTGTTATTATGGGTTGATGGTAAGGAGGCAGGAAGGGCCTTGCATGGGTTCCACAGAGATGTTTATTTCAGCCACACGAGTGTGGGTAGTCCAGGGTCAAGAGCAGAGGCAAAGGCAAAAGGCAAAGGCCTCCTGGTGAGGGTCCGGGTTAAGTATGAAGGTGATAGGGGCAGGGAGAGCATCAGTGACCAGTTATCAGGGAGGAAGAGGGCAGTACAAAGGTGAGGTTACGGTGTGGGAACCAGTGGGGAAATAGGGTGGGAGTGACTGAAGGACTGAGGGACAGGGAGGGGGCACGGGGCCAGCTGAGGGAACAGAACAGAGGTACATTGGCATAACAGAACAGGAGTTTTTGTGAGAGAAGCCTCTTGTGTCTCCCTGCCTTAGGGAATGCCTTTCAGGGTCTCCACAGAGTAATATGCTGGTTCCTAATACACTGTGTAGTGATGATGCACTCAAAGTGGTAAACCTTTGCTTTTTTAAATGACGCATTGTGAAAAAAGGAGGCAGGAAACTGTAAGAACAGGTTGGTGTAAACTTAGTTAAGGAAGACTTGGATTCAGAGGAAGTGCATTGGGAAGTTTCTGTAACTGTTCAGAGAGAAAACACTTGTCTATGTGCAAGACAGCTTTTGTGCTTCTTTCAGTAAACATAAAGGAAGTGGGATCCATCTGTGTTACTTGTGTGACAGAGAACAAAGAATATCAGCTTCAAAATATGACATCATAATACCTTCAGAGGCAAATATTATTCATATACATGTAACACAATCACACAACATAACTATAAACCAAACTAAAGGATGGTCATATATTTTTCTTAACTATATTTTTAAATCTAAGCTTCTCCAGCATGTCAGAGATCCTTGGACATAATTTCCTCAAGAAAAGATAAGAAAGGGTCAGACTTATCCCAGAAGCTTGGGATACACAATTGCAATTCACTTTGCAAGATGAAAAATTAATAAAATTTAGGTATTAGGTGCAGACGAAAATCGTCCCATTTGTAATCAAACCGTGTGGCATACTTAAAAGTGCAAATTAGTTTGATATTCTCATAGTACTTCCCTGATAGATATTTGTCTCCTCTCTGAAATCAATACACAGTTTAACCTTCTTCACCATGACAGAAATCCTCATAGGCTATTAGGTCAATATGTGAGACCACTGCCAGTGCTCCATGGGAAGCTATGCTGGGAGTCTGATTGTGGTTCTCTCTTGCAGTTTCACACAGCACAAAATCAAGCTATTTAGGATCAAATGACTCATGGCTGCAGTGCCAGTGAAATTAATAACATTTGATGACATGTGAATTTGAACCTCATTTGGATTTCAGTGCTGGCATTGTATCTTGGAGCCAGAAAAGAATTCCTAAAAGGAAATTTGTATACAGATCTTACCCTAAAAATACACTTCCCCTTATGCAGGACACAATAAGGTGTTTCTGTATGTGACTTAAAAATATAATATAAATTCAGCGCAATTGCAAATATTGTCAGATTCAAATGGTGTGATATGCACCATAAGCACTGTTTTTCAGCTAAGAACCTGGAATGCAGACAAGCAAAATCACAGACAAAACTGGTCCTTAAAAATGGTTTTGAACAGGGATCTTGAATTAAGTGATCATTAACTGTCATGAATCCAGTGAAAAAGAAAGTTTTCTTCCCTGTTTTTAGCCAGCTGTAAACTTCTGTGAACCATGATTGCATGGTCAGGAGGTCTTGACATTTCACCAATTAAAAAAAAAATACATGTGATGACTTTTGCCGTAATGCGATTTCATATGCTAAGTAAGTGCATTCTGACAAATGCAAATCCACAGTTCCATTTCAATAAGATTTCCTTCAGGAAAAGATTTGCTGTCATGACTCATGATAAATGCCTGAGCTTTAGGAAGGAAATTTATATTAAACCAATAAATAAAGATATTACACCTACAACTGTATTTGATAAGGATGTGAATAGTAATTCCATATTAATGTAACTGTCATCTCTGCTACCATTATTTGACATCTTTTATGCAAAGCCTGTATTTTTGATTTTCTGAAAAACTCCCCAAAATATCAGTATGTATATGTATATGTGTAGAGGGAAAGGAGAAAAGGAGGTGATTTTTTTCATGATGCATACCAAACAAGAGGACAGAGGGACTGGATGATTCAGCTGTTCCCATGCTGTCTGGAGATCAGGAGATGTACTGCTGCTTCCTTGCCACACAAGATTTTTTGACACCAGGAATATGAGAAAGTATTTAGTCTTCATGTTGCTTTCTCTCAAATATTCAGCTCTTGCAACAAAGAACAATCTAAAACACATTACATACAATCAGCTATTTATACATTTTTTTCTCTTTGTAAACTGTCTCCAAACACTCATCCTCTGCTCTCTCAAAATGTTTATGCACATCCTCCTTACTTCACATCCTTTTGTGCCGAAAAGCATCACCCCTGCTTAATTCTGACTTTGTGCCTGTTGAGAAAGATTTGGGTTCAGTCTTACAGTTTTCAAGTAACTGCTCTCAAACACATGGTGTGCTGTATAACTAATGTTATGGGCTCTGTCTTTTAGCTTGTATTGATACGGCATCTTTCTGTCATTTCATGCAGAGGTTTACTCTTGGCTTAGGGGTGGAGTAAGTAGTTTCAGTGATTTACTTCAAGATTTTAAATACTTCTTATTTTTTCTATTCCACTGTAGTAAAGGTTTACATGCTAAATTTAGGAAGCAGTAGCTTTATATCGTTCAAGGCACCGAGTGAATAATAAGAAGGCTGTGATGCACTGAGGCCATTCCTGAAATAAGTCCTCTCTCCTGGACAGACACCAGTGAGCTGAAGCAAATAATTCCATCTACCTCAATAGAAGCACTCATTCAAGAACCAAGACTGTCAGCAGTCACTGTGTTTATATTTGTAGTCTCTCTTGTTCTGAGGTTAGTCTGGCATATTTGCTTTTACATTAAAAGAAGTGTTTATGTTTTGCTAAGTTACTTCTTCAACTCACTGAGAGAGTTAAAAAGAGAAAGTATTGGGGTTTTTTCTGTTGTTCTCTTTTGATTTGGTCTTTTTTGGTCATGATCGGAAAAGTAAAGCTAAGAGCCCATACAATTAGTATTTTTAAATGTGGCTCTACACACAAATTTGTGGAAAGTTTTCCAGAGCATAACTATGCTTTTCATTTTGGTTAAATTATTTTCTCCCTTGAAACAACTGCTGACTTAAGACAGCGAGAGTGGCCAAAGAAGACAATGATTGGACCAAAAACCATGAAGATGCTTTGTATATGGAGTGCTGTTTTCCTCATTGCTTGGCTTGTCTCAAAAAATACAGCTATTTAGGACCCTGTCGTGTCCTAGCAAAAGATATCTTACATTTTCTGTGGTGTTACAAATTCCCCAGGAATAAGGAACATGGAGGCACTAGACCCTAAACGCGGGAAATGTCTGTGCTCCCATGGAGGGGCGAGGCCTAAGGCAAAAGAATCTGAAGTACTCCCTGGAAGGGAAAGCCCTTGGGCAAGCCTGGCATACCCTTATGATGACACAACAGTTTCCCCAGCATGCTTTGTTACTTTATGTTAATTTTATGTATCCCATTGGTCCTTCCCCTTTGTTCCACACGCTACCTTTCATATATATACCTGGCTCCTTTTGCCTTCTCTGGTGCACTCGTCCATGACATCCTTTATGGCAAGACCAATAAAGATCTCCATGGAACCTTATATGAGGAATCCATCTTTTCTTCTACGTTGTCCCAAGGCTCACCAAAGAGCAAAATCGCTCTGGCAAAGGCAAGGTTGTGCCAGTGCATCCAGGAATGTCTTTTTCAAGATGCTTCTCGAGGAGTGTTGCGGTGCCCTATCATCAATGCCTGCCATGACAATCCTATCCTACCACTTTGGAAATGGTCTTTGAAACCATTGTGCATAGCACTTAGAACTTTCCAAAAAGTCAAGTAAAATGACGGGAATTTTTGTTATTGGGAGTGAGAAAAAACCAGAAAACATTCTTGTGTCTTTTGTAGATACTATACCCACATGCTGAGTAATACTGACAGTTCTGCTACTTCAATCCCAGAAACTTACACAGAATTGTTTGAAAAATTATAAAGAGAAACAAGAAGGATCAGCAACATGGAAACACATTTATCTTATATGAGATTAAATTAGGGAATGTGATAGAGAAAGGAGAAGATATAATAATTACTTGCTCCAGTAAGTGCCAGGAGCCCAGGAGAAAAACCAATAGTTTTCATTGATTGCACTGTTTTCCAAATGCCTGCTCTTGGTCCCTGCTGGAGGCAAAATGTGCAGTTAAATTGAAGGTTTGATCAGATGCAGTATGTCTACTGTGTTGTTCTCAAGCGATGTTTTTTACATCATGCATAATTCCTCTCTTTGGCTGCCTTCATGGGCATCTGGGGGGACAGTAACAATAAAGTGAGATGCCAAGGAAGGTCAAATCAGAATAGTCTGTTTAAGGCAGAATCTCATGAGTTTTAGGGAGCACTCTTACACAGCTAAAATGCATAATAAATTATGAGTCTCATGATGACCTTCGCCAGTTATATGAAATATGTATGAGCAACATTTCCACGTCTGTCCTTGTAAAGGACAATTTTGCACTTCTTTCATTTTTAAAACAGTATCAATTTGTGGAAACAGAATGATGGGAAATCACCGTCTCCATAATTAACATGTTTCCTGCTCACTGCTGCTGCCCCTGTAAGAACATAATCAGTCATTCAGTTCTGATGATGCCCAGCTAATTTTTGTACTTTGGCAGTATCTGTTACCTTAATTGTCATGGTAACAGATGGTTTTGATTTCTTATTAACCTCTTTTAACATTACATGACTAGGAAGGGCCATGAAAGAACTAGTAACAAAAGTGTTTCAATAATTTTTTTATGCCTGGAGACAAATACTTGGGTATAACACTTCCTTTTCAAAAGACAGAATAAAAAAATATATTAAGCTTACTCAAAAAATGTGTTAAAAGAAAATAAGATGAGGAATTACAGAGTTTTGTTCATCTTTCTCAGATATATAGTTGATGCTTCTTATAAATTAGGGTCTATGAGTCAAAACCGAAAAGAATTTTTAACATAGATTTCATCAGCAGCATAATAATAATACCTTTAGTCTGAAAAGTCACAAACTATTACTTGATCAAACATAAATTATCCATAATAACAATCACATTATGCAAAGGCCTACATTATTTGTGCAAATTTAAGGAGGTTTTTTGATGATTAAGAAATCTAGTTTATGTGCAACTGAAAACATGTTGTTAACAATAAAACCAGAAGATAAGCACTTTTATTCTATACTGCCAAATAACTGTAATCTTCTATATATTTGCTAACATACAAATTAGATTCACTTTTAAAAGCTTTATCTCAGATCTACCTTAAAAAAACTATTTTTTTTACTGTAGTATTTAGCGTTTTGTCAGCCAATATAACAAAGACCTTAGAAAAGCAGTACACACATATGGCATCAGTATGCACATAGGCACAGAGCATCAGTGCTCTTCAGATACTACATTCTCCTGGGAATTTTCACTGTCTTTTGATTTAATTCAGATAGATTGAAATTCCATTTGTTTCATTAGCAGCTTAGGAATGTAGCGCTTTTAATCTTGTTTTCCTAACTATGAAGGTTTCTTTTTTGCAAAGAGTACCTCTTTATTAGATGTAAAATACATCTAATCTCTTCTGGAAAATATTTTGATAGCATATCAAAACCAGAAAGCAGTATTTTGTTGGTTTTGTTGTTGTCGTTTTGGGAGTTCTTTTAACTTTTAACTACCAAAGATTCTGTAACTGATTGATAAATAGTGATTATTCAATGGAAAAGTTAATATTTTCATAAAAATACCATCCAAAAAATCCCTTGGAAAAGCAATGGGCTTGGACTATAATCCCTGGAGTGATAAAAATGTGATCTTGGCATCATTTCCACTGTGTAAATCAATTGATCTAGCTGCAGGTTTGAGCCCTAGCAGAGCTTGCTGCAGTGGTTTTGAAGTGCCATCACCTATTTATTCCTCCTCACTCCTGGGATGGGAGAATGTAATAAAGGACCAGCCCAAACTGGCACAGCTCACAGTCTGAGAAAGAATCTCAGCCTCACCTTTAGAAACTACTGCATGAAAACTGTGAATTGCAAAGGTTGGAAATAGTTTCTTTTATCAACTCTGCTTTAAGGGCAGTCATGCCTGATGAAGAGGTGGGAGAGACAGCTGGGAACGGCAATGCCTTCAGCTGTGGCAGTGAGAATTTTTGGGAGGGCCTTGGTGCAAGCCTTGACTGTGACTGAGGAGTTGACGGCAGCTTCATTGCTTTGTAGGAGTTAATGCAGCTCTCAGCTTAAATGCCTGAGTCCGTGAGAGAGGACATAAACGTTTCTATGAGGTGAAGAGGAAGAAAGGGAGACAAGAGTAGTAGAATGCCATCGTACAAGACATAAAAAATTAAATTGCATTCTTTCTGCAGCGTAGGGTGCGAGGATATGGGTGCTGAATGGAAACACAGATATATCGCAACACAACTTTATCCAGGGTAAATAATGTTAACATAGCTCATTCATTTTCTTTGGAAGGAGAACTGGTTTTTTAGGAGAAAATAAGCCTAAGGAATGTGGCATGATGTCGGCCGGGGAAGCCAGCGGAGATGGGGCATAAGGGGTATGGGTCGGTGACGGAGAGTGACTGAAGCAACACGGTGAATTATAGAAAGCTGACCCACTGGAAGAGGGGGAGCTGCAGAAAGGCTGGCCTTGGAAGGCGTTTTACCTAACAAATCACTAACGCCCGCGCCGCGAGGAGACTTGGACCCTGGCACGGCACGGGGAGAGGGGCCCCGGCAGGGCACCAGCTCGCCGCCCCAGCATCCTGCACGGGCAGGGCCAAGATGGCCGGAGCCCCGCCCCGGGGCGGCGGGAGCTCAGCGCGGGAGGCGGTGCGGGCCCGGCGGGGGAGAGCCNAGCCCCCATAGGACATGGGAGGGGGGAAAAAAACCTGGGTCGGGGCAAGCCCTTCCCTTCCCTTCCCTTCCCTTCCCTTCCCTTCCCTTCCCTTCCCTCCCCTCCCCTGGCCCGGGGGCAGGGGCGTTGCCCCGCAGCGGGTGCGGCTGCCGCTCTCTCGGGCGGGGCCCGATTCCCAGCGCTCCCCGCGCAGGCGGCGGCGGGGCTCGGATCCGCCGGGCCGTGGGAAGGGAACCGCGCTGCGGCTCCCAGCGCGCTCCCGCCGAGGGGCCATCAGTGCCTGCAAGGGGACAGGTCGGCGCGGTGGGTGACAGGTGTGCGTGTGTGCGCTCGCAGCGGTTCGGCGCGTTGTTGCCACATAAGGAGAAGTTTAATTTCCATACCGCGTACTGCCTTGCAGCAGTGTATTGGCATGAGGGATATTAGGATCTGATAGTTGGCGTGCACTTTTGGTAATTGGTGTGTTTAGCATCTACAGTATAAAGCAAATATTTAAGTTTTGAAATACTAAGCATCCCTACTCCTTGCTCAGCCACGCTTCTCTGATCTCGAAAGTCTTCCCTAATAATGTAGAATTTAAGAGTTTTTTATTCTAAATACTGCTGTTTATGTTGGTAGTGTATGAAAATAATTAGAAATCAACGTGAGTTTAAAGAGCTGAAAGTAAAAAAAAGTGAGAAGAATGTCTTTAAAGAGAAGATAATTATGCCGATGTGATGACCAATATCAAAACTGGCAGTCTGACAAATAATGGGAGTGTAAGCTTTCTAAGTGATGGGTCATATTTTCCTTGCTGACTTGATCTATTTAGTGCCGAGTCAAACAAAATCGGGAAGTTTGTAGAATTCACATAAGGCAGGTACAGCTGTGCAGCCTTGCTGCCCTGCCCTTTGCGGTGGCGGTCCCATGGCAGCACGTCCAGTTTCAGTGTAACCTGTCGGTCTGCTGATAGCCGCTGCAGTGCTGCTGTTACCGCGCAGTAGGGGAGACCCGGTGGTTTGCTCAGGGCTTTGCCCGAAACCCATGATGATAATTAAGCTTGCTCAGTTTTGCATGTTAAAAAGAAACTTTTTTTTGCATGTGAATTTTGGATCTAAAAATCAGACTCTGCTGCAAAGGTTTTTTTGCCTCCTGAGTAAATCATAAGGGGTCAGGAAGTGGAACTATGTCACTCTTACCTATTTTAACTCAATAAAAAAAGAAAGGAGGGGAAACTTTTCTCTTAAGAAGAGTTTGTGATGCATTCAGATGTCTATTTTTAAACTCTGCTTTCATGCTAGTGCAGAAATCGCTGTTTCTTGAACAACATAGTGGGTCTCAGTGCGCACTGAGCCCTTTTTTAGCTCGTGCTCAGCTCCAGAAGCTCTCAGTGGCTTTTGTTCCAGGCTGCATTGTTGGCACCCGTGGAAGCTGCATTTGATGCTTTGCTTTGTCTGTGATGCCCAGTTTCCTGTGCTTACCTCAATGCCAGTTTTTGCTTAAGGAGTTCAACATCTAAAGGTTTCTTTGTGTTGATACTGCTTTGCACAGCATAGGCCATAAAACACCGTTCAGGTGTCTGCAGTTGTTGACCTTGGACGCTTTGTAGCCAGGTAGTGTTGTGTGTGACCCTAGTGTTGCCATATGCTGTGCCACATATGGCTAAACTGTTGCAAGGCATTGGCAGGCGTTGGTTCAAATTGCTGCATTTCACTGCCAAGAGGTGCCCAGAATGTGTTTGGCAGTGTAGTACATTCTCAGGATCACTTTGAATGGCAATAATGTTGACTGCCTCAGGTCGCTTGCATAGCTTGGATCAGTTCTGCTCTCAGTAGCAGGTTTGCAGGAGCTGCTGTCCTTTCAGACATCGTGTGTGTCTGTAACCAGCAATACCTGTACGTAATATCTTCCCAGCATGTGTAGAAAGCTGTGGTATGGTTCAGGAAACCAAATCTACCACATTTCCCAGAGAGAAATTTAAAGGCAGATGTTCCATTTTAATTGAGGCCATCGATGGAAAGTTGCAAAGCCCTGAAGACCTGTGATGTTAGTGAGTTGCTCTGATTCTGTGTCAGCTTAAACTCGTTCTTTAAAACAAATAACCCTCCTCTTCCTTGACCTTCCCACATCTGTCATATTTTGAGATTGGCTCCTTATATTTGCATATGGAATGTAACAAGATTGTAACTTCTCTTCTCTTCAAATGTGGAGGTGCCAAGGCTCTTTATCTGTTCAAAATTAAATCCTAGATTATCCTGTAGTCATGCATCTCCAGGCTACTGGGATTTATGAAGTGTGACATTCCTAAGGAATAGAGAACATGCCAGAATGGTGCAAAGGATTTACACGATTCCTAATATAACTTTTTAAATTTTTTTTTTCTTTTAGTTCACAATGAATGTGGAACATGAAATTAGCCTCTTAGTTGAGGAGATTCGGCGGCTGGGAACCAAAAGTAAGTATTGTAGTATCTCTGTATGGGTGTAGTCACGTTATAGATGTGTGTATGTACATACATGTCACACAGACATAGTCGTGTTATATCAAACTAAGAACTTGGCAAATTCAAATAAGCAGGTAACCTGAAAACCTACATATGCACTTCATGTTGGACTGTATGGTACTGCCTGTGTGCTTTATCCTTTAAAGTAGTTCTGTTTTAAAGTTAGACATTTGAGCCTCTGCAGCAGAGAGGTTGTAGGCCTGAAATCCTGCTCCCTGAATCAGCTGCAAGAGTCACCTTTTCTTTAGGCTTTCAACACTTGCTACACTCACCACAGAAGAAAGTTGCACCTTCTCCTTCCACCTCCTTCCTTGATAACTTCTTTACTTCAGAATTCATGCATTTCAATTCTGTTCATGATCATATTATTTGGAAGAAATTGATCTGTATGCCTAAAACTAATCCAGGAGTTGTATATGTAGTTCCAAACTTTCTTAAAATTGCTTAGAAGGTACCATTTTCTCATAAGATTGTAAAGAAAAAGGAGTTTTAGCAATGAAAAACAGATGTTTATGCAGTTTGTGGATGTGCTACCTGCTCCTATATGTCAGTTCTGGTGCCATTTCTTCAGCTCCACTTGTTTTTCAAAACCTAAATGCATATGTACATCTTGCATTTTGTATGATTGCATCTGCTTTTTAGGAATAACATAACTTTAACGTATATTTTAAAATTTTTGCTGTGTGTGAAAATTGACATTGCAGCCTTTTCAATGTGACCCTCAAATATTAATGAGTTAAAAAAAAAAGTGAAAAAATATTTTAATGTATGGTTTAGGTTTAGGTTGGAGGAGCAGGGTGTTGGACTTGATCCTTATGAGTTTCCCACAATTTGAGATATTCTAGGATTTTAATTATTTAAAACTAATTTCCTCCAAATGCTGTGAAGAGGTTCAATGGCCTATGCTTGTCATAGGTTTCAGAAAGTCATCAATAAAAGTAAACAGAGCAGATATATGGTCCTTGATACAAGTCTCTGGAAGGAAAGGCAAAGTTAGATTAGGCAGGAGTTCTCCCTACTGTTTATCATCAGCATTCATAATAAGATCTCAAATAAACTGGGAAACAAAGTGGGGTTTACTGTCGATGTTCTCTGTATCACTTTATCTCCCCAGTAATCTCCTAACCTGAAGGAAATCTACATTATGTCTTTTATTTAGACGCTGATGGACAAGTGAGTGTGAAATTTGGTGTGCTGTTTGCCGATGAGAAGTGTGCCAACCTCTTTGAAGCCCTGGTGGGAACGCTAAAGGCGGCAAAACGACGGAAGATTGTCACTTACCAAGGAGAGCTGCTTTTACAAGGTGTTCATGACAATGTGGATATCCTGCTGCTGCAGGACTGATGCAGTATTTCAGTTATGCATTAATGGAAATGTTTGAAACAGTTTGATCAATCAAACAATTGTTTGATTTGCCACATACTTTTGATAAGGCTGATCATTCTAAGGCATTTTGATGTTTTTTATATATCTTTATAGTCAAAAAAAAACTGTCCTATTTTGGAAAACATTCCCTTTTGTAAGTCTTCCTAAAATGGTACTGTATGTGAGTAATGTAAAGATGCTGGATGTTTTTCTCTCTCTTTTTTTTTTTTTTTTTTTTTTTTTTTTAATCTCAGGTAATTCTTTCATATATCTGGTGGTTATTTTCAACATATGAAGAAGAAGACTGGTAATTTAATGTTTACAAATGAAAATGTGCCATGAAAGTATAAAATAAAAGCACATACTTAAATTTGTGTTATACTTACTGCTTTGGTTTCTCTTTTTATTTGCAATCTGAAATGAAAGCAAACTGAATTCCTGCAAGGATCATATTTAGGCAACTGTTCAGAGAGCACGACAGTGAGATAGAAATAATTTTGCAGTGTGATTCAGTAGAAGAAAGACTGCTCTTCGGATTGACCAGACTGTGCACAAAAAGGCATGAATGTTAAATGTACTTCATTCATCTGTGGCAGGGTCATATGCTTTCGTTTTCTTGTCCTCTAGACTTGTGAAGGAAGTGGGTGAGGAGCTCCCTGAATGCTTTCATGCAGTGTTAATCGGAAGTTAGTACAGCAGCTTCAGGCTGTGATTCTTTCCCTCATAGAAATCCTACTTTCTCCAAATCTCTCCAGGCAGAAGGTGGCAGGGGAGGGGAAGAAAAAAGCCCTTTTGATTGTTTTCTAGCTTACTGCTGATTTTTTTTAGCAGGTGCACCCTGACAAGAAGTGCAACCTCTAGTAGGGAGAAAGAGATGCTGCCATGAGGAAAGCAGCTGTGGGTAAGCAAGCTGCTTACTGCTCTGTGCTTACATCCCACAGCTGCAGCTCTTAAAGTTGCAGGATGGGTGAATTTCCATTAGCAGCCTTTTACAAGTGCAAAATGTTTGAAAAGTGTCTCCTCATTTACAAATCCAGCAAAGTGTGCATTGTTACAGAATCTCCACAAAGATGTGTAGTTCCAGCTGCTACCCCTTTTATCTTGTTTTGGTCTGCTTTGTGCAACAGGAAAACAAGTTAGATCCTGTGTGCAAACTGATCTGGGCTGCCTCTGCTTGTGCTGGCCCCAGGATCTGGAAAGCAGGGAAGTGATAAGCACAGAAACTTGAGCTGTCTGGGTCCAAGCCAGCTGGAGTGGAGGAGCAGAGCAGGAGCTCAGCACAGCTTGCTGGCTCCAGTGCTTTGTCACTCTGGTGCAGCTCTTCTGCTTCCAGACGTGAGCTGGCAAGTGCCTGAACCCCTGTGCTCCTCAGGCAGAAAGAAGGGGGACAGAGATCCAAACCTTCTGCCAGAGGGGTGAGGCAAGACAGCTGAGTGTTGCCAGATAACTACAGCTGGTTTTTCTTCTGCTTCTATTTTGCTGCAAGCCTGAGTCTGGTTTGTCTGGATTCATAGAATACCCCGAGTATGCTGACAGATACCAACTACTTTGTGATTGTCTGAGATGCCAGTTTTGGTACAGAGGGTACCAACCTATCCCAGCCAGGAAGTAGTTCTCTGTGCAAGCTCATGACAGCTCTTTAAGCACTGAAGGGCTCAGCCTTGAAAATTGAGTAAAAAACAAACCAGTAAATGTAAGGCTCAGTGCTGAGTTGGAGCTGAGATAGGACTTTGAAGAGACCTTTATGTGTCCCCTATTTTAGATTTATCTTAACAATACTAATAAAAGTGCTCAGGTCTTCTGGGAACACCGTGTAGAAGGAGACAGAGAAACTAGGAATTAAAATAAATCTGTAACAATCAGAGGAGAATGTGACTTTTGTACTGCCTGGGGAGTTGAGTTTCATTTTCTCTCTGCTTCTGAAAGCGGGAGAGGAACAACAGGAACAAGGATGTATATCCAAGAATTTGCCTCCAGTGCAAAGTTTAATCCAATATCTAGTGGCCTCAGAATTGTGTAGGGTTTTCACTTCAGGTTATATACAAACACTGTTGACTTCCTAATTTATTTTTCTTCTCTAGAGAAAATCAAATAATAACATTTCTTCCCATGCATGGGACAGCACATCTGTTGAGGAAATAATTTCCACAGCAAAGGGCCTGGAACTGAGACATAGTTCCTGGAGCACTTGACACAATAATAGAAAGCTGGGGGGAGAAATTACCTATTTCTATAAACAGTAGGACAATCAGCACTCCTCTGCAATGAGTTCATGATCTTGCCAGCTGTGGGTCTGAAGGAAGTTTGCAGGTCAGCCAGGAGCACCAGTCATTCCAAAACAGGAGGTAATTCTGACTGTGGGGAAGTAGGAAGGATCAGAAATATTTGACAACAGCATAAGGGCTATTGGTAGCTGTTACCTGCCTGCGATAAGGCTGGGAAGTTAGCGAAAGTGTAGCTTGGCTAATTCAGTCTCCATCTTCATAAGATCTGAGAGTATGGTGGAAACTTGATGAGAGGTTGGATGAGCTCCAGGCAAATCTAAGTGATACAATTTAAGATGTCATCAGTACATGTCTTCAGCTGGGACTGTTAGAGTAGCTGATGGAGTGGAGTGTGTGCCCTCACATTCACTCATCTCAGCTGTTTCTGTAAAAAATCCAGTCACTGGAGGTATATGTGCTTTTCAAAGGAGTTTTAACTAAGCTATGAAGGTACTGAGGTGCAGATCTGCATAACCTCTTGTGAGGGGTGGTGACATCTTAAATTTTGCAGCTATTTCTCTTGTGAGCATAATTTTTTTAGAGGTTTTTTTTTGCTGGGAGCATGAGCAAAGCAAGGATTGAAATATATGCAACACTATCTTTTATACGCTTCTCATGTGGGAATTAACTTTGAAAATGCATGTTGTGTTTTGCTCATTTCTCGTGCTCCCTCTAAAGTTTTGCTGGAGGTATTCTTTCTGCTCCAAGGAATTTCTCTTGATGATAGCAATGTCACTTTTGCCATTCATTCTTGTGTAAAGCTTTGCCACAAAAGACACTTGAAGGAAAGAGCAAGAGGAAGAGAAGCAGGAAGTTCTTACATACTGAAAATTTATTATATTGCCCCTGATACTTAGTGGTTTTATTTTAAATTAGTTGGATGTTCTAGAAACAGGCTGAGATTCTCCTCTAATCTAGCACAAAATATTAAGTATGTTTAAACAGTTGCAGAGCCTTGCTAGGATGACATCACAGGATTGTCACAGGATTGGCCTTTTGGCTGCATACCAAAACACTAACCTTACTTAATGATATATTTGTATCATCTCCACCTAGTATAAAATACAGTCCTAAAAGTTTGCTCCACAGTCTGCAGCATAAGTTACGTTCAGCATTACTTGAAAATCCTCTGTCTGATAACTGTATGATGGGAATCATGCATTCAAGGACTTAAAAAAAGCACAACGTGTTTCTTTTGGAAACTGGCAAAGTCAGTAATTTTGCAAAATTCATGTGATTTGCCTTTTCTCTCAGCAGCAAAACTCCTACCTATTAGATCTCCAAATTATTTGATTTTCAATGCAAGATACCTTCAGCATTTTGATCTGAAATGGCATTCTCAAAGAAAGTCAAGAGCAGGTTGAAGAGTTGCTCCAGAGCAATGATTTCCAGGAATCTCTATGGTCGTATTTCCAAGTACCTCTGGTTTAAAAATAAGTTGACTGGGTTATTCGAGGATAAGTGCTTGACAGTGTTTCTAGAAAGCAGTGTTTTTAACATCTAGTTACATAAACTGCCTAATGTGAATTTATTCTAATAAAGTTTCCTGAGGGTGGCAGTTCAGTTTAGTTCTGCCACTCTGGGTACAGCTTTAGCCCCAAATGCACTGCAGTGCGTATTTAGGCAGCCGAAGCCAGGCTGCTGGCACGTACTTTGAATAATACACCAGAAGCAGCATTATCTTCTAGTGTAGCCTAGATGTCATAACAGATTATGCTCATCTCTGCCAGAGCACCTGGGTGACTCAAATATCAGCCTGGTAACCTAGAGAGGGAGTCAGTCGACCTACAAATGCTCTCTTGAGTCTTGTCAGATCAGATCCAGATCAAAACTCCTTTCAGAGAAATGCTTCGAGTCAGACCTGAGCATTTTCCAGTACAGCATTTTCACAAATATAGCAGCATTATGTCCATGACCTTGTTCCTTTTTGGAGCTTCTTCCTGCACAACCTGAAAGCTGAGTGGCACTGAGGGTTTTGCTGCCACCTTGCCATGCTTAAAGCTCTTCTCCAGAGAGGATAATGGTTTGTACTATGTAATTGTATATGCATACTATGCATACTTATTGGTACAACAGGTACTCAAAACCTGACTATTTTTTTCCCAGTGGAGAAGCAACACAGTAAAATGACAATTATGTTTGAATGGGAATATAGTGATCTGCATTTCCTGGTGTTGGCTAAGTCTACTAAATGCCACAGAAGCGCATGTTAGTAAAACTGATAGTCTGTATCTTGCAGAATTAGGTCTTTTGCAAAGTTTTGGTATTAGAAGACATATTACTGCCAGGTCCTTATTAGTCAAGAGGCCTTGGTCCATCTCTGCAGTTGATGATCTAAAAAGCTTCCTTTATAAAATTCTATTTTGGAACACAGTATGATTTTCTTGGAAATCTGTTTTCAGTTTTCTTAGGGGAAAAAAAAGAAAGTCAACAGCAGTTGAAGACACTCACCACCATTCATCAGGACTTCAGCACCATGAAGCAGTTCACACAGAAGTCAAGATACAAACATGGAAATAACTGTTGCAGGTAACTTCAGTGGCATTGGAATATTTAAATTCAAGTATGTGACATCTGCAAGGTACTCTGGTAGCTCCAAGTCCAAAGATACGTAAGGTTTCACTGGAAAATTTTGCTGGGAAACTAAAATCGTGCAAACCTTCCTATAACTGGAGGCACTGCCACCTTGTCTCCACTGAACACCAAAGTGCCTGTCTCAGACACATGACCACAGGGAATCAAGACACACACGTGCCTAAAGTCAACCAAAGATGTGTTCTGGGGAGCAGGGACACCGAGTAGTCCTTAGCTTTATACAAAAATGTCTGCATTTTCTCCTTAAGCACCCACTCAGACACCTTTCATTATGTGGCCTGAAGGAGGTGGGAGCATTAGCAGCAGATGGGTGCAGGTTGCTGCCAGGCTCCTGCATGTGTGCCAAAAAACATCAGCAGGCAAAGAGAAATTGCTGTGTGAAAAGCTGTGTCTCATGCTCCTTAGGAAGCTGGTCTGTGCTTCTGGGTCAAGCAACACTGAGGTCGAATGGTTTGCTCAGAGCCAGGAGTGGGATTCCCTAACGTGTGTCTTTGTGTCTGGAAAAAAAAGGCCTCTCAGTGTGATTACATTTGCATTGTGTTCCACTCAAGCACGTCCAGCCAGCTGGCCCAATAGCACGGAACTGCAGTAGTGGGACTTCTCAGAATTGTTTTCTTCTCTATGAACACTTTTGGCAGTTTATAAAGTCATAGACTATTTCAGGTTGGAAGGCACCCATAAGCTTGTAGCACACATTGCTTGGTTCCCTCTCAGACACCTGGCATAGTGAGAAAAAGAGCTCCCAATCATGCTTGGGACCCCATTCATGGATGTGCACCCTAGTACAGGTCTTAGCTTTGTTGACATTACTGAACACATCTTGTCTTAAAAGTATAAAAATAGATGGCCCAGAGAATGAAGGGTTAAAACATGGCAATACCACCGTCCCACTGTCTTTACTAAGTTTAGGCCTACACACAATGTTTTGAAAGCTGCCAAAGACAGCAGGGTTTTCATTTGGATGTAAAAGTCAAACCTTCCTCTCTGCAGTCTGCAGCCTGCATGCCAGCAGGATGTTGTGGTGGGTGACAGCCAGGGGTGAAACCCTTTTGCAGAAAAGAAAACAAAACCAGTTTGTGTCAGCAGAAGCAAGAGGGAGTAAAATGGTATAAACACAGCAAACTAAATGATACTGTGAATTTTTGCTTTATGGCAATCCAGACTACTTGTAATCATGCAAGCACATATTTTAAATTGCTGTTTTGAACAAGAAAACAAAGATCACTAAAACTGTCTAGAAAACTCCTGACTTGAGCTGTTCCTTGCAAATTGAATGAGTTGTTGTCAAGTTTCATGACAGTCTCCTTAAAATTTAAGGAAAAAAACTAATCATCTTTGCATTGTCAGTTACAGGCAATGGCAATAATCTGGGCCAGTTAATGTCTTGAGGGTAAAATGCAGACAGTTGGCATTTTTCCATTTATAATAATTTTTTAGATGGCAGCGCCATCCCTTCTCTCCCCCTCTGCCTCTCCCACACACACTCAGCATTTTATGAGTCAGGCTACAAGAATATCAAGAGGCTGATGCAAAACTTAGATTTTGGAAAATTCTTTCTAAAAGAATGCTTGAGATGATATTTCTTTGCCTTTCTTACTTTTCTGGTCATATTTCCAAGCTGCTGTCTGCAGTACAAGAGTAATGTTTTCATTAAATCTACAATCTTGAGGGTATTGTATGGCTAAGTTGAGGCCACAAAAGAAATACATTTTTTTGCATCAAATTTCTAAGAATGCTTCTGTATTTTATGGAATCTTTATTTTTGCAAATATCTAGAAGTCAGTGGGGCAGTTCACATGAGATCAAGCCATGTATTGGGCTGTGGCTATAGAAGCAAAGAAGTAATCAGGGTGAAAATAATGAGTTTTATTACTGCATTCACTATCTATGCACATTCCCATCCTCAGAACAGGTCGTGTGTGAGCCACTCATGCATTACATCATGGTCCTGTGGCTTCACAACCACAGTAGTTGGGGCTACCATACCATTAAACCAGATGGTACCAAGGCCACAGCTTGGACTGTCATACACTAGACACATCTGTCTCATGAGAATGGTTTATATTAACAGCTTAACCCATTACCATTGCCATTTAAAAAATAACCTGGCATGAGCTGTGTTTCAGGCTTAAAGGTTCACTGGGGTGGTACAGCTGGGAAGGCTGCTGGGTGATCTGGTCACCTGGTTGCTGGAAGGCAGCAAGCCTGGAGGAGAAACCCAGGATGAAACTTCTGAGAAAACCTGAGGTTCCACTGGGTGCTCTGCCCAGTCTTGCCCATGGTTATGAGAAGAGGCTCTGCTTCAGAGACACTGCTGTCTCTACCATGGATACAGCCATATAGCTCCTCCTCACCTGGAGGTCCATAGTACGAGGGGTGGGCATGATGCCTCCACCTCCCACCCCTGAGGTGTGCCTTTTGGGGTGACTATCCAATAGGGTGACTATCTCTGCCCTTGCTGGAGATGGTAAAGTGTGAGTTTGTGCCACTATAACACCAGCAGTCTATTTTACAGGTATCTATTATCTTTTGCTTCAGTTTGTATATCTAAGGTATGCCCAAGAAACATAACCATACCTATTATACTACAAAATACCTCCATCTTTGCATAATGGGTAGACAAAACAACCTTTTGAATTCTTAGCCCATAAATCCCAGATGTTCTCATGAAGGCATCTGATCACAGATCCTATCCCTATGGCTTTCCTGGTAGCACCAGGGCTTTTTGGTGGAAAATCTCCCGAGTAAGTATTGTTCCTTTGAATTTGTCCAGTTATGCACCACAAAGCCAGTCCTGATTGGAACATCTGTTTTACTGGTGTAATGGTGCAAATGACAGTATCATCTAGACTTTCATTTAGTTGCTTTCCAAATATTTTCCTTGTCGGACTTTTTTTACACTATTACAGCAAAAAGCTTTTAAAAAATCCATGTAAGACGTTGTTTTGCACTAGGTTGGTGGTAAGGTGAGAGAGAGAGATGGAGAGAAATACAGTGCAGGGCTCTTTCTGGATTTCAGAAGGAATGGCTGACAACAAGTAGATTAATAAAATAACCATTTTAATAAGAGAATAAAGAGAGAAACATAGTAAGTAATTCTTACATCGCCAGAGCATCAGACAGGTTCCATACATATTTTCTCAGGGCAGAGCCTTCTAAGGAAAGGCTCTTCCTTTATGGTCCTTTGAGCTAGTAAATAATTTTATTATAAAAACCCAACTCTTTTTCTGAAGGATGTTTTCATGAGAGCTTCTCACAGCATTTTCAGATGAGGCCAAGGCCAAATGGGATAGTGTCATTGCTGGTACCAAGCACGAGCTGCCCACAGGCTCCTCTCTGAACAATGAGGTGGCCAGGTTTGTCCCATGGTCAAGGGGTCAATCTGTGCAGCACAGCTGAGGCTGAAAGCCATGCTGGATGTGCAGCGTGGCACAGCACAGGCCCGGGACTGCTCAGGTTCGCTGTGGAGGGTGATTGATTCCTTGATGCACAGCAGCCTCCTGGTCAGGATCACTACAGAGATTAATTTTAGTTGACTCCTTCTAGTACTCCCTGTTGTCTTACTTCTGAAATGAAGTCATTTAATGTGCCAGAGAAAATGTGAAGAAAAAATGAGGGAGTACATTCTGATATTGTTTTCAAGTAGAGAGTGTTTCATGTGTTGGAGTGGACTTTAAAAATTTTCCCAGTGGGAATTTTTGCCAAATACACATTTTCTATAATATAAGAACTACATTGTATCACATAGAGTTAGGCTATTAAAACGTACCCAATCCTACTTGGTGTCATGTGCTCTTTCTGGGCCGCCTTCTTGCAAAATTTTGGTCTTTTCTGATTTCCAGAGCTGCCAGGTACTCTAATGTTGGCCCATTTTATACTGATGCAGACACTTCTCCACCCTGTTGTGTCTAAATGGTCAATACACTACCCGTGGACCAGATTGAGACAGCTGTGGCAAGATTTTTAATTTTGTAATATTCACTTGCTTTATTCCAAAAGACATGCTCTCTCCTTTAGTCTCCTGCCTTTATTTTTCACAGAGATTTCATTTCCTACATGGTGGAACAAGTGAAGAAATGAGCTTCATTAATTCCTAATCTTGCTTTTTTTCTTATCACTGTTCTCCCTATTTGACAAGATCCCTGTAAGAAAAAAAAATTAATTATGGGTTATCTTCCATTGTACATACACTAGGATCCAAATTAAGGCTTTATGGAAGACGCCTTTTATAATTCTAGAGTGTTTAACCTCATTCTAAAGAATATCATGTAAGTGCTGTATGAAGAACCTATATACTAATTCCTAAGCATTATCTCCACATTGATAAGCACTTCTATATACAAATCCTTCATGAGGAAGATGGAAAGCAGGGTCTCATTCTGGATCTGTGTACGAGTTGTTGGTAGCACACTCTGTTCCACCCCTTCACAAAGGCTTATGCTCCATTATTTTGGCAGGATATTGGTGGGGCAAATGCAGATGGCCAAAGGACCGTAGCAACCTGAAAACCACTTGTCATCCAAGCTTGAATGGAGCTCCATGGGAGGCAAGGCAGCGCCCATGTCACCACTCCTCACTCCAGACTTGCAAAGGCCTGCCATGAGACAGAGGTAGCAACTGAGCTCCTCCAGAAAAGGTCAGATACCTTTTGCAATAGCAAAAACTAATCAATCTAAATATGTAACTCCTCACAACCTGCACATACAAGTTCAGTTTGCTCTCTCATGTCATTCTTACTGTTAAACTAAGTCATGGAAAAAGGCAGGAAAACTTCAGAAGAATTATTTTGGTGTGCTTCAAATTTGGTAAACTTAGAAGTGTGTTTTATTTTTTCCTGTGGATACACAATGACTTTTAGAAGCAAGTGTAAGCTTCAAACACACCCTGTCTGATCCTGTGTCACTAATGATATCTTACTGAGCATCACCAATTGACAGCTGTTTGTTCCTAAATCCTTTTTTTAGAGATTTCCTTTCTTAGCATTATTAGCGCAGCACAAGATCTCAGACAGAGCAAGTCTTGTATAAATAATACATAAACTGGATGCAAAATGTGTTTTCCCTCCAGTTCTCAAGACTGCCTATGAGCAAAGTTAGAGGATGAGATGGTAAAGATGATAGTCTTCCTACACTCTGGCTGACATTGCTCATAGGAATGAAGCTGCTGTGCTTCCATTTTTTTCCACTTCGATTTCATGTAACTTACACAATTTTGTAAGTGTCCTTCAACTTTCCATCTTTGTTGTTTGTTTTTTTTTTTTTTCTGCTTATTACAGCAGGGCAGTCTTGTGGAAGCAAGAATGTTGTCTCTCCAGTTTTTTTCCCCTTGCAGAACAAAGCATTCCTCTATTGTGGCTTTGGATTTCACACAGATGGCAAAATGATGTACAATATTACTAGATCAGAAAAGGTGTTTGAGCTCAGTTTGCACAACAGCAGGTGATTACATCAAGTGCAAACTGCTGTATGATTAAACTCAGTATTTCTAAACATATGCTGAGCTAGAAAGGGTAAGTTTTACTGGAAGTTTTCCAGAAGAAAGTATTTGATTTTGCAGCTTGTACTTTGATGTTTATTGAAAATGTCTCAATCAGAGCTATATGACTGGGCTCAATATATTCAAAATGGTTTGAATCTTTCAAGATCATGTCTTTTTGCCATTTCCAAACCCAATGGCTTCAAATCATCATGTTCCACTGCAGCTGAAGTGATTTATATGTCTTAGCAGTGCTGCAAACTGCAGTCTTCTATCCTGGAACTCTCTCCACAAAGTATTAATGTTCCCCAATGATTTCAAATCACTTCACACACTCTAAAAAGGGCTAAGTGATTAACACTCCTAAAAACTCCTTATGCTTGGCAGAGATTTACATTTAAATCCTACACATGTAGAAAATCAGGTTGATACTAACCAAAAGATCTATTATTTTGTACCTTTGAATGTGGAAGGTATTTCCTGAGCTTTTTTGCTCTGCTAGTCAGCTAAATGTGTCACAGTCTGTAAAATTACACTTTGCTTCTCAACTTCAGCAAGTTCTCATAAAAAAAGTCAAGAAAATTGGTGGAATGTTTTAGGCATAAAATGCGAACTCTGCCACTATTACATTATATTTCCCTAAGCTAAATACTGTTTCTCACTACCCTTTCTTCTCTCCTTTTTCTTCTCTATGGGCTGTGGAGAATCTTCTGTACAACACGGGATATTGTTTATATAGACAAGGGAGTGGCTCTGAGACCATACAAAGTGGATCCAAAGTTGCATTCAAGGATTAGAGTAAATCCACTGTATTTCTCCCTCCTCCTCCCTTTCTGTGATCTGGTAAAATGAGGGGACACAGAATAAGTGCATGTGAGGTGGGATCAGTGGGTGTTGATGTGTTGGCTAGAAGCAGATCAACCTTCCAGATTTGTTGCAAATGGATACAAAAGTATTTGCACAGATGGAGTAAGAACAGTCCACTGTGGCAATTCTCCTGTTTTTTGGGGGTTTTTGTTGTTGTTGTTGGGGTTTTTTTTTGTTTGTTTGTTTTTTAATGCAGAACAAGTTATCCTTTTACTTTCTGGAAAGGAAGGGGCAGACCTTATTGCGTTTCCTAACCAGATCTGAGCACACACAAAATCTATCCCCTCTATCCTTGTGCACATAAATACAACCTTCACTCATGCGGGTCCTGTCTTGGAGATGGACTCCTTCAGTTGGTTCAAATTATTTTCTTTTCCTTGTATTCCTTCCGCTCCACCACAGTTTTTTGGTGTTAGCTCTTACTATTAGCCCTCTTGAATGGCAGTGCCAAAATCTGTGTGTTTGCCCTATCTTGTCAGACTGGAGCTAAATTCAGTTGGCAGCACATCACTGCCACATCACTACGGTCAGTCACATTCAAGGCTGTATTGAAGGGCAGTATCAGCCACATACAATGCTCATGGTACAAAGTGCAAAGCTTCTTGATAAAAGGATTCCTTCCTGAGTACATGGCTAGGGGATTTCAGCAACAGCCCTGAGAGCACACAAGCTGAACCACATAATTCTTTTGTAGCAGAGAATTACTGATGTATTAGTAGGGAAAATCAAACATCAGCTCCCCCAGAGCACTAGGTTTGTCCAAGCATCTTATTTTCTCTGCTAAGTTTGAAGGTGTTAAAAATTATTTATTTATTTATTGTCTTTCTTTGTCCTGTAGGGAGAAGAAAAGTCTGCGAACTGAACCATACCTGTATGTGTACACCAAGGCAGGTAATCTCACGGTCCTACAAGCAGAGGGTCTGTAGGATGAACTGAGCTATAAAATCACAAGCAAGAAGTCTGTGTTGGCCTGCCTTTGAAAAAAATAGTCAGCTATGGGATCTGTGAAGATCTCACCGTGAAGCCTCTGAGATTAAGGAAAGTCCAGACTCTTGGTTTTAGTTTTTAATGAGAAGCTTTTGATCTTCATCTGTGTTTTGGATGCACACATTGGAAATTTTGAAAATTAGATGGAAATGAAACATTAGCTGGTCTTCAAAGCTTGTCCCTGTTATTTTTTGTGCCTGCTATTTTGCCACTATAGAAGCAATCAGAAGCCCCTAGAACTGCTTCATGAGACTCCTCATTTCCTCTCAGCAAAGAACAAGTTACAAGTATTCAAAAGTTAGGAAGTGGGATGTGCTCCTCACAGAGAAGGTCCAAGGGATACCATGACAGTGGCCTGCCATCTTCCCCCGTTCCAGAGGAGCTAGCTTGAGTTTAACTCTGATGGAGATCAGTTGTTTTGCCTGAGGGGAGCAGGATGAAAGCTAGCGCACTGGAGAGCTCGGATAGCTGTTTTCTGGTCCTGGCACCAGCCCCAGCTCTTTCTGTGACAGCTTGATGACTCGTTTTTCCTGTATGCAAAATGAATAGTTTAGTATTTACTTACTTGGCAAGGCAAAATGATGATTAATTTGTCTTGGTTTTTGCAGTCTGATGTACAGAGTGTGATTAGTTGCAATGTGTGCACACATCACCCCCCAGCAGCATGAGCATGAACCTCAGCAGGAGCAGCTGCTTTCAACTCATCCTCAACCATGGACGGAGGATGGTGCCTGGATTTTCCCTTCCTTGGTTCCACCACAAAGGTGGTTGCTTGTCTTTTATCTGAAGGTTTAGTGCAGGCGTGGCTTCCTTGAAATCCTGTAGTTAACCATTCCCCAACTTCTGGGCTGGCCCAATGCATGGTGATGAAGATCCAGTCCAGGTCAGCTGGCAATCTTAAGGGGACAGTGGAATTACAGATTGCCCAGGAACATCATCCTCATCCTTCTGTCAGGGCAATACCTCCTATGAAGCAAAATTTCAATCTAATTGTAACAATATTCTTTGAGTACAATGAGAAACGATGCAAGAAGTTTGTGATGATAACAATATAAATCAGCACAGCAGTCAGTGGGAACACCCCACAGGCCATTCATCCATACACTTCCGTTAACTGCTGTTCATTCTGTGACTTCATTATTTTTCCCTGCTTCACTGCAAAGCATTTACAGGTCTGGACATTAAATCCCTCTGACTTCTGTAACAGGGTGGTAAACAACACTGCAATCTAAATTTAAACTCAACACCTGAGAGACCTACTCTTTCAGATTAGAGATAAGGGAATTTAGGGGAAAAAAAAAAAGCTCAGCTCTTCCAAGACTCTTCATCTCTTCTCAGTGTTTCCAAAGACTAAATATCACCTTCACACTTTCTGCCCTTTTCATCATGTGCCTAGAGCTATACTCCATAAATTTAATATGGATTCACTAGAATTGCTAGAGCTTTTGGTTCCAATACCAGCTTTTCCTTTCTGTAATGCAGAGGCCTATATTACAGAAAAGAGAGAAAGAGCCTAAATGATCTGCTCCAGAGCCCCCAGTCTTACTCAGAGATACCAAAGGATGATGGCAAATTAGAAAATGAAAAAGACATCCCCCTTTTTTTTTTTCCTAGTTTCTTCTTTCTGGTTGGTAGAAGATTTTTTCTGATGGAAATTACATATACACTACAATTTCATTATTGTCATTTACGGTGAGTTCATGCATGTTACCTGGTGTGAAACTCTGTGATATGCAACACACTTTTCTTTTGGAAGTTGAAAAAGACTTCTTCCAGAAAGAGAGACCTTTCAGCCTGTGACAGGAACAGTGATGGCTGTGCCGAGTGGAGATGCTGATGGCATTTGTGTACCACCTTTGTATTATTTATGACTTTTATCCATCCTCATTCTGCCCAAGTCATCCCGAATATTTCTTGTGGCAGAAGTGTACTGAATTGTTACCTAAGGGAGTCTACTCCTGAAAATCACAAACCTCAGATGTTCAAAGCAGTAACCAGGCCCAGAGTAACTAATACTCTCATATTGAGGGTATGTTTCTGTGGCAAAGCACGTACATTGGGCATTCTCTTTTCTTCTTCTTTTTGAGTTTTCAGGTTGCCATGCAAGCTTTTTTTCAACTTTCACCGAAATTATCTGCAGCGGCCTCTTTTAGTTTAATGCTGTGCCCAGCAGCGGGGGCTTTGAAAGAGGCCTCAGTTTGCAATAGCCACTGCCTGGATTGTGTCTCCATGCAAGCAGCACAGGGGGACCCAGGAGGGAGGAGATCAAGCCAAACATAAGCTACAGTGTGAATAAGCACAGGGAAGATGGTGCTGGGAAAATCTCCTGGGATCTTGCTGCTCTGAGTGCTGGCGAGTGGCCATGCTGGACCCCCTTCTGAGAAGCTGTCTCCAGCTTGCTGGTTTTGCCTTGTTCAAGGAAGTAAAGTTTTGTATGTTATTTATAAACAAGTGGAGCTTTGTCAAAAATACCCACTTCTCTTATCACTACTCTTCTTACCAGAAAATTACTACAGAACCTTGAATTTTGGCTAGGCATTGAGGTTAAAACACAAAAAGAAGATAAATACTAATTTAAATATACAAGGTTTGCTTGGTTGTCTTCAGGCATCCTGCAAAACTAATTTTCTTTTCCTCCTTACCCCCTGCCTGAGGCATCCATTGTCTATAATTCAGGATTCACTTGGGAATGTAATTTCTCTTGGAAGCCATCCTTCCTTGTTATTTCTGATTATTTTTTTCCCCTGGAACTTTCCATTTGCAGGAAATACTAATGATTTCTGAATTTGATACAATTTGGGCCAAAGTTGAAAATGAAAAAGAGAAAAAAAGATAAAACAGTCCTTGAACTAGTAATATGGCCTTTTCAGACGGCTTCATCCAACTGGAACACTCCTGAATTACTGCATACATTTTTGTGTAATTTCAGAATAGTATTCTGAGAAGTTCCTTTGCAAATGCATAATGCCATTGATTTTTCAGTGTAAGGCTTAATTTTAGCCATGGATTTCGAGGAATTTTACAAAGGACATTCATGTAATGGCCCTTATTCTAAGGAATGTGAGATTTTAAACTAGAGAGGATGATTTGCTCCACATCATACCATAAATGTGTGGAGTTGCTGGGAAGAGAAGGCATCCTGTAAGGAAAGTCAATTCACAAAACATATCCAGCAGTCCCCATCCCTGTATCTCAGCATGAACTGATGGTTTAATTGGCTGTGTATGCAATTTTGAGTCACTAATAAAGAGTCTATTGGAATTGAAGCCATTTCTGAATGACCTCTCTCAAAGCTTGCAGTTTCATTTATTAATAAATTTTAGTTCTGTTTACAGCATCCCATTTGTCTTGTTCTGTTGGCCTGTAAAAGAACAAAATGTACTATGCTTCAGACCTGAGTCTTTACAAAGAAGGATGCCCTATTGGCATATAAAACTGGGAATGTATGAAATAACTAATCTGCCTTTGGCATCTACCAATTCAAGTTGGATTAGTAGAAATAGAAAGGTCAAAGTACTGGCAAATTCCTTCTCTCATTTGGAAGGAAGTGAGCAGAAATCTGAGAGGCAGAAAGTACATTCTTCAATGTGGAATTTTAATTGATAATATAACAGACTGAGATGAGAACGTGGGGGAGGAAAATCCAATCGATTTAAGTAAAATGTAAGAGACATAGCTATGAGTAGGTTTTGTCTCTGTTTAATAATAATGAAAAAGGTCTGAAAGTAAAGCAGTTAGCTGAAAATTACTAATTTAAAGACATTTAGTTGGAAGAGATCTGTGAATGACATCATCAAGGCTAAGAAAATATTTTTTGAGTTTAATTTCTCTTTGTTTTTACATTGTTTTCATACAGTTGCAAATTATATATCTTCCTTTGCCACAACACATCTTGTTCAAATCCATTTTTAAAAACCTCACAGTTAATGTTTTGGTGAACAGTAGGACTTGAAGCCAGAACCAGAATTTCCCTGAGAACCCAGATGGTCTTGTTCACCTTTTAAATGGGAAATGGTGGATTTCATGCTTCTGAAACCAAATGACTGGGATCTGGATCCTCAGTCCAGGCTTCAGAGGCCTCACAAAACTAAGTATGCAAATCTTCTCTTCTTTCCTACGCCATCAGTTCCTTATGAACCTCTCCTCTCCTCTCCTCTCCTCTCCTCTC
>VXBQ01010224.1:43371-54711 GCA_013400175.1 Phainopepla nitens
GAACCCGGGAGCCGTGGCTGCGGGCGGCCCGGGAGCGCTGTCCGCGGGCAGAGCGCATCCCCGGCGGGCGGGAAGCGCAGCGCTCGCTGGCAGCGGCTGATCCGGCGCTCCGTTGAAAAATCCCCACTTTATTCCGTCACGACTAAAAATGGAGTCCAGCTTTTCGGTCAGTTTTTCTTGCTGTTGCACAGCAGTTGGGCTTGTCAGGGTAACGAGCTCACTTCGCATCAACCATTTTATGCTGCCTTTGGTCGGTGGGTTGGGTTTTGATTCGGAGCGGTTTTGGTAAGGTGGTGTCTTGCAGAAACTTGCATTACTATTCATGTTTTGCTGCAAAAGGATATGTCTGGCTAAACCTAAAGGCGGGCAAAGACTTTATTGCAGGTTTGCTGAGCCAGAAACCCCCACCTCTTAGGTCTGCTGCTAGGTTTACAAGCTGTGGTGCGGAGTCCCTCTTCTTCACTTTTTTCCTCTCCCAAGTTCGATTTCAGCTTTTTACTCTCCATGCTTTTCAAAAAGTGGGAGGGTGGCTACAGCTAGTATTATGCTTTGTGGCAGTAGTTTTGCCTACTGCTGTTAGAAAGGCACTTCCAAATGTCTTAGTTTGGTTTTCAAGATGTCTGATTCCCATGTATTATTTAATGGAAACTTTTCCTTGGAAATATTATCAATTAATTACAAATAATTTTAACTCACAAGGTCTTTGCCGGACTGCTTTTGTAAGAGTATTACTCCAGAGAATCATGGGGAATGATTAGAATTTCCTTCTCGGGTTTGTTTTGGGTTTTTTTCTTTACTGTTTGCTTTAAGTGAGTGAACAAAGGGAAGAGAAAGAGAGAGGTTAACAGGAGTTAGAATATTGCTCGAGTATTTTTATCATGGCTTCTGTATGGTAATTAATATGTCCAACATCCAAATTGCAGGTGGTGTCTTACACGTTGGCTTCTCTTTGGATGGAGAGAAGCAATGTTTTGAATTTTTGTGTTGCTCAAGCACAAGTGGCAGTAGTCGTGCGTTTCTGGTGTGGCTGTATTGCCTGTGGATGATGAGGTGATGTGGATGATGAGGTGATGAGGCATCTGCAGATGCCGCAGGAGGTGATGCCAGTGAACACTGGAAGTGGTACAGCTTGCTAGCTGGACAGGTTATCAGTCTTCTTCAGCTGTGAGACTGTGTGTCCAACATGCTTGACATATCCTTCCCCTGTGCTGGCCAGCTTCCTCAGAAGTTAAGGCTGCCTTTCTGACATCTAACCTGAGGTGCTCCTTTATTCTCTCTCTCCCTGCTTCCGTATGACTTCAGTGGTCAGAAACATCCCTTCACTCTTTCACCAAATCCCTCACTTCTCCTTTTTTTACCCCCCACCCCCACTGCAGAGGTACAGTCTTGGCTTCAACATTTGCTGTATGGTGCCTGGTCAACACACCTGATCTTTGCCTTGACAGGATCATTACATCTCGTCATACCTTTCTTTTCAGAAAATCATAAAGGCTGGAGGGGTAGATGTGTTTGCTAGCTTTATTTTACACTGGCTACTCCCCATCAGATAATCCTGAGCTGTAAGTTTTGTAAATTGTATTCTCACTGGTAAGTGCAAAGCTTTCAACCCTTTCGGTTCAGGTTGTGCTGCAGAATTGGGAAACTGACAGGGAAAAGAAATGTGAAATGTGCAGGGAAAAGAGTAGACAATGATAATGGATACCCTCAAGTCTTCAAACCCAACGAATCTGAAATGAAGCTCTAGTGTAGCCACAGCCCTGGAGGCAACTATCCCATTACTAGACTCCAGACATTTGTAAGCGGCTATGCACTTGAAGGTTGCTTGGTCGCTAAGCAGTTTATGGAGGATGTGGCCTGCTGCAGTGAGTGGTGGGGTTCATAGAGTTCTGCTGTGCACAGTCAAGTCTTGACTATTCATGAGAGACTATCTCGGTTGGGGATTAAGTCTGCTGGGTTGCAGGGAAACTCCTAGCTGTGCTGCTTTTGGACCATGCAGCTGCATGCTGTGACTCGTGCTGCCCAGGTTCACTGGTCCTGTGAGACCCTGGGCTCGCTCTTCTCTTCTGCGTTGTCACCATATGCTGCTCTAGTGTAATTTGTGTGTGTCTGGTATCGCTGCTCGCCTACTCCACCTGCATCCTGGAAAAGCGGTGGATGATCATAATGACATAGCCTGCTTGTTTTCATTAATGTGGCAAGACAGAAGTGTGCAGAGATGAAAGCAGCAGATTTAACAGTTGAAAATGTCTGTGCAGACCTTGGCTTTGCATCGTGATATCAGTATGATGGTCTAATTATGCAGTCACGTCAGGACCCTGCTTCACTCATGAAGTAATAGTGGTTCAGGTTTGGGTTTTTTTAAGTATTCACAGTTTGTTTTGTGGTCCATTTATTGGTTCTGCCTGTTATCAATGTGGCATAATGAAATAGAATTTTTTATTTCCTCTGGGCTTCTGTGCTGCCCTGACTAGCTGTGCCATGTGATTGGGACCTGCCATTACAGCATCCCTTTATTGTGGAGAGTTCTTGTTCACTTTTGATAAATTTTTCCTCAATCCCTGCACAATTTTCCCTTTAAACAATCAGTCAATTTTTGGCATGACTGAGAAATGTCAGCAGACTTTTCTCCTTCCCCAGGAGGGCATTTGTTTATGGTTTTTTGGTGTGTTTCAGTTTTTGTGTGTTCAGAGCTCAAACTGTGCTTGAAGGGTTCTAGACTCCCACAGGGGAATCAGGAAGGCAGAGAGCATAACCACTGACCAGATGTGATGGCTTTTCTCACCTTGCACTCTCCATTTCTCAGCAGGATGATGCCTACAAGGGGATTCACATTGTCTAGCTATGTCCTCCGTTCCTATCTGTTCCGTGAGACCATGTGATAGATTAATCTTTCTTGACCAAAGTGCATCCATTTTCTGCACTAAGTGATGCACAATTCACAGAGAAGGGGTTATGGGGTGTGGGTGGACTAGTTTAACAGTATCACTGTACACAGGGAAACTGAGATGTGATGTCACAGAAAGCCTCATTTCTTAGATTACCTGTCTTCAGAGTGATTGATGTTTCTAAAAAAAATTAATTTTCTAATTTTATAGCTAGTTTTGTGGGTTACTTTTCATAAAATCTGAGCTGTCATCATGTCCAATTATACCAGCAACTGCATGGGATTTTGCACTAACTCCATTGATGGCAGTGTCCCTGATGGCAGTGGTTGGTTACCTTCATCTGCAGACATAAGTGAGTGTAACATTTTGTGGATACTTTGCCCCGATCATCAGAAGTGGAAAATCCATGGGAATTAGATCTGAGGCTTTAGATCTGAGGATTTTTTAGATCTGAGGCTTTGAGGAACAAATTCCTATTCTGTCTCTGCCTTCCTGAGGCTGGACACTCTCAGACTCCCTGCTCCAGCTGTTTAATCCCTTTATCCTCTGAGTGTCTTACTCTAGTCTTGGCATACACTTGTTTCTGATCCTAATATTCCTTATTCTATCCATTTTCTTTGCCTTGTTTCCATTCTTCATCTCATTGTCCAGTAGAGCCAAGTCCTCTTCTTTGGCTTGGTGGTCTGTATCTTAACATCTTGCTGCTTCATCCTCTTGTCGTTTTCACTGTTCTCTCCAGCGCTGGTGATGTGAGGAGACTGAGGAGACTAGAGAAAAGTAAAAGCTGTGTCTCCTTAGCTAAGCTTTTTCCCTTTAACATGGAATTCATTAAAGCCAGCCAAATTAAACTAAAAAAAAACACCAAACCGACAGCATAATTGTCTCTAAGTCACTGTTCTACAGTGTACAGGCCACTTATTTTAAGATCTCTTTTTTCTCCCCCCGCCATTGGTGAGCCTTTAAACTGCACAAGTAGCAGAGCTGGTGAGTTGGTGGGTTGGCAGGTGGAGCTGCTAGCAGATTTATGTGCTTTTGAATACTTCACCTGGGTTTCACAAATTTGTAAGACTGATTTACTTTCAAATAAAAATACTAATGCAGGAAAAGTGTATGGAGAGGGAAATCAGTCAGCACAACAGTGACTAATGTGTTGAACTCTGTGACTGGCCACCAATTATGATTTGCTAAAAAAAATTATATCCTGGTTGTGGGATAGTTAAGGAGGGACAAAAAAATTCATCAGTGCAATGTTTAATTTAAAAATGTGATTTAAAAGAATGAATTGTTGTAGTATTTAAGCCTGGATTAATATTTGCTGTCAAATGTTCCCTGCTGCATATAACATCCGGTTCCAGTTTGGCACTCTAGTGATGTTCAGTATTGGCATCTTCTGATTATTTAGCCTTAGGGAGTCCCATTGGTATCAGTGAGACCACCTGGAAAATTAAGTTTCTATTCTGTTGCAGTGACTACAAAATTTAATACCTAGTAATTTACTAAGGGGAAACAATTTTGCCTCATAATACCATTGTGTTCTTCTAACTGCAGAAATCAATTGAATGCAAATTTTGCTGTCTCTATCAATGCAAATCAGGTTCAAAAGGACTTTCATGTTAGTTTTAGGATTTTTAAAACTATGCAGTTACGTGCTTTGGTAGCAAATGCAGTTCATGTTCTGCAAATCTTTGTGAATGGAATCATGTTCATGGTGAGTGAGTAAATATTATCCTTTCATTCAAGCGAGCCCACACCCATTTAAGTTTGGGTTTTTTAAGTTATTTGCTATCAAAATGGTTATCAGTGCCGTGACACCATTCTGTGTTCACGTGATTAGTTATTGCTCAAGTGTAGTGCTTGAGTAAGGTTTAGGCATGATGTTTGCTCTGTTTCATACAAGGAAATACAGTTTTTGAACAGATTGCTTTGCTTTGTCTATACTCATACCATGTCTTACTCCCAGTGATCTAACAAGTAGTGACAGAATGATTTCTAGCCCTTGGAGACATTGTAAGTTTTCTTCAGCCTTGCTTACAGCCTTGCATATTGAGACATCTTTTGATATTAAAGTACTGTCATGGCTGGCAGACATCCATCCTTCTCTGCTTTTCTTCCTGCAGCATGTGTGAAGGAAAAAAAACGGAGGAAAACCTTGCATTCATCTCAGAGTAAAATACTAAAGCTAATCTTCAAGATGTCTAAATTATAACAGGATTAGTAGGGCATGGATTTTCTTTAAACTGTTTTGATAGAAATTCAAATAATTTCAAAGAGGCCTCTTGAAGCAGTAATCTAGTCACTGGAGTGGGTAATTCCATTTTGAAAGCTTGTGGGATTTCGAGTGGACTACTGGCATTTCCTGGGAGACTTTAGTGACATTTATCTTCAGAGCATTCACTTCAACCTTCATGTCTTTCTCTCTATCTCTTGCAGTCTATCAGTCTTCCTTCCTTGGCTTGGGAGGGATATTGCTGTTGTTCCTGTCTCAGATGCCTGCTGGGAGAGAAGGTAGCTTCTGTTGAAGCCTGGCTATTGAGTGTGCCTGGCACTGCCCATCTCCGCTTCCGTGCTGCCAATACCCATGACGGGAGCAGTGTACAACTGAGGTCTGTGTGTGCCACACAGATGCCAGAGATGGTACATGACAGGGCTGGGAGCCAGCATGGATTTGTGAGGGAGATGTCTGTGGGAACCAACAACTCCACATCAGGAGCTGCTGTCTTGAAGAGGTGCTGGGTACTTCATCTCCTGTTTCTCACTGAATTTCTACCAGCTTCTTTAGCCTTTAGCATAGAAAATAAAATACAGTCTGTCACATTGAAACTTGGGAAGGATTGACCAATGACACAATATCCCTAGACTGAAAAGCTAAGAGGTGCTGGTACCACTTGATTCAACCTGCTTTCCTTTCTCTCTTGCCTTCTTGTGCTTTTGGACTGGGTGTGGTGGCTAGCTGGCTCTCTGTCTGAGCGAGTCCAGCCTGCAGTGTTTACATCTGTGCTTGGCATTAGGGCATCTACTTCGTACCACAGTTATCTCTTTCCAGCATGAGTTGGAGTTGGCCACAGAAAACTTGCTAGGGCAGGTGCAGTAGAGTCTGCTTTAGTTATTATGAGAATGAGTCGTTCTTGAAGCACCAAGGTTCATTCTCTGTAGCAGGTCAAGTTATTAAAAGCTCTTGGAAGGCTAAAGTGAGAGGATTTAATGGTGCAAGTGCTTTTCTATGGGGACAGTTCATGTGCAGACTAAGCAACAGCCAATGTTCAAAACACGTTAAGGTCCACCAGTCTTGAGATAGTCATCAATCTCTGCATTCACATGACAGAAGTAATCAGAAAAATCCACACAATGCTGAGGAGTCTTCCTAGCTGGGGCATGATTGCTTATGGCACAGAAAACCAATTGTCTTCTGACCTGGTTAAACCAATTCAGAGTTCACATGGGAGTATTGGGGATGCACAGTTGTCTTGGTACTGATACAGGAAGAGGCTTTGGTCTGTTCTCTGGGAGTATTTCCAGTTGGACCAGGTGTTACAGCACAAGCCAGGGCAAGGTTTCTCCTATACAGAGAGGGTCTGTACATCCCAAGCAAAAGCCAAAGCTTTTGTGATTGTTTTCTGTATTTGGACAACACATATTAAATGGACAGAAACTGGCTAAGGTGGCTGGGTGATGATTGTACAGATTATGGTGATTTTTACAAGACCATAGGAATTCTCATGTTGGGTTTCAGCAGCATAGGCAGTAGGTTCAACTTGGAGCACAGATGGCTGTGTAAACAAGCTACAGAATTATTGTGCACATGTAAGTGCCTATCTTCCTTAGTTTGTACAGTTTCAGTCTTGATTTTCTGCCTTACTTTGGTGAGGTGATGGTTGAGCTGGGAGTGGGTGGTTGAATGAGAGCTGCAGATAACTGTATCACATGCTAGTTGCTGATTTCATAAAAAGGCATTAGCTCAGACTGTGCTGTTAGTTAGAACATGTTAATGTGACAGGTATGAGTTAAGCCTTCATGATTTCCATGGTATTTTCCTGCTGCTGTATTTTCCTGAAGTTACTAGGTGTGGTTTTTTAAATTTATTTTTTTATTGTCAAGAAATTGCCTTGGAAGTCAAGTATAAAGTTAGTGTAAATGAAGTGCATGGAGATGCATCTAGCAGTTACTCTGAGAGTCCCATCACCTGAAATCTCAGCTGACCCGGGGTTTAGTGGCTCCAAATTACCTGAAATCTTTTCTAGGGGAAGGTGATCACTTCATGTTACTACTCACTTAATAGAATTAGTGACATCTTGTGTTTGGGGTAAAGCATGAGGGAACTGGGCTGCTTACGGCTTTGTTCTCCTTAAATGCCTTCTGAGAGTAGGTGTGGCCTGCAGCTGCCTGGTCCTTGGGGGCAGGGTTGAGCTCTGGATTGGCGCCTGTTGACAATGTGGGTGTGTAATAGGTGTGAAGCTCTCAGCCAGACTGACTCCAGACAGCTCATTGCAATGGCAGTGGCTCTGTCTGTTGCATGCTGAAAATGGACTGCTGGCCGTGGCTTCTCTTTCCAAGAGCATGAGGGAGTCCCTTGACGCAGAAGAAAGCCTGTGTGAAGAGTGGCTTACCAGGTATTGCTGTCTTAGTTTTTCCCCTTCCCTCCTGGAGAATCCTCCTGGAAGCTTTCGTCTTGATCATTCAGCAAGGATTGCTTAAGAAGTTCTGAAGAGGTATCAGTCATCATCAGTGAGTGTTACCAGGATAAGCCCCAAGATGAGCTGTTTTGTAAGACTTCTCTTACTGTTTGTCAGCTGTTATTTGTTGTTGCTACTGCACTGAAGATCTAAACCTGCCTTTTGGATCAACTTGTGAAACGTTTTTTCTCATTGCATTCTTCTGCTGCACTTAGGATCATAGGAAAGTGGCAAATCATTTCTCTATTGCCATATTATTTGTACTGTTTAACCAGTTATGAGTATGACAGTACCATTTTGTCATATCTTGGTAATCTTTGGAATATTAGATTGTATTACAAGGTTCAACAAAACAAATACATCAAACACTTAATTCAAGTTTTCTCTTTCTGTCTGTTTTGTTCTGGTGGTGGTAGTTTATTTTCCACAGCTGCATTACAGTATTAGTGCAATAATATTGTATGACTTCAATTAAAATAAAGCTGTGCTGATGGCAGAGGAAATTCAGAAGATTCATGCAGATGGTTGGTAGGGAGTGGCCTTCTCCAGGAATGACTCAGCTCTGCTTCAGGCTGGCAGAGTGAACAATTCCTAGCTGTGTAAGGTTGTGAAGAGAGCAGTGTTCATGGGGAAGCAGGGTAGAGGTTAAAGTAATTGGTTTGCAACGTGTGTATCCCACAGGAGCCCTTCTGGCCTAGGTAATGTGCTGGCAACTAGTGTGTCCTTGGCATAGATGGAGAGATGCTAGAGTAACAGTAGGCCAAGAGTGAGCTGTAGTAAGTGTCTTGCAACCGATCTGGTGTCAAGACTTCTCCCTTTTTTGGGGGATAATTTCTTTTTCTAGATCTGTAACAACCTGCTGTTGCCTGACAGTTGTTTTAAGGTGACAGTAGGGCCGTCTCGTCCAGCTGCCACCTTACTTCCTTCTTCCTCTGCCCCCAGCCTCACATGTTTAACACCTCCCTTGAGTTGTACCAGAGATAGCTGAAACCTATGCCGATGAGTATGGGAAATAATTATCTGCTTCTGTCCACTGACTGAAAAACTCTGGTGCTTAACACAATGGATAATGTGGGAGCATAGCAGGGGAAGAGTGATTCTTGCTTTAGGCATCTGCATTGAGGACTTGGAACAAATGAGAGCAGTCACGAAACTGAAGCCATGGAATCATTGCATTTGGCTTGCTAGGTGCATCTTTGGTTTTATGATGGGTGTGTAAACAGAAGTAAACAACATTCTCCTTGATATCCTTCACCAGAGGGAAGTTCCTCAGGCAGCTGTTGTTCTGCTGCTTTCATTTGGGTCATTAAATGGGAAGGATGGTCTTCATATACTGCCTTTCTTTTTTATTAAAAGGTAGAACCAGTTCATGTGGGAGGATTTTTTTTGTTGAAAGAGGCATTTCTCAGATGTTCTGTTTCTATTTCTATTCCTGGCTTTTATGGATGTCTATAAGCCTGAACAGAAAAAATGAGAAAAAGCCAAACAAACCAATCCAGTTTCCTTGCAGTCTTCTGTCATATTTTCATTTTTGAAAGAAAAGTTAATTTTATGGTGGCTCTGTCAAACATAAAACACAACCTTATTTAAACAGTGAGCTATCTTTGCACAAACATACATGTATTTGGAATATTGTATGTTATTTCTGTTTTAGAAGATGTTTTTGTATTACTCCTTCCAACTATTTTCAAAATCACTGTTCGAAATCACTGCAGAGGAATATGAGAATATTTATTTTTTTATGTTATGGAAACATAACATCTTGAAAGAAGCAGCACACGCTTGTAGTTGCAACTTGACAGCCTACATTGAAGCTGTTCTGCTACACAAAACTGCATGCTGTCTTGTTTTGTTCTCTTAGGCTGTGAAACCCATCTTGAAACTGAGAGTTACACAGGAATTCTTTTATTGTTATTTTGGCATTCTTTTGAAAGGGGCTGCTGGGAGAATGGATGTTGCTCTGATACTATGTAATCTTTCATTTTCCCTGAAGTTCAGTTTCATAGCTTTGAAAACCAGAAACTTGTTGAGCTGTTAGTTACTTGGAAGCAAATTGTATTTAAGTGACAAACCTGCTTGGGTCTATAGGTGTGGATGGGCAGTTTGGCCATGCAATTTCTATTTACTGTCCATCATAATCTCTCTTGACAGTAATCGTTTACACTATCCTCATAGAGCATTAGGACAATGATTCTAGCTCTGACTTTTTGAAGAGTATCTCAAAATGTATTTCTAAGTATGGGAAGTACAAGGGCTTGATCACAAGAATTTTTAAAGTTTTGTAATACTGAAAAAAGTGCTCTGTTTCATTTATAAAATGGTGATTAAATAACCCAGACCACTTTCAAGGGTGTGAATTGATGGGAAGAGCTCCTCACATTACTTTAAATGTGTCTCCCATACTGATTGGACTGCTCTGTCTTTTGCTTCTAAGGCATATCTGTTGCCATGAACTGGGAAAATTGCACAAAAATTCCTGTTTTCTGTTTCTCATTTATTCTTTATGTAGGAACATGTGGCATGGTTATATTTGGCAAGGAGACATGGGTACAGAGAAGTCTGCAAAGGATGTTCGGTCCTGCACAGTCTGTTTTGTACAGATAATTTGAAATGTGTGTCAAAACCAAATGTTGGCTTGAGGTTTTTGTATGCTTTTCAGGTAATGGAATTTTCTGCTTTCTTAAATAGAGGAAAACTACAGAAAGCAGTATAACTTTCTACTGAGGCAAATTAGCTGTGCTGGGCTTCTCATTTTCTGTTGTGGAAATACTGCAGCAGTTTAATCGAGGCCTTCTCCAAACCAGCAGACTTGATAAAAGCAAATCTGTATCAGTGAAAGCAGGTGCTTTGACTAGCATGGAATAACCTGTGCTCTGGAGCGTGGCAACATGGCAGAGAGACCTGTTAGTTTTCTGGAGTATTTCCTATGCAGCTACAGTGACAGTAGTGAAATGTCAGATGAGTCCCCAGAAGAGATGAGTAGAGACCAGCTTCTCCTTTTAGCAATGACGTTTTCCAAAGCAATCTCAGTGCCACCATTTAACAGTTCATTGGAGTCTTTTGCATGATGGAAGGCTTTTGTTAATTCTGTTGCTGTCTTCCAGCTGCTCTAGACCTGCTTTGCTGTGGTGATTATGTGACCAGCCAATTCACACTGTGTAGATAGCAGATCAGATGAGGGAATGTGTGAAAACTTTTTAATCCTCTAGTTAACTTAAAGTTGAAGAAGACATCACTGTCCAGAACTGGCAGCTTTGCCTTTTCTTGCCCATAGTTCTGCTGTGTGGGAAAACAGACAGGTAATCTGGCATCTGTGAGTTCTTAAGGAGTAACTGGAAAAGATCTGCTTCCACAGTACTATACTGACAGACTAGAAAAAGGGGAAAAAAAGGTCTGTAGAAGGTCGCCTTTATTTTAGCCTCTAGACACCCAGTACATGATCATAATTAGGTAATTGCAGACATATTCTGTGGAATACATGGGCTGTGATGATGGTTTTTGTATTTCAGTCACTTATTTTATAATTTCTTGTTTTTATCCACATAATGAAGAGTCTGTAAACTTCTCAGAGGGCTAGAGATCATATGTTTTTGCATATGAACTCAAAAACATGTTCAAAGGCTAATCAAAGAAACACTTCCCTTTTTTAGTCAGTTAACTATGCCAGTGTGGATGAACAAGTCTAGTGTCTGTATTCAATTCTAGACTTGTCTATGTAGTACTTTCTCAGCTGTCAGGTATAATTATACCTGCAACTGTTAGAACATTTACTCTCTGAAACACAG
>VXBQ01010224.1:54770-122143 GCA_013400175.1 Phainopepla nitens
TCTTGCAATGGTGGAAAGGAATATGCACCATAGATGAATAAAGGAAATGCATAAGTGAGAACTGTTCATATTAGTGCCTCCGGTACCTTGCCTCATATATGACGTGTGATGATTTGCCTTTCATGGGTTCAGTTTAATGGGCTTCTCTTGAGGTTAATTGCATAAGGATGCTGTAATTGTGAACTATACTGTCAGACCTTAAATATGATGAAAGAAACACTGACAACGAAAAAAAAAGAAAAGCTTTGCAGAGATGCTTGCTGTGGTAGTGTGACTTGAATCAAAGTCTGGGAGAATGGGTGGGAAAACTCTGAACTGGTAAACTGACAGATTTTGTTTCAGAGCAGGTAGGTTATCATTTGCTTCTGCTCTTGGCCAGCAACATGATAGTAAATAATAGCAACATTATACTTAATAACACACAGTAAAAGTAATAACACACAGTAAAAAAAATTGGAGAAAAATTAGTCACTGGTAGCCAAAAAAATTGTTGCGTCTCAAAGACATCTCCAAACTTACACGTTCTTAGAGGGTTTTTCAAAGACGTGAGACAACCAATAACAAAATATTTGTCACATGTATAGAAGGAACTTCCAAAGAGTCTCTAGGGAAAGCCTCTCTTGTCTCTGTTATCTCCAATTTGGTAATTTGTTTTTAATGACTGAAAATTCCATATTTTGAAATGAAATGGGCTTCTTTAAAGGAAAGCTTCTGGGGGCATGTTTTGCTTGCAATTTATAGGCCACTCCCTGAAGGAAAGGTATTGCAGAAGAGCTCTTCTTGCAAGTGTGCCACTTCCGGCATTAGAAACAGAGACAGAGAAATTAAATGAAGGATGTGGCATCTTCCAGGGAATGGCTCAGGAAAGATTTTCTGTGCTATTTGTGGCTCTTTCTTCTGTGTAAGTAAGTTTTAAGAATTACAGTAATCTTGAATTTACTGAAGGTAGCCTTGAACATTTTGTTTGTTTATAGCCTTTTCCAAAAACTTGTTTGGAAAGTGATCATTAGCATGGCAAAGATCTGTTGTTGTAGAGCATCTGATTTGTGTATTACTGCTGTAGAACTCGTGATGATGGATAATGTCTCTTACTGAGAGTCGGAGTCAAAGTACATCTAGTACATCTTTGCATTCTGCTGCAAATTATGTTGTGTTTTTTGTGCAAGTAGTGGTAAGAATGGGATTAAAAACAATGCAACAGAGTGGTGGTTTTTTCACCTGCTCATCAGATAGAAATTTAAAGTCCTAAGGAAAAAAACTTCAGTCATGGCAGTCTCTCTCCCCAAGGCTCTGTGTGTCTCTGCTGTAAGTCCTTGGGCTCTGGCTGAGACTTCAAGGGAACTTCAGGAAGCTGATCGCTGTGTTTAGATAGGGTGAGGCAGCACTAGACCACAGAAGACCCTGAAGAAGCCTACTAATTTTTGAAAGCAGCAATACAGAGGTTAAAAGGCAGCCTGACAGCCCTGTTGGAGCAGTACTTTCTGATGAAGTGGAAAGGAAACAAAATACAGAGAAAAAATATTTTTAATACTTGAGTAAGCATCTGTGGTGGAGGTCAACCTGCTACAGCATCTAAAAAGTTCTTACAAAAACTCTAGTAGAAAATTTCTAATCCCTTTTGAGCCTCCCAGCTGCAACAGAGCAGCCAGCTATGGGAGTCATACGTAGTCTGTGGTACTTTGTTGAGGAACTGGAAAACATCATTTATGAACATTTATGAATGTTGGTTCATAAATGCAGAACATTCTCTTGTAGAGCATTTTTTTTTGTATGGAAGCTGATACTGTTGCTGTGAGATAATTGAAGTAAACTGTTCTTTGCTCAAGGATGTAGCAGAGCTGCTCCTCTGATCATAAAATACCATGTTGCATTTGGATTTATTTGCCTGTCTGTGCTGCAGAACTGTTTGGTTTGTGAAATTTAGCTATCCAGAGGGTCAGTGGTGGTGATATAGTCTGTATTTGCCTAAGCAAATAATGAAGGCCCTCTTTTCTGTACTAGGAACATAAGCTCTTTGTCTTGCTTTTCAAAGTTCTCTGCTTCCTCCTTCTCTCCCTAGCTGTTGTGTCTTGCTCAGTCACAAAGAAAAGATCATTTCCTGCCTGTCTCCATGATTGCGAAGCTGGGCTTACTTGCTTACTTGCTTGTGTTGCCTACTTGTTTTTCAAACAGACATCTCTGTGTGTTCTCTTCATGTTGCCTTTCAGGCTTCAAAGCAGCCCTCCAGAAACATTCACAATGCTTTCTTCTTGCTTCTTAAGGCCTTGCAACGGTATCCACAAGTGCTTGGTGAGGGCTAATGCTTCTGAGGTGCTTGGTTTTGAATATTAAACAGACTGTAGTGTCATTTTGTTTCTTTATTAATGCGTTTCCTTATCTCCTTTCACATGCTTATCTCTTTTTGGCAAATGCTGCTTTTTTTGCACTGATCCAGAGCTAGTGCTTGTGGCCCTTTAGTAATGCAGGTTGTCAGTAAGAGCTTGCGTGTGTTTGTCACGGTGTTTAAAGAAAGTACTGCAATAAATGGGCCATTAAGTTATTAATGTGTATGTTTTACCTTCTACAGAAGCCCCTTGTGCTACTCCACTGATCTGTAGCTTTGGAAGGCCGGTGGACCTGGAGAAGGATGACTACCAGAAGGTTATATGCAACAACGAGCATTGTCCCTACAGCACTTGGATGCACCTTCAGTGCTTCTACGAGTGGGAAAGCAGCATCCTGGTCCAGTTCAATTGCATTGGCAGAGCCAGGAGTTGGAACGAAAAGCAGTGTCGCCAAAACATGTGGACCAAGAAGGGATATGACCTAGCTTTTCGGTTTTGCTCCTGTCGGTGTGGGCAGGGTCATTTAAAGAAGGACACAGACTGGTACCAGGTGAAGCGAATGCAGGATGACAAGAAGAAGAAATCAGTGTTGGAGAAGAGTACGGGAAGGTCCATGACAGAGTCAGCAGAGGAGGCCAAAAAAGGCAGGCCGGCCAACAAGCCCCAGAAAGGCTTGAGTAATGACCTCCAGCGAAGGCACTCCATGGACAGGCAGAACTCCCAGGAGAAGGGTGTCATGGGTGGCAGCTACGCCGTTCGCTCTCCTTGTGTCTCTCCTGGCCAGTCCCCGCCCACCGGCTACTCTATCCTCGCCCCCACGCATTTCAGTGGTCCTCGTTCCTCGCGATACTTGGGAGAGTTTTTGAAGAATGCCATTCACTTGGAGCCCCATAAGAAGAGCATGGCTGGTGGGGGCATGTTCAGGAATGCCCATTTTGATTATGGGGCAGCTGGCTTGCAAGCGCATAGATCGGGACACTTTGATACCCCTGTTCAGTTTCTGAGAAGACTCGATCTATCTGAGCTGCTCACTCACATCCCCAGGCATAAGTTGAATACTTTCCATGTGCGGATGGAAGATGATGCCCAGGTGGGCCAAGGGGAGGACCTTCGGAAGTTCATCCTTGCTGCTCTCAGTGCCAGCCACAGGAACGTTGTAAACTGTGCTCTGTGCCACAGGGCGCTGCCAGTGTTTGAACAGTTTCCGCTGGTGGACGGGACCCTGTTCCTTAGCCCATCAAGACATGATGAGATTGAATATGATGTTCCCTGTCACCTTCAAGGTACAGGTTGTCTGTCAGTCATGCTAGGTTTCATTAAATGATGGAACTGCCTTCTGTGGCCTGTCACTGTCATTAGAGATTTTCATTTTGATTCTGCATTTTTAAGCAGTTCTGTAAAGCTTGAAGTAGTGTCCAAAATACTCATATGGATCAGATTGAAACACTTAGAAGGAATTACAAAAAGATGCCATATAGAAAGATCCATGCCTTGTGTTTGGGCTTACAACTGAACAAGTTCTTATCCGATTTCTAGGTAGACCATGGGAAGGTTTTCCAGCCAATCTGTTCTGGAGCATATACATGCTCATTTATCTCTTGGGAACTTTACTCCAAGATGCACATCAACCTTTTAAACAACCTTTTCAATTTAAGCATGCTGTGCTGCAGCCTGGGTGAAAGTTGTATTTGTACCACTGATGAGGTTGAGGTACCTCTCATCTGCTTTCAGACTAGAGAGTATCCATTTTGTTTTATAGAGAAGTATTATTTCTTAAATATGGAAAAGGCTGTAGTCTGGCCTGTGTTAACTCAGGCATGGAGAGGTTGCATGTAGTAAGAGTAGTCTTTTAGTGTGGTGTGTTAAAGCAGCAGTGTAGTAGTGAAGGTTTTAGACTTACTTCCAAACTTGCACATGCTTGAGCTTTGTCTTCATTATGTCCTAGCTCTCAGATGAGTTGAGACCATAGAATGTGCTTATTTTTTCCTCCTAGAGAAACAAATGAATGTGGGCCAGCATGAGCTTTAGCTTTTTCTGAAAGCTATGGCCCAAACTTGAGTGATCAGGGTGGTACATGGATAGATGTGCCCATCCTGCAGCCTGCTGGCAGACAGATGGCTAAAATAAGTGAGAGAAAGTATTCCTAGTCTGGTGGTCAAAAGCATAGAATTATGTGTTGAAAAGGGTATTGGTAAGGGATTAACCAGAGTATTTTAACTTTAAAGTTTTTTACCTTTCAGCAAAATACATTGTATCCCATGCATGGTCATAATATATGTTATGTGACATACCTTTGCTCAGTAAACTTTGTATTTTAGTTTTTTTCTTTCCTTAAATCACTATGCACTAAGTCACCTGACTGTATTCATACTAACATTATTGTTTCTGTCTTGCCTAACGTACTTGTAAGGAGAAAAAGAGATAGGCAAATATACAAGCCAGAAAACTTCCAGGATAAACAGAATATACATATGTGTGATAACTATGCTCATTTGCTTTGGTGGGGAGTCACACAATGTGCTTGGGATTTTATCCGTACAAAATGCTGGTTTAGTAATAGTGAAACTCATCATTTGTTAATGTTTGCCACTAAGAATGAAACTGCGAAGTTATTTTTTTTTACCTTAATTATTTCTTAACTGTTGGATGATATGTCTGAAAAACTTGTTAAGACAAGTTGCTGTGAGTAATTAATTGTTAAAATTTTTGCTTCCTTGTCCTGGGTAAAATGGTTTATTACCAGAAGTACTCTTTGAAATGAAATTACACTGTAAGGGGGTTATTCCAAACTGTTATTTTCCTTTCAGTACAGAAAATCATTTTTTTTACTTCAGGCATGTTTAAGATACCAGGTGCCTCATTTCCTATACAAAAAGTATCCTGAAAATTAAGTGGTGGGGGAATGTAGTATTTTAAAGTGCAGAAACAGTGAAGAACTTCAGATGGGGAAAGTTATTTATCTTCCTGCTCAACACAACTGCTGTGTGTGGAGTTGTTTGAACATCACCAATCTCAAGTGTTAACTTTAGGAACAGAGTTTATTATATTGTCAGGAACAGAGTTAATTATATCTATATGTATATTATATACACTTTAGTTTCATCCCATCATGTTTTCTAGAGCTGAATGTGCCAGTGTAGAATAACTCAGTTTTCACCAGCTCTTACACTAGCATATGCATTTTGTATGTATATTTTAAGAAGAGTCTATTTTTTCTTGTTTTTCTAAAATAGTTGGCTTAGAGACCAAAACAAGTGAAAACACAGAGTATTAATTTTGGAAGTGTCTGGTATAGACTAATCATAAATTACTAATGTTTTATTCCCATTTTTTTAGAAGAGTTACAAGATGTGTGTCTGTTGAATTACAGTTTGTGATTTGTTCAGTGCTTTGATGCTAAAGAGCACAGATTGCAATCCAAGGTGAACACATGTTAAACACAGTCCTGTTTTGTTGCTGATCTATAACTTCACTACTGCTTAGCTCTGTCTTACATAGCAGTGCAAAATCTGGTATGTTACAGGATTAGTACTCAGTGTCAGGCCACTTCTAATAGCCAACTATTAAATTGCAAATCTATTTAGTCACTACAAGTCAGGCATAATCTGGTTCCAGATCTTTATGTAGGGTTTTTTTTGTTTTTTTTGTTTTGTTTTTTTTTTTTTTTTTTTTTTTTTTTTTTTTTTTTTTTAATTTTTTTTTTTTTTTTTTTTTTTTTTTTTTGTTTTTTTTTTTTGTGAAAATTGGTCTCACATTTTCCATTGGTTAGTTTAATCACATGTATGTAGTGAAAATATTTGATTTCCAAGTCTGAGCCACTTGTTTTTTATGGAAATAAATGTAACTCAGGTTTTGAAAGTCGTGCATACAGAGCCTAAGGTCGTGATAGAGCTCAATATATTCATAGTTCTGAGTTGCAAGTCTTTGTGTGTGCAATATATAATGTAAATATACTTGTTGTTAATGAACAGTCAGAAGAAAGTACATGAAAAAAATTTCCTCTTCTGGCTGTTGCTTTTTTTTGATGGGGAATATTAATTCGCTGGTTCCCTCTTTGCTGCAAGATACTGGCAAGTTGTTAAATGAATTATACCAAGTTTGTTAATAAGCTCCAGCACTTCTCCACTTCTTATGTCAGGTGGGGATGGAGCTAGGGCAGTTTTCTGGTTTTGGAAACACAGCAGCTGATCTTACAGCTTAACCTGGTATCTCTTCTTGGAGGTTTAGCAACTCCGTTTATAAAATATTTTGCTAAGACCTACCAGCAAATGATGTAAGGGAGAGTGGGCAGGGTGATGACTAATTCCTGAGTTCTGCATAGCTTCAGTCAAGCCCTGTGTACTTCCTATATAGAATACTTTTTACTTTATCATTTACTCTTTATAAAGAAAAAAAAAAGTGATTTGTGTCACTAAAGGTCAGATCGCTAAAGGTCAGATACCACATTGCAGAAAATGTCTGTTTTAATCTTCTCTTTTTGTCTCCTTAAGATGTGTCTTTTCTGTTCACAGGAAGGCTTATGCACCTCTATGCTGTTTGTGTAGACTGCTTAGAAGGGGTTCACAAAATTATCTGCATTAAGTGCAAGTCCCGATGGGATGGAAGCTGGCATCAGCTGGGAACTATGTATACCTACGATATTCTGGCAGCATCTCCCTGTTGTCAGGTTAGTACCATACATAAGTAAGACTCATAAGGTGAAATTTCAGCTGACAAGATGAAGTCAAGGCTATGTATCTGGTCTCCCTTTCCTCTTTCCATCCTTCTTTTCCAGCCTGTACCTATGAGGTACAGCCAGTACAAGAGGGCTGATGGGTCTCTCTGTCCCTTTGTCTTGAGAAGTACTATGGTCTTTAGCTAGACTAAAGTCATTTCAAGGGTCAGAGGTTAATAATTTATTTATGTATTTAAATAAAGCCCCTGTTGAATGCATTGGTAATAAAATCTGATGCTTCATCACTAGCATCACTAGTGTCAGGTATAGTTCCACATTTTGAGCAGATGTTTCACGTTTCTAGGGTTTTTTAGTTCATAAGTTGTGTTTTATCATAATTGTAGCAAAAAGATACCAATGGAACAGAAAGGTCCAAAGTGTCTTTGTGCTTGGAGATTATTCAGCTTTCCTTAATCTTTATTGTGGCTGACTCTGGTGATGGTACTCACCCACCACAGCCTGAAGTTGATCATGTTCATTAAAAGCTCTCCTTATCTGTGCCTTGAGAGAGGAAGATCCAAGGGCTGGGGCTGCTCAGTAGACTTGTGCCTGAGACAGCAAGACTGTTTGTATTCCAGAGAATGAATTGTCCACATGATGGACAGAGCACTTCTGCTGTGCAGGTAGTGGTAGACAGCTGTGAAAAAAATCATCTGTCTGGGAATGACTCAGTGCTCTGCTCCAGATGCTTGCACACACAGGTGGTGGTAGTAGGTCAGGACAGGAGCCTTGCAGAGATGCACTCACTCAAACTGGGATCACTTCATGGTAATGTGCATACTTTAAAGCCATCTGAAATACCATTTTGTCAATATGCAAAATGACAGTTTACTTTAAATTTAATGTATTTACCAAAATGTGTTGCTCTGAAGACAAGTGGTATTCCTGCTGCTGGTTAAGGTGACATTGGTAGCAATTGTAACTACAGACTGATACATTACCTCCAAATTTAGTGTCTCTTGAGGCTGTAATTTTTCTTTAAAAAATAGGAACTTTTAAAGGTGAAGAAAGCACTGATACTGACATGCTACCTTTGTAAAAGTCAGCTGCTTTAAATCTGAATTGGTTCTGTTGAACATACAAGAAAAGATTTAAGAGCTCATTATACAAGAGTCTTAATTACGTGATTAATGGACAGTGTGACAGTGCATGGTGTAAGAACTGACTAAAAGCATTAGCTGCAGTGACTATGATTGCCAGATAATAAGCATTATTGTTTCACCATGATTGTTACAGATGATTCTGTGCATACAGAAGAATGACATTGAAATATGGTATATAATTCCAAATTGCGTTTCTGGATTTATTTTGAAAAATTTCATGCCTTACTTCAAAATATTTAATTCTATATCACAATTTTTCATGTAGAATAAAGAACTGCAACTCTTAGCTGATGTAGTAAAGGAGAAAACACTTTGGTTAAGAATTCCATAAAAATTCATTACCGAGTAGATTGAATTTCTTAAAATTTCTCTTTTTCAAGCAGAGTAGATAGCAGTGAAGCTGATGATTTGTTTCTTTTTAAGTCTGGTCTCAACAGGGATAGTACTTTAATAATTTCCTCCTCTCCTCATCCAGGAAAATCCCTTAAATCAAGATGGCCTAGACAATACTTTTTTTTCTTTTCATTGGAGAGCCGAAGCTTTCATTAGTGTACTGGGCTGTGAGGTTAAAGTACAGTGCAGCTCAGGCCCTCACTGCTCATTTGCCGCCTTTACTCTTTAACTTCTTTACAGTCTCAAATCCTTTCTGCTTCTCTTGAGTATTCCGCAGGGCTTGCTGAGCTTTCATGCTGCCTGTTGCTTTCTTTGTATCAGATGGACTGTTTCTCAGCTAGCTTTCTTCTGAAGTCTCACTTTTTTGTGGCAGCTGAATATTAATAGCTTGGTCCATCCTCACCTATGACCTTGAACTATTTCTCATATCCACCCAGTTAATGTTGCTTCTTCTCAGTTGGATTTTGTACAATAGTTTGTGTGTTGAAGTGATGTCTAGTTTGTATAACCTGATACGTACCATAAATGTTTAAATAGACACTTAAAGTGACACAATACCATGCTGTGCTGATAAAGTAGATCAAGTTATACATCTTTTAGGCCAAAAGATTAAAATGCTGATATATTTCATAGACAAATGATGTTCAAATGTCAACCTAAATGGTTGAATTGCATGGCACAAATACTAACTTTCTCTCTTTGCTTTGATGCTTCATTAATGATTTATTGAGACACCCCTTCTTGTGCTGGGGATTGAGGAATTGATTCAGAGATTAGGCAATACAAAATAAACCTTTAATATTCTTTACCTTCCATCAGTCAGAATGGGAGGTGACCCACTCCCCAGAATTTGGTGGTGGTCTTTACTCTGAAAGGCATGGTATGTGCCTGTGAGTTCCCAGTCCAGGTGAGGAATGTCCTTACTAGCACGTCCCATTATTGCCAGTTTCCTGACTGACACCTTCTCCTGCTGGGGAGGACAGGAGACTCCCTCTGGCACCTTCTTTTCCAGAGGTGAGAAGCTGAGGGGAGTGTGGTTATTTCAAAAAGGTTTTTTTTTGTTTATTTCTTTGTTTTTTACAGGCTCGGCTGAACTGTAAGCACTGTGGGAAGCCAGTAATAGATGTGCGGATTGGCATGCAGTATTTCTCTGAATACAGCAACGTCCAGCAGTGTCCTCACTGCGGAAATCTAGACTACCACTTCGTGAAGCCATTTTCTTCATTTAAAGTTTTGGAGGCTTATTGACGAAAGCTTTGCTTTAGTAATAGCTATTTTATGGGTATTTCAACTTTATTACATATCTTTTTATAGGATTCATTCTGTGATGAAATCTAATTTCTTTTCTAACTGAAAGAGCAGCTTCTTTGTCAGTGTACATATTAATATGTATATATACATGTTGTTAAAGCCAGAATCCTCCTGACAAGATCTCTGTGAAGGTTGGAGGCAAGCCAATTTAATGGCCTTTCAATATATCCCATGTGTGGGGTAAAGTTCAGCTAAAAATGATTTGGATTTATTTTTTGTATAGTTGTAATACAGTTTATAGGAAGGGTGTGGGGAGACATTAAGGACAGAGAAATATGTCCAGTTGGAAAATGGGTAATTGCGTAGGGTTGTTCCTCCAGCTTGGTGGAAATGGGAAATCCTTGGAAAGAAATGGTTCTGTTACTGTTTAATTCATTCAGCCTTTTGCATTGCTTCCCAGGGTGCAGGAGCTGGCCCTGTGTTGCCAGTCCCCTCAGCAGGCTTTCTTTCAGATTTCCCACAACTTGGGTAAACTAAGGTATCATGACAAGTGAATGTAAATGTGTGCCAGAAAATGCAGTCTTGAATGAATTCTTTTGGCATCTTGTCTTCCTGCCATGTGTGTTTGATGTGCATTGCCCTCACTGAGTTATAGTGCAGGCAATAGTGCTTCTTCCAACAGGGCTGTCATGTGCCCAGCTGGGTCATCTGCTCATACCAAAACAAGCTGGAGATCTTTAAATGCTTTATTTAAAGGTGTTTCTTCACAGACATTTTAGGGAAGGAACTGGCTGAGCTGAAAGGGGATGTGATTGTATGTGCCTGCTGGGGCTGAGGCTTTGCTGCCTGCTGCGGATTTGTGTGGCTGGTGGAAGGAGAACCATGAAGTTGGATCTGGGCCCTCAGACCTGTATGAGCTGACAGGTGCTGAGTACAAAACATGTCATCACTTTTTAAAACAATAAATTGCTGCACCTTTGTCTTTCAAAATTATGTTCAGTCTAGGATCTAAAAGCAAGGAGATGTTTTAAGAAAGCAAACTTAGCATATTTACTTTCTACATGCCTCAGTGCTGTACATAACAGACTGCATTAAGCAGTGAATTTGTATCAGAGAGCTTGGCCCTGTAGACTCTGCAGTTGTTTCTTGGCTCTAATTTTTCCTTTCCTTAAATAAATTTTTTAAAATAGGTCATTAATCTTTTGCTTGGTTTCTCAAGTCAGTTGAGATTTAAGGGACATTTGATTTTTTTGCTTTTCTTGAATAGTGTTTGTCCACTGGAAAAGTGTGAGTTTTGTTTCTCTTTACTTGGTGGGATTATTTTTTGTTTCTTCTGAAGTCTTTTTTTTTTCCAAATTAGAATCTTTGTAGAGTTCATCTGTTGAAATCATGGTCTTGAAAATGGCCCTGACAGTCTGCCACCCTGGGAAAGAAAACAAAAAAGTCAGAAGCCAAAATAGTGGTTTTTTTCTATGTTGGACTGAGAATTACACTTTCTGCTGAATTAAGAAATTATCATGCACATAAAACTCAAGCTGAATATCCATGTTTTTTTGTATGTAAAAATGCTGAGTTCAGTTTTATTTCCTGGCTGTCTTCACTTCACAATTAGCTTCTTTTAGCATTAGCTATCCTTCAAGTAATACCCAAGCTGCACAGAGCGCTTATGTTGGCACAGTTTGAGTGGCAATGTCCTTAGGTGCCACCCAGCTCATGTGGTCCAGTGCTGGTCAGAACAGGCATGTTAGCAGGCTGTGGTAGCCTTCACCACTGCTCCTCTCCTTCTGTGTGAGTTCCTGGGTTGGTTTTGGATCTGGAGCATGTTCTTGGGGTTTTGTGCTGTTGTCCATTTGCAACAGTTTTGGGAAAACCTGTTTCTTCTTCTGGGAGAATTATGGGAAAGACTTTGAGAGATTTCTAATGCTGTCCTTTGATGGCTACCACAAAGTTACACCAAACCCAGCTGCAGTGGGATCAGCACTGCTCCCCTTGTCCATAGGAGTAGGACCTGGCCTGGGCATACCTGGGCAGGAAGAAGGTTTCTAACAGATAAAACCTAATTAGCTGTGCCGTGCAGACTTTCCTTGTGAAGAGTAATCAAATTATAATTTGGATTAACTCCTCCAGAAGGATGAGCCCTTCAGCTTTGATTGTGTGTTGAGCAACTTGCTGGAGTTAGGGTGGCTAACAAGGTTGGAGTTGTGTTGCCTGGCAGTACCATAAGAGCCAGACCAGACAGAAAATAGCAGCTGTTGCAGTGGCCTGAAATCACACAGCAAAGACAAAGCTCCTGTAATTAAACAATTAAAGAGAGCGGTTAAAGCACACATCTCTTACTGTAGATTCAGTCTTGAGTGCCAGTCACATGGCATGAGTCTGGGATGTCAGTTCCCACACAGGATACATAGCATTGTGTGCCCATTTTTTTGTGCAGTGGTGAGAGGAGGTGTCACTGTATAGTGCACATGGTAGGGGAGAAGTGGGATCTAGAGTTGTCCTAGATACTTGTTCACTTGCTTCCCTTAGAGTAGCTTAATTTATAATTCTGCCCTTTAAGTTCTTGGATGCCTCTCTTGACCTGTATGTGTGACAATCAAAAATGAATAGACATGGAATAAAGGGAATATGGTCAGCTTTAAAAACAAATGTATGAGAGACTGTATAATACATCCAAGTCAGAACCAGGAATGGAGCAGACTGAGAAAATGGGAAGGGAAAAGCACATTTAAAGTCTTAGCACTGACAAAGAATTACATACAAACCTTTCTAAGAAAACAGTTTAGTTCCTTGCCAGCTTTACCTTTTAATTCTGTTGTTAAGTGAGTCTTATCTACTGCTTGAGGAAATACTTATTTTTTTTGGCAAAACACATCTCTCAACGGGAGGCTAGCAGCACACAGAGCACTGTAAAAATGATCCTCAGTGGAAACCAGCTGAGCTACAGAAAGATTGCTCTGAACTTTCACTCCAAAGTAAATTGTCCCAGATTTGTAGAGGCTTTCCCTGCTTCTTGTTGGTACTGAAACCTGCTCTTGGGTTACTGCAGAATGCATGATTTTCTGTAACATGCAGATTCTAGTCAAGCAGTCAGCCCTCACCTTTGTCCATGAGACTTTCCTGGGCTTTGCAGAAGTAGAAGCTCAAATGCAACTTCTTTGGGACCTTATGGTTACTTTGGAGGTTAAACTAGACCGCAGTTGCTCTGCTTTCTGTCTTGACAAGCACTGGAAGTAGTCATGAGCTTACAAGTGCATAATAAGGGAAATTACCTCCCTAGCTAGGGAGCTGCTTGCTTTGCTTATTTGGCTAGTTTATTTTTCTTTGCCTTTCATTTCTCTGATGCTGTGTGTTCTTTTTAATCTGGTCCATGGTCAGATTAAATTTGCCTGAAATATGTTTTGTAAATGAGAATGCAGTCCTCTGGATTTGGAGGTTCATTCTACTCCTAAGTGCATGATGCTCCTTGTGATAGTAATAGGAGTTGCATGTGCAAATGCTTTTCTTTCCAGTAGTTAACTCTCCTTTCCATAGATGAGGCTTGCATTTAGGTAGACTTCATATTTTGGATGTGTGAAACTGGTTTCATCCATCAGTAAGACGTCTACAAATAAATTTTGATAACCATAACTAACAAAATTAACATCTTTTACATGCTGATGTGTAATTTGACATCTAGCAACGTGAACAGCTTGAAATTGTTGTTCTGTCTAATGCTGCAGAGTCATTAAAACTACAGTGTTTTATAGCCAGACCATAGACTATCTTGTAGTCTATGTACATTAACTTCTCCAATAATGAGCAGTGTATTTATAATGAGTTTAATTAGAAAAATAAGGAATATTCCTACAAGGGAGGCATCTAGCCCAGGATTTTTCTTTTTTTCCTTTTTTTCCCCCTCCCATGTATGCCTCATTTTGCTGTACCAAGTAGCCAAGGACAAACATGTTGTAAGGCCACTGGTGAGAAAACTCCTCAAGAATATACTTGTCCATAAAGGTTTCTTGTTGAGACATTCTTGGATTGCACTTTTGCAGATGGAAGAATATGTACATAGCAAATGAATGTTGATGAAATGAAAATAATTGGTTATGATATCATTTACGTGTGTTGTTAGAGAATATTTTGTTGTGAATTCTCTGTATTAAAAAATAATAAATACCAGACAGCAAATGGTGTGGGTTCTTCTTTCCCTGTTCTCTGGAGTAGTTTCTTACACTTGCTCTTTATAGAATTACTCCAGTTGCCTTAAGTTTAAAGGATACAGTAAAACCGGATTTTTGGTGTCAGTTAAAGTGAAGCTTTGTTGTCATTTTGAAGACTCTTGTACTACAGGAGTGATGGTGGGGTGTGTGTGGTGTGTTGCCTTGCCAAACTGAAATCTTGTTCACTTTGTTGGCGTCAGAAATGCTCCTTCTGTAGCGCAGTCAGTCCTGCAGGAGCAGTTTTGGGATCTGCTGTGCCAGCTGCTGCCTGTGGGGCTGAATGGAGGACAGAGTGCTGAATCCTTCACTTTTGGTGGAGTCTGTTAATGGAAATGTACCCTCTGATGCCTGTGAAATATCAGAAGAGTTTCTGGAGGGGAGAACACAACAGTGTAGCACCTAGGGCAAAAGGATTTCCCACATTATGACAGAACACTTCATCTCTGAAACTCGGCTGCAAATCTTTGCTTCCTGTCTAAGGTTTTTCAGCAATCTCACTAATCATGAAGTCATCCATTTTAGCAAACCTTGCTCCATATGCTTATAGCATGAGTTTTCAGCCTTCTTTATGTATTACCACAGAGAAGTTCAGGAAGGATGCAAGTGATGAAGGCCATCTGGGCATACAAAAGGCAAAGCGAATACTGCTGGGAGGGAAGAATTGTCACTGTGCAGGAGGCATGAGGTGGGATTTGGAGATTTGGAAACATTCTCTAAAGAGCCCACTGTAGCTGTGCAGGTTTAATTTTGGAAGCAGATTCTGCAGCTGGTTTGAATAACCTTGAAACTGACAACCTGTATGTTAATTGTGAAAAGCCCTCTGGATAACTGCTGCTTAAAATATGAGTATTTGCTCGTGGGATGGGAATATAAATAAGCTGCCATCAGCTAATTGCAAGTGACTGCAGTGATTCCATATTGTTATTTTGCTGAAAGGATCTTAGATCATGGTTTAAGCTCTAAGCCAATGTGGGAAAATGAAATGAGAACTAATATTTTGGAGAGACTGTTCCCCCTAGCATAATTACTGTAGTCTTTGGTACTGAGCACTAAACTGCAGAATTTCAAGTTTGATTTGCTGTGTTACTGTGTTGCTAAAAGAAACTGAGTAGCATTGTGAGAATGTAGAGGAAGGAAAAAGTTAGGGAAATAAAAAGCTTTACAAGCCATTACATGATACAGTACGTAGTTAAAATAGGGGTGGCACAGGCGGATTGGGTTAGGAGCATGCCTGGGCTCATTTTCCTCTTGAAGGCATCCCTGATTGTGTCAGAGGAGGGGAATGAACTATTCAGGCTGCATATGTGTGTGGGTGTGTGCACCTAAAAATACATACCCAGGTTTCACACAGATACGTTTGTATTTGATTTCTATTCTGACAGTATTCTGTGAAACAATTTCTGTTCATTCTGAACCTGCCTGGCCATATAAAACAAAATCAGCTCTCCAAAACACCTGCTGCTGCAGTATTTTGTCATTGACTTTGTACATGGGTATTTTTTGGCCTTAAATACATCCGTTAGTCACTGAGCTTCCTGCGCATTTGCTTTTCATTCAGTAATGCCCAACCAACATCAACAGGATGTGGAGAGAAGCTAAAGCAGCTGGTATAGCTCCTTAATCCACAGACCACCTGATCCAAAACTCACATGTGCTAGGTGGCAGAGCCAAACCAACTCTGGTGACATCCAGGAGGGACTCTGAAGTCATGTTTCAAGAAGAAATTTTCTCCTTCCTCACATAAAGAAAATACTTTCCTTTTTGTACCTTTCCTAATGGACCTCCCTGAGGTGCTATATATTCAAGAGTTTGCATTCAGCTCTATTATATAATGTAACCCTGAAGCTACTCCCTTTTGTTAAACATGCACTGTACTTGTTTTCTTGTGAGAAAAACATGTGTGCAGATCACATCCATCTTACAGTTTCTGTGTCCTATTTTCCTGGCTACATATTCGTTTAATAGCTGAAAAAAGTAAAAGGCGCTGGCTGAATCTTTTAAAAATAAATTCTCCCCTGGTTATCCCGATAGAGTTACAGAATAACAAATCAATGCTGCCTTTGTGTGATGCCTGCATGACTCTTACTAATACAAGAGTCATAACTGTGGAATGGAGTCTGTGGAGATAAAAGATAATCCAGCCATAATATCAAGGGAACTTAATGTATATTGCCAATTGCCAAATACTTCAGCCTTTTTCCCCTTGTTTTCTTTTTTTTTTTTTTCAGTGCCTGAGCTTCTAAATAAATCTGGCTCCAACTGAAGTAATACTTTGTGTTTGTAATGTGATTAATGTAGGCTGAGTTTAATAGTCTGAGACTTGTTCTGAGAAACATCCTTGCTAGCTGATTACTTGTATAATGTTTGCAGACCTCCTAATCCCCATATGACACCTGATCCTTTTGTATTTGTATATTTAGGAAGCATTATTCTATTGGCACAAGACCCAAGTACTAGCTGAGGATACTTGGTGTCTCTGAGCTGAGCTCTTCCTTTTCCATGTATTTCCTGAGAGCTGGGGGCAGACAGCACCTTTGAGATCAGAAACAAGGAAGATTGAGAAACCTGAATCAGAATCTCGAATCAATATTTTAATGATGAGGGAATATTTTCTTTAAAGTTTTGTTTGTGATTGCTATAGTTACAAGCCCTGTAACAAAGACAGTTATACAAATAATTGAATTTGGCCTGCTTTTAAATCTGTTTTCTGACAAAGAATATATTGAACTGAGTGGAAGTCTTTCCTTGCTGTTGGACAGCCTCTCATTTGGTGCAGTCATAGCTAGATTGGCTGCCAGGTTGATGGCAAAAAGGGATCAGGCTGCAGACCTCAACATACAGCCAGGTGGAACATGGAAACCGAATGGTTGGGAGCACAGTAACACACAAAGTGTAATCCACTGCTTCAGGCAGTGGTGCAGCCAGGTTGGTTGGAGTAAAAAGTAAGGGCCATTTCCAGTCAGAATTTTACGGTAATTCTTCCTGTTGATTTTGTAAAAATCAACTTAAAAATTGGCAATGCTTGTGCCTTGTTGAATTTAACTTCCTCTGCCTCTCGCTGGAAGAGTCTCTGTTCCACTTCTTTACCTCTGCTGTCCCACCCATGCTGGAGTTGAAGGGATGCTCACAGCTGAGGGGATCATGGACCTGGCTCTGTGCACCTTAGTACTTGCAAGTACAAGATCCAGTGTGGAGAGTTGGAAGCCTTGGAGGGGGCCATCATGGATATGACTGAGCTGAATTGTTTTGCTTCTGTGTTCTGCCTCCATCATCTATGATATGCTTGTGACCTTCTTCTGAGAACTGTTTACCTAAAAGGCTGTCATGAAAAGCAAGGCAAAAAGCAGCAGCACTTAGCTGCCCCTGTTGCTACGTGTCAGTGATGTGAGACCTGTTACGCAGGGAACCTAAAGCATCGTGAGCCTGCTCAAGTTCCCTGCACCACGCAGACATTGGAGAGGGTCCTTGCTTCCTTAGTCATGCACGGAGATTGGTGCGAGCACACTGTCACTGCTGTGGTGCGTGTGACTGCTTAGTGCTCATGGAGAGGGGGAGGCCCAGCTCCACAGCAGGTGGAGCGGGATTGCCCACTCATCTTTCTCCTCTGTGGGAAGATCCCAATAGAAGTAGGTTTCAGCAGCTGCCTGTTTGTGGCTGGAAAAAAGTGAAAAATGAGTAGTTTGCTGCAGATCTAGGAAACCAAGACAAGATTTTGGCAATGTAGTTATCCTGTCTCCTAAGTCTGTGGAAATGGGGTTGTGCCTCTTTATGCCGGAAGATTTGTACTAGTGCTTTGGATAATTGATGGACATCAGAACTTCAGAGTACAGGTACTGCTGAGAACAAGCACTGCACATATTAGTCTAGTCATGTGCTTGGCGGATCTCTCATTAGCAAGGAATTCTTAGTAAGAATTATAATATTAATGAGGGTTTATCTGCTAAATCCGTTTCACAGGAAGAAAAGAATCAGAAATCTGACTCATATGGTAAGGTGAGGACATTTGGCTGAAGGCATGAAAGAGGTGATGGGAGAATTAACATTGCAGTTCCTCTCTGGATTGTGTACAGCAGAGCAGGGCTGGAGGGAGAAACGTTCTGACTCAACAGAATAGGGGAGAGGTGGAATTAGCACTTCGATGAAGATTAAGAGAGCTTCACTCAAGCTGTTTGATGACTCATTTCGTTTATTTGTATATAAGGTTTAGCTGGTGAGAAACCATTGTCAAATACAAAGGGCTTCCTCTGGTCTCTGTTCTGTCATTAAGGTCACTAGAGCTGGTGGGAATTGCCACCCATAGCAGTGGTCACAGCCCAGTGCAAGGACACCGTGGGAGGGAAGTTTCTGGGTTGTAGTCAGCTTTTGCTGAGGATGGTGTCTGCATGCTGGCACTCTTCTCTGCAGTGTTGTCATGGCCTTACTGGAGTTCTGTTATCTGTGTAGATTTTGATGTGCTTCATGTCTGGCCTCTGATGAAAATGTGCTGGTAGGAGAGGAGTGCAGGAGGGCCCAGCCCTGCTCTGCTCCTCGGTTGAGAGCAAGGCTGCCCTGTTGTCCCATGACCACTCAGCTGCCACCTCTGCACAAACACGCACCTACAAGTAAAGCAGCTGGACTTTGCAGTTCAGAAATCCTGCTGAAACCTCTCTTCCCTCTGTGTTCAGCTGCTGAGTAGGGGAAATGTAGTTTTGTGAGGTAAGCCAGAGAGAGTAAGCCAAGTTTTAAACTAGGTGTGTGTAATCTTCAGAGAAAGTACTGTGTAATTGTGAACTCTCTTTTTCTTCTGATTATTTTGATGGATGCCAAGGCACGATAAACGTGCATGTGCAAACTTACACTGGTTTCACCATGTCAGTTTGAAAATGTACAGGACCCAGATATGTCAGTATTGCACTTTTGGAAACCTGTAGTGTGGCAGTGAGGATCCCAAAATAACTCTGACTTTCCTCTGCAGTGCTGTTGCTCCCTCTGACTGCTGCAGTGCACGCTGCAGTGGCACAGGGGGAGATATTTCAGATAGGCTTTTTTGAGTCCTGGAGTCAGTAGTGCTAGGGCACAGACCATGTGAGAGCTTCGTCAGATTGACTTAACCTTGCCCCTGTCTTTTGGGACCAAGCTGATGCCTCACAAGTCCTCGCAGTTACGTAGTTCATCAGCCATGACTGTTAGCTAAGTTGTTTCAGCAGTTTTCAAAATAAAAATACATATCCAACAGACTTCAAGAGGGTTATCACACATATATCGTTCAGACTTAGGTGGTTGGAGAACCTCTGGGAGATGCCCTGTAGGGTATGTTTCTGTTTAATATACTTAAAATGATCTGGATGCAGCAATTGAATGCCCTTTTGGTAGGTTTGCTGATAGTACTCAACTGGGAGGTGCTGATGACTCTGGGGGGAGAAGAGGCCTTGCAGGGGGATCTAGATAGATTGGAGTACTGGGTAACGTTTTATGGGATGAAATTCAGCGAGTCCAAATGCTGGATTCTGCACCTGGGACAGAGTAACATCAGGTACAGGTATAAATTGGGAGAGGAGAGTGGAGAACAGCTATGCCGAGAGGAATCTGGAGGTGTTGGTGGGCAGCAGCTCAGTGTGAGTCAGCAGTGTGTGCCCAGACAGCCCGGAGAGCAAACTGTATCCTGGGGTGCATCAGACACAGCATCACCAGCCTTATCTTGAGCGCTCTGAGCAGTTCCAGGGCCCAGGATCTAAGGAGGATGTGAAAGTCCTTGAGTGCATCCAGAAGAGGGCAACAAAACTGGTGGAAGGGCTGGAAGACGTGTCCTGTGAGGAGTGGAGGAGGACTTTGGGCTAGTCTAGTTTGGAGAAAAAGAGGCTGAATTTTGACCTTGTTGCTCTCTGTAGCTGCCTAGGAGGGGACATGGAGAGGGAGGTGCTGATCTCTTCTTGCTGGAATCCAGTGATAGGACACATGGGAATAGTTCAAAGATGCAACAGATGAGGTTCAGACTGGGCATTAGAAATCACTTTTTTAGCAAGAGGGTGGTCAAACACTGGAACAGGCTTCCTCAAGGGGTGCTTAATGGCACAAGACTGTCAGTGTCTAAGAGGCTCTTGGACAGTGCTGCTAACAAAGTGCTTCAATTTTTGGACATCCTTGGTCAGGCAGTTAGACTGTAGGTCCCTTCCAACTGAACTGTTTTATTCTATGCCATTCTACTCTAGTCTAGAGTGGCTTCTTAGTAATAAGCTGGTGAGACAAGACAAAATGTCTTTACAAGATGGACTTAGCTTCCTAACCTTTAGGGATTAGAAAAGACTTTCGCTTGTTTTGCTGTCTCTGTTTTGAACATAGCACACATGGGTGTGCTTTAACCAAGTTCTTGTGCTGCTGCATTTTTCTTCTTAATCCTTGTAACATTTTGCTTGGCAAGCAGGCACAGTTCGTGTGGAAAGTTCATACACCTGTGTAAATGTTATTGTTAACAATTACTGCTCTGCTGAGGACTCAGAAAGTTTTGGCAAAACCTCAGGAGAAAAACTCTGTCAGCACAGGAGCCTGAGCCTGTGGGAATTAGTGCTCAGGTAGCTGTTGCTGTGCCACACATGCTGTGGGAGCTGCAGCCGCAGGGGGATGAAGATTTTGCATTCCCAATGGACCTGGATGAACGCACCTGTTGGCCAACAGTTTTTTCTCTGATCATCTGGCACAGCTGCCCACAAAGTTATCTCCTGAACAAAGCCAATTCAAAATGATTTGGTTTGCTCGAGCATTTTCCTAACAATCTAAAACTGCCTGAGGCATTTTCACCAGGTTGAGTTAGAAAATGATCATGTGAGCTGCTGTGCTGGAAAAATAGGTGAGAGTTTCCACTGTGATGGAGTACTGGTACTAGGCAGACTGGTGGATGAATGGGGAGTGGTAGCTGCTTTACTTGGATAGCAGCAGTGTGAACAGACAGGGAATGCACTGCTGCAGTTAAACATGTACATGGGTTCACTTGTTATGAAATGAGGATGTCCCATGTCATCTCAAGGGCTGGTTTTGTCCAGCCTGGAGAAGGTTCAGAGGGAATCTTAAACTAATGATGGGAGGCTGTAGATGGGATGCATAATGGCAAGGAGAGGGGCCAAGGACATGGGCTGCACCAAGGAAGATTAGACAGAAGGAAAAAAATTCACTGTGAAGAAAAATCAAATATAGGAACAAGTATCCAGAGACATGCAGTCTCTATCCTTGGAAATACTCAAAACTGACAGGATCTGAGCAACTTGATGTAGGTTCAAAATTGGTCCTGCTTCCCTTAGGAAGGGGAGGTGATCTCTAAAGTTCCCTAGCAATATAAGATATTACATGATTATAATTTTTAATGGCATCTTTAAATTAGATGAAAGAAATTAGTCTTACTGAGCAGTAAATGTTACTTACATTCAAAATAATTCACAACCACATTCACTACCCACATTTTACAAGCAGCAATAGGAGGCAGAAAATCATTCATTTGTGTGACACAGGGTCCCAAGAGCAGAGATCATAATGCAAAATCTGCAGGAGTTCCAGGTGCACCATCACCTGGTGTCTGCATTCTATGTCTCCCCCTGCTATCCACTGGTACCTGTGGGATTCTCCTGGGTGCAGCAAGAAACCCAGGTCCTCTCTGGAGTAGAAGGGCACCAAGCAGAGCAGCAGTGTCCCTGCAGCTGTGGTGTTGCAAAGCTTACACCACTAAAATGTCTTACTACAGCTCTGCAGGTCTGTAACAAAACACCTGCATTATTTGATATGTTACATTAATACATAATTAGTATGTCAGTAGGGTATATGTCAATTCACTGGTAACTGTGGCTTAAGCTGTGCTTCATTAAGAATCTTTATTGTTACGTGTGTAATAGAGACACAGAAATAGATAACAGCAAACATCATAAACTAAAGATGTGGAAGTCCTGGTTGGGTTGTCAGCTGCTGTCTGCATGCACAAGGTCACTGTGATCTTTTACAGAAGAAGTTCAATCTATTTTTGTCTTAGCTTTGTCTGGAATAGCGTTAATTTTCTCTCTAGTAGCTAGTACAGTGCTGTGTTTTGGATTCAGTATGAAAATAATGTTGATAATACACTGATGCTTTAGTTTTTGTGCTGAAGTTCTTGTTCTAAGTCGAGGAATTATCAATTTTCCATGCTGCGTCAGTGAGCATGTGCACAAGAAGTCAGGAGGGAACATGGCCAGGACAGCTGCAGGAACTGTCCAAAGTGTTATTTCACACCACAGAGTGAAATGTGCAGTCTGTGAACTGTGGGGAGTTGGCCAGGAGCTGCTGATGGCTGCTCAGGGGCAGGCTGGGCATCAGTCAGTGGATGGTGAGCAACTGAATTGTGCATCACTCATCTTTCTTGGGTTTTATTCCTCTCTCACTCTTATCTCCTGTATCATCATCATCATTATTGTATTTTAATCTATTTCAGTTGTTAAACTATTCTTATAGCAGTCCATAGGTTTTACCTTTTCTGATTTTCCTCTCCATCCCACTGTGGGGATGAGGGTAGTGAAGGGGTGGTTACATGGTATTTAATTGCCAGCTGGGGCTAAACCATGACACCTTTCTGAGGAGCCATCTGAACAGCATGCTGTTGTGAACCATGCTTGTAAACTGCAGTTATTTTCATCTAAAGTGCTATGGGTGTGTTTAACGATGCAGAAAATGACAGGTGAGATAAATGGGTTGACCAAGGCAGGTGCAAAGATCTGCTGCTAAAACATCTCTCACGGTGGCAGGTCCGTCTCTTTTCCGGCCCTGTGTCAAGCTGCTATTTCTGTCACCAAGATTTTTCTGAACAGACTCTCTAGCTGTGCAGAATAGCACCAGTTAAAGGTGTGGATTTGTGCAATGGTCTGGCAGTCTGGCGAAAGTCTAGAAGCACAAACTTAAAATCAAGACTGTCTCCAGTTGATGTAATTCAAATGTGACCCTGGATTTCAGGAAGTAACGCCGCATTACCAACCCACAAATGGAGGCTGCTTCTAGTAAAAATGACACGGACTTCACCGGTTTTCTTCTTTTCTTCTGTGAAAAAATGCCTCCTTTTTTTGACATTACATTCAGCCTCCAGTGTAACAGAAGCAGAGTCTTGTGTTCTGGGATGCTGTTCTCTATAAACTTTGATTTAATAAAATTTTTTAATAAGAAAAGAAGAACACAGTACATGCATATTGCTGAGTCATTTTGCCAGTTAGCCTCTACCACAGTGACTGGGACCAGAGATGAGATTCTTGAAGTGTGAGTGATCACCCTGCTGCTGGCATTTGACCTGTTCTCCTGTATGAGATCCCAGGGTGTCTGTATGGAAGTGTGAAAGCTTTCTTTGTGTGCAGAAGTTGAAGCACACAGTTCCAAAGGCTGCAGCTGGTCATTATCAATGTGTGTTGGATATTGTGTCTTCCCTGTCTTTTTGTTGGGGGTCAGACTGAGATTTAAAATACAACTTTCCAATTTCTGTATTCGGTCCAGGAGATGTCTGTTAAAGTAGTCAATGGAAAGGCTACCATTAACTCTGAGAACAGCATTATAGTCCAGAGTTAACATCCAAGTGTGTGGATTCCTTTATGAGCAAAGGATGAGTGGAGTTCAATTAGCAGTTATAGGGACCAGAATTGAGGTCATGTTTCCCTATATACTGTCAGAACAAAAACCCAACGGGATCACTGCAATGATCTGAGTTCAAGTTAGCTCTTCTTGGTAATTGTGGTGGTGTATTTTTAACCTGAATTGTTTAAGTGACCCAATTCAAATGCAGCCATGCAGCAGCACACTGGTGAGGGCAGTGGGTGCAGCATCTGAGTGGGAGTGATGCCTTGAATAGGGGCATGCGGGAACAAGCTGTAACTCATGTTTCTGCCAGAGATGGCATTTTATTTTTATTTCTCTGGAAACTGGTGGGAAACACATGGGAAGAGATAGCGTGATTACTAGCATCACTCGACCCTTGGGACTTAAGGTTCTTTTCTGTGTAGGATTGGCACTGGAGGTGTGTTCAGCTTGCAACTTTGTTTTTCAGAACTTGAAGTAGCTGGCAGTGTGCAGGCTGAAGCTTTCTGGTGTCAGCCATAGGGCACCTGGACCACCTAAACTGAGAAAACACAAATTCCGGAAACTAAATGAATCTCAGCAGATGCTGATTTTAAAAAAGCTATTCCTTCTTAGTAAGGAAGAAATAGCTACCATCACCACCTCCCCTCACCCCCAAATCTGTGCCTGATGGTAAGGGAATAATTCTGTGAAATAAAAGCAAGACTGAAGGAGGCAACCACAGAATACACCAGGACTGATAAGACTGCCATATTAGTAAAATAATGATGGTAACAATGAACACAGGGGAGGCAGGTCTCACTGACACTTACTGCCTCCAAATGAGTGTTGAAATCCACAGAAATGTGGGTTTCTGTGCCTTGAGTGCAGAGGCACCTGAGGGAAGTGCAGCAGAGCTGTTGTGCAGACTGCCATCCCAAAGGCTTTTCACAAGGACCCGTAGTCAATTTTATATTGGGTACCAGTGGAAGAAAAGAGCAAGGGAGGCCAGGAATTAATGTTGAAGAAGAATGAGAGAATGTAGGTTAGCACTCAGAAATCTGTGATGGTGATGGTGATTTAATCTTCCAGTCTGATGCAGTGGATGATAAAGAGGTGCTTGGTTAAATTTGACAGATTTTCCACTTCTACTGAGGATACTCCAGCTTTCCACAGCTCTACAGGCCATGGGATTACACATAAACCATCTCCATAGTTCAACTCTAAATGCTCTATGCAGCCTGGGATCAGCCAGAATTTTCCCTACGTGAAGCCAGATCCTGAAACTAAAAGCTATGGAAGTCACTGTCCTGTGCTTTCAGTTTTGTATGTGTGCATACATACTGAAAATGAGGAGGAAATTGCTGGGATAAAATGCAGTTGGTACATGGTATTAAAGAAGAGAAGCAACAGGTATGTGAGAGAAACTCATAGTAATAGGAATTGCAAGTATGTGAGTGCAGTGTTAGAATTTCAAGGGCAAAAATGAGGAAGGTGGAATAGAGTGGGAGTAATTTTCCCAGAAGGCTGTGTATATATTCATGAGGAATGATGCTGTAAGAATAAATCATAACTATGTAGGAAGTTTTTATCTGCAGGATTCTTGTCTCCCTGCTGGCTGAAGTTGGAAGGTATGAGACATCAATTATATAATTAAAGATGTGACCATAATGATTGTGCAAAATGGAATCAACCTAAAGTTGCAAGGCCATTATTATTGCATTGAATATTTGAATGTATAAGAAAATGTCAACAACTGGAGGCTATTTGAAGAAAAAGAAGGGCATATTTAAATAAAAAGAAGTCGATTTCATGCAGGTGGTTACTAAAATGGCAACAGAAACAAAAAAGATCAAGAATTAAAACCCCCAAAACATTAACAAGTATATAAATTGCATTAATTTTAAAAGTCACCCTAATAACAAACAAAACTTAATGGAAACTATATTTCTACCAACTTAAGTCAATGGAAACTAATAAAAAAGTGTACCAGGTGAGTATAACTTTTTATCTTAGGATACAGATTTGTTATAGATTAGTGTTTTCACAGGCACGTAACTGCCTTGGTTTTCAGAGATGACCATTCACTTAGGGCTTTGAATCTGAATATTTGATGGGACTCATGTTGCTTAATTTAGATACCTAACAATAGACATATTAAATTTAAATTAGTTGTCTTAGGCTGGCTCTAGTATCTGAGGAGAAAGAACATCTTCAGAGAGAAAGTAATTCCTTCTGATTTGGATGCCAGTCTTATCATGGGGTAACTTGTTCTCAAAAGATGCTTTTTCTTCTCCACTGCTTATAAAAGGAGCTTAAGGTAACTAAGACTCAAATTATCTACTTTCACATGATTAAAGACATGAGATAAATCCTATAGGTTTTGTTATCTAGCATAAGACATTCACATTTGAAAACTGTAGTTATAATAGCTACAGGCCATATCCAAACACACTTTTGCAGTTTATGCTCTGTATACTCCAAGCTCTGGACAAGGCTGGACCAAACAGTTCACAGACATATTTAACCAGGGTACAGACCATATTGGCAGGAAGCAAAGATTCATATCCCATTTTTGGAGGGTGGCATGCTGGAAGGACTCTGTGGCCACTGTTTCCCACAGTGTGTCAAAGACGACGTCTTTCCTCTTGGATCACCTGTATTTCAACTTTGGCTTGAATGAGTCGCTTTGTCTTCAGGGTCTTCTTGGGATTTATCTATGGATTTCTTTGATCATAAGATTTCCCTTTCCAACCTCTTATTAACATCTTGTTTAATTGCCCTGTTCAAATTCTTAACCTATTCAGCTCAGACTCTGAAAGGCCTGGATGGAATTCAGAGGAAGGAGGTGAGAAACAAGGAATGTGCCCACAGGATTGTTTTAATCTTCTTTCAAAAAGCCTGCTTACTCCCCTTGCTTGAGACTGTAGAGCTGTCTGAGTAGATACCCTTCTTGCCTCCTTCCTTCTTCATCTCTGTTCTTGACACCAGAATAAACCAGTTTCTGACAAGATGGGTATGTTATTAAGCAGCAGCTATTGTCAGGCAGATGGGAAGAGCTGGTTAGACAAGAAAGGGGATGAGAATGTAGCCATCCCCTGGAGGTGTCTGTGAGAGGGATTCCTGCTTTCCTGGTTCCTCTTTGCTTCCGGCTTTTTGACTTGTATTCTGCTTCCAGAATGGGGTGACAGGTGAGTGTCCTCATCCTCCTCCTGGGAGTATTAGCACATGCAGCAGTGCCAGGAGGGAGCTGTGGTTCATGTGGCTGTAACTGAGAGGCACAGCACCATCCAGAAGTATGATCTTAAGATTATTCTTCTGCATTCTTCAGGAATACATCCTGGTATCTTCCACTCTGCTTTCTGCTCCTTGCCTAGAAACTGGGATCTGCAACCAACATCTGAACTTCTAAGCTCATTTGTGAGCTGGAAGCAGGCATGATCCCCACTGTGATTCCAAATAGTATGACAATGTAGCAGTTTTCTGTTTGATGTACAAAGAGAGTTGTGACCCCTACCTTGGGAATTGCCATCAATTTGGAAATTGCTATTATTTTCAGTTATTTTATGTGAATCCAGAAAAGGTCTTTTACCTTTCCCTGTAGTTCTGTTGAAAACAAAACCTGTTCTAGAACATGGAGCAGAAAAGACCAATGGAAGGTAAGGCTGAAGGCTTGTGGGTGTGTAGGCTACAGTGCTGAGTGGTCATTTCCTTGCTCAAAAAATCAGCTCTGGTTGTTGCACCGCTCCTTGGATATGGCTGACCACATTTATGGTTTCACTATTTTACTTTGTAATTACAGATTCCTTTCACCCCATTTATTAAAATCACTGTGTGTCCAAATAGGCCATCTTTTATGCAATGTCAAAATAAATAGATAGAATTAATTATGAGTCTTTAAATATATGCATGAGAATTGCAATGGTTTTTGAAACATGGAAGTGCAACGCTAAAATTATTTTCCTGAATGAGATGACTCATCATGCCTGGGAAAGAAAAGATCCTGTGATTTCATTGTATTTTCATGTCATTAAGAAAATATTATACTTCAAGCAGATGAAAGACTGCAAAAAAAAAATTTGCAGACCCATTATTACTGGATAGTGGTAGCAAAGAGAAGTGCATTACATTTGCATACAAATACATGAGTGTGTTTTAGGAACCAAATTTTGTTTCTTAAAAAAAAAGGTATCCATTTAAAGGACAAAACAGAGCTCTGGTTTGCAGACGACAAGCCTGGACACACAGTGTCTTCAATCTACTGCTTCCATGTCTGTGTCCCGTGTTTGCTCCACAGACTGACCCTGGACAGGTCTATCTGCTGGGTCATCCACACATTCTGCAGCTTTTGGTGGACATTGAATGGCTACTGGCACATTCCCAAGGGAAATGGGTGTGTTTTGTGTGAGTGTTGGCACGTTTTCGGGGTTTGCTGGTGTGCTTTCAGTGGGTATTGGCATATTCCCAGTGGGTACAAGCACACTCTCAGGAGGCAGTGGCACACTTTCTGTGGGTGTTAGCACCCTATCTGGAAGTGAAGGCGTGCTTTTGGTGGGCTTTGACACACTCTCAGTGGGCGCTGTCATACTTTCAGTGGGTGCTGGTGTGTGTTCAGTGGGTGTTGGTGTGCTCATGCTGGGCTGCTCACAGTGATTCCCGGCCTCTGAATGGGGAATGAGTGGAGCGGGGGGTTCTGGCTCTAGGATGGCATTACATGTTTGAGTGTCACAGGTCTCTGGATTGCTGCTGTTGCTTGGGAGGGACTCCTCTGCCTTGTGGGACACTCTGAAAGCTTCAGCCAGCTGCTTCAGCATCCTCTTGTCACTCTCATGCAGCTCAATGCTCGCCTGCTCAGAGGAGGAAGGGGTCGTTTCAGTATCATCTTCTTCGTCTTCTTCTTCTTCTTCTAAGATGCCATTTCCATTCACCTCTTCTGGGAACTGTGCTTGCTTTATTTTTTTGTACAATTCATTCCTCTCTTCCTGCAGAGCACGGCAAAGGTTCTCTAGTCTCTGGATTTTCAGCATGAAGCACTCATATTCCTTGGACCTCATGGCTTTCTGTAATCAAAGACATCAGGCAAAGGTACAGGCTCAGTTTGGGTGCATGCAATTCGTTAGTGGAACTGGCAATTAGGAGATGATTTGAGATCTAAGCAGCCCTCAGAGGATGGTGCCGGGTGGCTGGCTTTTACCAACTGCTCTTCAAAGACTATGGTCTTTTGGACCAAAGCTTGAAGAGGAAATTCATCCCTCTAACTACAGTGTATTAATATTGTGGATACATATTCAGATGAATTTCACTCAAATATATTTGCAAGAATACCTGCTGATGATCTGTAAAGATGGAAAAGCATACTGGATGTCCATACAGATAAGCAACCAAAAGCCTACTTGGACTTTTGGTTGGTGTGGATGTGAATTTCGAGGAAAACAAGCTGCTTTATATTTTTTGTTTATCCTGCTTCTGGGTTCTGTGAGAGCATTCAGGAGAGCATTCAGCATTCTCCAATTCAGGAGAATTGGAACATTTTCTACACCCAGTGAGGAAACCAGAGATACAGAAATCCATAAAAATAGAAATAGCAATAGCACAGAGCTACAAAGCTAACCAGCAAGATCTGGTCCAAGTTCAGCATATGTTTGGGGTGAAACTTCAGGCAGCCTCTTATCTTCTCTGAATGAGTTCCAGTGTGCTTATGAACTTCCTTTGCAATGCCCCTGGGACAGCACATCTAAAAGTATGGTGAAGCACAGTACTTGCTTTTGACTCTTGGAGTCTGACTACACAGGAAGTTAGTGAAAGGCGTGATTTTAGAGTTCATTAGCTAGAACACATTAATTCTCTGGGTGGATGCACTTATGCAGAAAGTAGCATGAAGTGAACTAATGCCAATTTGCTTCTGTGGGAGAGCATTAGGAATCATCCATTTTTAGAGCACTTAAAATTCAGAGTTACATAATTCAGTTTCTCATGGATGTAGTAGATGCCTGCACAATCTAAAAGCCCTACCAGCTGGGATTGTCTTTTTCTCAAAAGACATCCAATTATCAAGGTAGCTTGAAATAAAGACCCTTAGATTCAAGAAGAAATTTTTCACTGACTTCTGAGATTTTCAGGTTATTTCATCTCCTAGTTAAATCTTTATCTGGGGAAAAGGACGCATCTTGATATGGGAAAGACTGCTCACCTCTTCAATCATGTCCAGTAATGCTCTGTTACAGTTCTCAAACCTGGATTTCCATGTAGCAGTATCCTTTTCCAACTTCTTCATTTTCTTTGTCATCTGTAGAATCAGGAAGAAAAGCTGAATCACAAACAACAGAAATTCCATGCTGAAGATGAAATTAGGGCAGCCCCTTTATTCAAGTCTTTGGCTATATTCATAACTCTGCTACCAGCAGCTATAGTGTCTGTGCTAAGTAATAATTTATGTTAAGGGATGGATTTCATTTGAAGTAGCTGCTATATCACTTTCAGCCTCTAGTCTGAAGTCCCAAAAGTAGGACCAGTTGATTGTAGTCAACTTCCAGCATACAAACTACCACAAAAACAAAAAGCAAAGAAATGGTGAAATGTTTGTCTCTCTACCAGACTACAGTTTTAGCCTTCTGGGAAGTTAAAGACTTCTGAGCCCTCAAGGCTAGGGAAGTTCCCCCTGGACTAGTCACCCCTCTGTCCTACCTCCAGAACACATCACTAGCTAAATAGCACCATTTTTCCTTTGGTTTTCTGCAGGCAGAACACTCTGTGAAGAATTATTAGATGCTGTCTGGATCAGGGCATGAGGATTTTGAGCCTTGGTGGCAGAGCAGAACATTATTTATCATGAAAGCAGGGAGTTATAAATGGGTTTATAACTCCCATTCATTACAGGAAATAAGAACCCCAGCTGCAAGAAAACAATCTCTTAGACTGTTTCCACATGGTATAAAGGTGTTGGTGGGCCTACACACTCTAGTGGAAAGATGTGCAGCCTATGTCAAACTCTCTGTACCAGTGTCAGTCACCCAAATGTTCTGGGTGCTCCTGAGAATATGGTCTGATAAATGTGGCTCCAGACTTCCCCTCTGGTATGTCTTAGGGATCTGGACCCAACCACCACATTAGATTTTAGGTAAAATATGTATTCTTCCAGGCATTTTCAGTTACAGCTGAAATGGAGAGATTTCTACTCTCCTTTCTGCTGTTCACCTTGCAGAGCTGAAATCTAACCTGCTGTCGGTCATGGCTGAGTGTGTCCTAAATCTCATTTGAAAGTTGATGAAATTATTCTTTAAAATGTGCAGAGATGGCCCCATCTCAAATAGAATTATTAAAGTGAGAGATATCAAAATCTAAAAGGAGAGTATAAATTACAGAGTTCAGGCATGAGCTCCTACTCACTTTTTCCATCTCCTGTTTGAATGTGGCAAACACTTCATTGCTTTTGGCCAATGTTTTCTGAAATTCTTCAAACCTTTCAGAGTAGAGAGTGATCTGTATTAACAGAGAAAAAAAAAAAAAACCTCAGTAATTTCAGAACAGCCAGGATGGTGAACTTCTACTTTGATAGAAGATAATAAAATAAGTATTGCGTTTGGACATGGAAATTAGTGTCTATTTGGAGACCATGAAGCACAAACATCAGGGAGCAGAAACTCTATGCATCTTTTCATGGTTGCAAACTATTATGATTCCTCCATTGCAGAAAGATAAACTGAGTAAGAATAGAAAGAGCCAGGCAAGTGATTTTAAAAAGACCTGAGAGTTATGGATGCCCTATTCTCCTGAATGTTGCAGCTGTGGTATCTCTATACAAGGTGTCCAGAAGAAAAGTAATTCTGTAGATATCAAGACTTCTGAAAACATTTCCCTTGGTTTTGTCTCTAGCCCGTCTCCATGGGCAAGGACAGACCTGATGCTGTGCAGGACCATTCAATGTGATTAACTCAAGGTGAGAGCCAGCGTGAGCAGAGCCGTGCCTCTTGCTTCGCCATGCAGATGTCACCAAACCCCAGCTTTAAGCTGCCTGTTTCAGCTCTGACAGAGGAGGTCAATATTGCCTGACTGCCCAGCTGTTCACCTGCCCTATGGATTACTCGGAGCACTCCTCCATTCAGGCTGGGACCTGGGTGCTACCCTGGCTATGCTGCTTTTGATATTCAAGTGAGCTGGGGGAGAGGCATCCCCACACCATGCTGCAGTCACAGTTTCCCCTCTTCCATCCTTCCACCTGGTGGCTCAGACTGTGGCCAGGAGCTGCACAGGCAGTGCTTGATGTGCTTTACTGGACTACCCTGTTGAAGAGGAGTGTCACTGCTCACTTTCTATGTTACCTGGCATGTAAACAAAGCCCACCCTTCACTTTCACACCTCCATGACTCTGCACTGGACTCCTTCAAGATGCATCCCTGCACCACAGCTTGAACAAGCTGAAGGAGCACCTTGTCAGCTCTGTTTTGGACTGCAGCTGTAGGCAAGGCCAACAAAGACCAAGCCATCCCCAGCTAGCCTCTTCTGCCGGTGTCACTTCACTCTGTGAAGCAGAGCGGCAGAAAGTTCTGTTGCAATGCGCCAGCATTTCAAACTGCCAGGGCTCCATATTTTGTTATTAGTTTATACCTGGCAGCCATGTGAAAGTTTATCTGTGGCTGTATTTTGTCATTATTACAATTTTTTGTATCTAAAATCATCATATGGTTTTGGGGCAACAAATGTTCTAAAGATCTGAGGTTAGTTTTTCTGTAAGATTTTCTTGCTTTTGGCTTTTTCTGGATGGTTTGGTTTGGGTTTTGTTGTTTTTTTTTTGTTTGGTGATTTTTTGTTTGTTTGTTGGGGTTTTTCCCTTTGGAAAAGAAGACCAGCTTGTTCCGTTCCTTCTGGTGAGAGAACATCCCCAGCCGTGTTCAAGTCATCAGACATTTAATCTGTCCAGCTTGGCAGCTCTTAGGAAAAGTGATGGTGTCACATGTGGTGGTGGAGGCAGAGTGGGTGCAGAGCACTGGGAGGGTCAAAAGCAACCTGCAGTATTTCAGTGTATGGGTGGAAGCTGGTTGCCCTCTCTCTCCACACCAGCAGGGAGCTGGATAAAGGATTATCTAGGACCTCTTCTTTAGTGTGGTGCCAGCCAACTCATCCCCTCCCCCAATACTACTGTGAAGTTACCGAGGAAAAGAAGATTTAGAAAATGTTGCTAATAGTGGGGTGGGTTTCTTTCTGATTTTGAAATAAGGTACAGTTATATTATGTATCATGCCCATTCAAGCTAGTTTTTATGGTGCTCCTTGCCACAGCCACTGATGCAGGGTTCCAGCCAAGTATAGCCTGGGCTGTAAGGGCCTTGGAGGCTGAGAGGAGGGTACAGGCTGTAGCCCTTCCCCACGGAGCTGGGTGAAGACAGGAGACTAACCCATACAGAGCACTCCATGGTGCCAATATCAGAGCTCGCTGACATGAAGCTTGCAAGTCTGTATTTATACAAGGCTGTAGCCTTGTATAAAGGCACAAACAAAAACTCAGAGGGATTTGTTTTAGCAGCTGAAGTTCCACAGCCTAGGCTGGACACTGATACCAAGTGTATCAGTGAAACACTGACATTTGGAAGAGATGTCATAGCTCTAAGGAGAAATGCCTGAGCATACCAAAGCCAGGTGATGGCACAGGAGTGGGAGTCAGAGAACTGAGGCTCTTGGTACAGGTGTGTTTTAAAAAAAGCTCACCTCAATTCTGTCTCTGCTCTCCCTTCCAGTTTTTGCGTATTGTTTAATTAGGTCAAAAACATTTCATATTTGAATAGGGCAAGCTCTGACCTCAGCTGGGGCCCTAAGTAGCATCATAGCACTAAGAATAGCTTCTGCAATTTAAACTGAATAATAAATGAATATTTTCATGGTGGCTGGGAACAGGCTGTGAGAGATGTCACTCACTAGAAGCATGTACTTGTGCTCTGAGGTCAGGGAGATAAGGACCCCCTTGCTGCATACAGCAGGACTGTGTGGACAGGGAGGGTGGAGGCAGCACTGCTGTGAATGCAAGGCCTTGGGAAGTGAGGGCTTCTCAGCACTGTCATACTGAGAGGGTGCTACGATGGGAACACCCTTTTGGCCTTGTTATGTTCTTCTTTGTTGCCATGGCTTAGTGGTTGCACTGTGCTGGCTAGCAAAAATTAAAGGTCTTGGCTGGCTTCTCTCCTTTTATTTTGTTTCAATGCATGAAGTTAAAATAGTCTGCCTAAGCATCATGCCTGGGAAGAGCATGCAGCATCCTGGGAAGCACCACCACAGTTTGGGTGTACCTACTCATCTGGTGCCAGATCCCTGTCACCATTTGGAGCACCAGATTTAGCTGTCTCTGGCATATTGTGTCATCCAGAGACAGGCTGGCATGATGTCCCCAGTTCCTTTCAGCTCAAGGAAGAAGTGGGTGTTTATCACCTCCTCTGAAACAGAGTGATATCTCACTGTGAAGGTTATATTATGGCTTCTCCCTATCTCACTGACTCAATATCTCCTCATAAATTTCCACGCAGCTGTTACTCTTTTAATCATAGAATCATAGAAAGACTTGTGTTAGAAGAGACCCCAAAGACCATCTCTGCCATGGGCAGGGACACCTTCCACTAGACCAGGTTGCTCAAAGTCCCATTCACCCTGTCCTGGAACACTTCCAGAGATGGGGCATAGTATCTATTTATTGCTTTGTGTTTGCATCAACACATGCATGCACAACACCTTGCATGATAGCATCCGGTCCATGAAGGAGGTCCTTTGGTGCTACCATAGTGGAAATAATAACAATTTAAAAAAATTAATAATGTTATTATTCCCAGTAATTCCAAATGAAGGCTAATATGTAAGTGAAAGAGCTCTCACACTTGACCAACACACTTAACAGCATGTTTCATTTCAGGAAGGGAATCACCCAATTTTTGTGTGCCCAAGTCTGCAAGGGGCACATGTATTCTCAATTCCTTTAGAGACTTGTTTGACTGGTATTTTCTAAAAATACCTTTTCTGTTTCAAATGTTCTAGTTTTTATCAATACCTCCAGCTTCATTAAACTGGCTACAGACGTCTGCCAGCATAATTTTTTTTTTCTTCTGGTTGAAAATAAAAGTTTAATTAAAACCACTCTGAGAAAATTTGGAGCAGGTTTACAGTCAGGACAGACTCAGTTGGAAGCCTTTGAGGTTTGATTGCAGAACCTGTCAAACTATTGTCAGCAACAGTTTATATGATGTTCCTTAGTGTGCCAGTGGCTTATCTCACCTTCTGAAAAAACATGTGAAAAACTAAACCTCTCTTAGCATGTTTCCAGGTTATCAGTTTAACACTGGCATTTCTTGAGGCTCAACAGGTAGCAATTAGACTATATGCAAGGAAAAACCTGGAACAGCTTGCCTGTATGATTAACTGTGAGCAAGGGCTAGGAGGGCACTTCTTGATAGGTGAGGAGATTTGCAGCTGCAAGAGGGGCTGACAGACTGAAACCACCCCCCTCAAGGTTCTGCTTGTCTCTCTTTCTCAGAGACAGGTCAAAGAACCTACATAATTGTTTCTTAAATCTAGAAAAATATACTGATTCTCTCTTTTTGATGTTATCTAGTGTTCTCACTCACTGATTCAAGGTCTCACTTGACTATTCAAGGTGATTATTGCATTGCTCCCAAAGTGTAGTATATTCTGCCTATTTCTTGGTTTTACTGCCTTTCACTCTAGCTTGACTCCTGGTGTAATTTTGGCTAGTAATTTTATTTTATTGAAAGTTTCAAATTACAGTTAAGCACTGAAATCCTAGAGACCCCTCTCTATAAGCCCTGAGTAGACAGAATTCCTGTTAAATTAAATGAAAATGCTGCCTTTGCACCCCAGTCCAGAAAAGCATTTGGACACAGCACCTCCTGTTTGGTAAACTTGTTTCCTGTTATGTATGTACTTCAGTGCTTTGCTGTGGTAGAAACCTGCCTGAAGGGTAGTTATGGTGAATAATCAAGGCACACACATTATTCTGTGGTTGAGCACTGTAAACACTCATAAATCAGCACTGTAGAATGATTAGGGTCAGAAAGGACCTTAAAGATTATGTAGTCCAATCCTCCTGCCTTAGGCAGGGACACTTTCCACTTACCAGGTTGCTTCAAACCCCATCCAGCTGGTCTTGAATGCTACCAGGGATGGGGCATCCACAACTTCTTCGGGCAACCTTTTCCATTGTCTCACCATCCTCACAGCAAAGCATTTCTTTCTCATACATAAAAGTCTCTCCTCTTCCACTTTAAAACGGTTACCCTTTGTCCTATCATATGCCCTGGCAAAAAAAATCTCTCTGCATCTTTATAAACCTCTTTTAAATACCAAAAAATTGCAAAAGGGCCTTCTCTTCTCTTCTTTAGACTAAACAACCCACATGTCAGAGTATGATTTGCAGTACGGGCATTACCTTACAGTTGGCTTGAAAATAACCTGCTTCCTTTGCAATAGTCTATGGGATGTAGAATGAGGCTACAAGGAATACACAGAAAGTAGTTTGGATACTTTACCTGGGATGTGCCTCATGGGTTAAAAACTGGCAAACAAAGGCACACCATGCAATCACCTCTCCTACGTCACCTGTGCCTGTAGGACAGTCTCTTGCTCCTTTAACATTTTGGCCTGGAGCTTCCATTCTGCAGCTTGGTTCAGGAGCTGTGTTTTGGGCAACAGAGAGAAAATTGTTAGGTCCCTAGATTATGAGTTGGAAATCATCGTCTTCCAGCCACTCATGTTACTGTGATAAGGAGTGATCTAACTTTCAGGTGAATATAGTTAGAGCAGTTAGGTAAGGCAGACTATTTAGTGTTATCCTGAGACATGGGACAGGCTATTTGTGTTCCAAATATTTGAATAGGAGTTCAAAACCTACTTGGAATTAAGTGCATTACAGTGGGCTATAAAAGGTGTGGTATTTAACCACATCTTCACCAGACTTCTAGAGAATGGTTATGAGACTTTCTGGCACATTCTGGCACAGCTCCAGCCAAATTCCTGCTCTCCAGTGAATGGCAAACTTCCTTTTGCATTAATGACTATGAGTTAGCATATAGGTACAGTCAGGTCACAGTCAGACCTGCATCAAAAAATCTATTCTCAGATTTTTGAGTTTTCAGAAAGCCAGTGCATAGTAATTGTCATACATGTACTGCTGTCTGTTATCTTTGGGCTCTGTTTGCACTGACAAGTGAAGAATTCCAGCTCAGGGTGATAAATATCTCAGGTTAAGTAGGCAGCCCAGGAGGAGCTTGACTGCAGTTTTTTACTGGCTTCTCCTGGGAAGGTGTGCTTCTCTACTCCAAGGTGTTTGGCAAAATCACATTCTTAGGCGCAGGCTGCAGATAAAAGAGGTGGAGGATTGGTCAAGGCTGAATGAATTGTAGAAATGAGGTGTGCAGAGACCTTTCCTAGCTCAGTTCTGAGTCAGCACTTTCAGAGTACACAGTAATATTTTAGCAATTGGTTTAATCTGAAAGCAGGAAACATTTACCAGAGTGTTGAGGAAATGTCCCTGTCATCTACCAAACATTTAAAGAGAGCTTTATTAGTCAGGCCAAATATATTTTAGAAAAAGAATGTTAATGATAAGTTGAGAAATGAGACATAAAGAAGTTATTTTACCACAGGATTTTGCTCTGTTTGATTAAATTGTACTGTAAATTGCATTTAAAATAGCACAGCTGGGCTCTGAAAATATATTGAAAATTAAAAGGACTATGTAAATCAGTGGATCTCATACTGAAAGTGAAAGGTGAGTAGAAGCACATGCAGAAAATGTATTTGATCCCCAGTAAAAACTTTTATTCTAACCACTTTATTGGAAATAACACATGTAAACTATGCAAATACCACCTGGTAAAAGAGCTGTGGATGAACCCTAAAATGCTGTCTGCCTCCAGCTGTTTGTGGCACAGAGACTATCTGAATTAGACTTGCTGCAAATATAAACATATATATATTAACTCTAGATTTCTTCTGTCAATTCGGTCTTTTGATTTGGACCTACTGAATTTTTGCCATCTAAAGTCAACTAGACAAGAATGTTTTACAGCTTAATTATGAAGAAAGGCTGTGTTGTATTTTTTTTATACCTGCCTCTTAATATTTATTTTGAGAATTTAATTTGATGTTTAGTTCCATGGCGATAAATCAAGTTCTTGAATTCAGATCTTATTGATTAAAATTTCAAATAGGTTGGGCCATGGCCAGCAAAAAGAGTTGGTATGGGTTAAATGAGCATCAGTTCATGCATTTATTTTCTCAGAAGAGGGTATGCTTTACATGTGAAAAAAAAAAATCATTTTTTTTAAAGTTTGGATGAAATCTGTATTTTTAAGTTCCACCTTTCTTTGATATCTACTTTTTTAGAGTGTTTTTTTAGAATTTATAGGGTTTGAATGATTTAATGAAAAGTGCTTTGAAAGCCTTCAGAGCTATCCAGTCCCCAGGCCAGTCATTATTTCTAAGAACTGGACTTTTGTCTGTATTGCTTTAATCTCAGCTAGGGTTACCTCCATACCCAGTGTGACTGGAATAATGAAAAGGTCCCACCTCCTGCACCGTGTCTTTGGCCACAGCACAACAGATGGACAGAGAAGGCAAAGAAAAGTTGCTTCTTTTGCCTCTTAATGCAATCCCTCTCTCTTATTGACCCATATAACTCCTGCAGTCAGTAAAAATCCAAGAGTTAATAAACTATTCTGTAATGGAAGCAAGCCACAGAGAGACTTGCTCAAATTAGGATACGTTCTTATGCAGCCTGAGGTCATCTGCAAACACCATGTTGGGAGAAAATGATTAGAACTGATACATTTATTAATAGACTATGAAGTGGTAACAAGGAGGCTGAAGTATCAAGAAATTAATAAATATTGCATGTGGTGTTTACAGAGCAGCACTTTAGTGAAGGATGGTGATACTACATTCTATTATTAGAGCTATGATAGCTGCTGGAGGCCCAGACAGTCACAGGGGCTGGCTTAGTGAAAATAAGGTTCTCTTTTTGCTGTCAGACTCTGTAAATTCCAATTATGTTGAAATCTGATCAATACCTTGCAGTCTTATACCTGAAAGGCACAGATGCTTTAAACAGCAATTAAGTGCACATCAAAGTTTGTATTACAAGTGCTAAAAATGTTTGGTATGGGGGAGAGGAAGTAGTGCTGACCAGTGTGGGATGGGAGTAAAATTGCATCCTTAGGTCAAGTTGTCCCTTTGTGCCTTTGTGGAAGCCACAGATTATAAACCATTGCTGCTTCAATAGGGAATTGCATTCTTTGATGCATGTGTAGGGGGAGCTGTGCAAGCAATGAGATGACCTCCTTTTGGGGTGTACAGGCTCTGCAAGAGGAAACATCTCTCATTGTCTGAGGTAAAGAAGTTTTGCATAGGGGCAAAGATTCCCACATGGAAGAAGTGTATGGGAAGGCATCAAAGTGAGCCTTCAAAGAGTAATCAAATAGATAAAAGAATACGATAATTTTCATTTAAGAACACTTGTGAAATCCTGCAGCAAAGATCATGCACAGGGATAAGAAAATTCTCTGGAGAGAAAGGTTCTGAAAGAGGTTCTAACTGCACATCACTGAGCTGGGGAGAATTACAGCTAAGCAAGAGAACTCTATCAAAAGCACCTTGATTTTATACATACATGTATGTACATGACTCCCACAGACACTAGCAGAATAGCTGGGTGGGTGGGACTAAGAGCACTTCAAAAGGATGGAGGTGGGAGCCAAGTGTAGGCCAGCTCTCTGGGTGCTGGGCTACCTGTGGTGAATCGTGACATGCCTAATTATGCCTTGACTCATTGCATGGCTTTTGGCCTTAATTTCTGCTGCTAATTCCACCTTGCTTGGAGGTGATGTTAGACATACATGACCAGTATGTCTAACATCACCTCAAGGACAGGATTTTTAAGCATTCATTTGGACAATGGGAAAAATATTCTTTGTACACTGCATACCATTGTACACCCACTGCATAAAGGTTTTGTAGCTTGTTTTCAAACCTGTTATTTCATACACACAGCAAAGCCCAAAAGAAAATCTTCCACTCCCAGTTGTAGAGAGTGATGCCTTTCAGAGCTTTAAAAGAAATGAGAATACCAAAACTGTGCATACCAGTTCTGGGTAATACAAAGAAGTTTTGACTAAAACCAGGACAGTCACAGGTGACAAGCAGCCCCAAAACTCATGTTCTGAGAGGTGCAGCATGAAAGGTCATTGACACAAGGTTGTATATGCCAGTTTTCCACAGAGCCAATGCTTGGTCTTTTACATCTTTTGTTTTGAGGGTTTTTTCCCATCAATATTTGAAATCTAGTTAGCAGATTAGTATTTGAAATCATTAGCAGAACTCCCGGTGACCATATTTGCTTTGCCATTGTAAGTGATTTCTTGGACATCTGGAGTTTTCTGGAGTTTAAATCTGCCAAGAATCAATAGTCATGAATGAAATTTTGGGGTTTGGCTTTACGTAGGTTTCAGAGTGAAAGGGAATATATCAGCTGGACTACAAATTGTCATGCAGTGATATGCCTATATGTAAAGAGAAGCCCCAGCTCCTTTTCACCCTCACTCTTTAGCTGGGAGTAAAGCTGAGCAGGAGTGGGTATTCCAGCTGCAACATCAGTGCAGAGAAAGAGGATAATGCTCTTATGGGCTGTTTTGGGTAAACCACAAGTCTTAGAGCCCCATATTTTCATCTATTTTGAGTATTTTGAGATACCCATTAGAGCCATGCTTGTGCTAATAGATCTGTTTCCAGATATGGGGAAGGGATAAATGTCTTCTCATTATAGAAATCTCTCATGCTGCTCCTGAGTTAGCTGGAGGACAGTGAAAACTAAAGCTTTCTTCCAGCTGATGAGAGCCTGTCACTCCCTCTGAGAGCTGCTGCCTCCACTGAGAAGAGAGACCACGTGCCTGCATTGAACTCTGATCCTTTGTAGATGTGAGGATTGCTGTGAAAATACCAGGCAGTCTGAGAAAATTAATTTTAGTCTGATTGAGTCACAAAATGTGTGAGACTACAGATGGAGGACCGTCCTCCTCCCATCCCAGCTATGCCTGCAGAGGACATGCCTCCTGGACCTGCTTTTCCTTGTCCCCCTGCTAGAGATATCCCCTCCTCCAGAAAGTGAGGAAGAAGAGACAAAGCTGCTAAAGGGACCCAGACCCTACCTGCCTTAAAGAGGCACTGGCAAACCAGTATAAGGAGGGAAACAGAGAAGAGGAGGTTTTGTAAGAGCAAGTGGCTCCTGTGGGTTCCTCCACTGGCAAAAGTGGATCCATGGCAGGATGCCTGGGGAGCCTTGGAACCTGGGAGAATAGCAGCCTTCAGCCATTTCACTTCAAACCCACATTCTTGGTCTTCTCTGATGGTTTAGATGTGTGTATTTATTGTGTGGGGAAATGGAGTATCAAATACCAGAGACAATTGAAAACTAATGGCATCACCTGACCCAACATCAGTGAGTTAGCTGAAGCAGTCTGGGTTCTAACCCACTCCTCTGCAGTGTGCTTCTATAACTGTAAATGCCAATGAAAGCAGCCTTTCAGGGGCTATTCCTTTGCACTGAGCATTGATAGTAGCTATAAAAACTTCTCTGCTACTGTACCCCAGTTTGGACCTGAATATATTAGTGAAATAGCATGCAGGGCCTGTTTTGGCCTAAAGCTAGATAAAAGACAAGTTAGAAGGATAGGTACATATTCCTTTTCTTTCTGATGTCTCTCCTCAGCTTCCTTCATCATTTCCTGGGACTGTTCCAACTTAGCATCCACCAGTTTCTGTTGAAGTTCTCTGTGCTTAAATATTTTATCAAGGTGCTGTAAAAAAAAAAAAATTATTCTGAATGTGCAGGTTTGTACTTCATGCTTGTACATGTACAGGTATTTACTGGAACACTTAAAAGACAAAATCATTGCAAAACAAGAAGACACTCAACCTGTGGCAATTGTTAAAAAAATTACAGCTCTGATAGGAACAAACTGTGCCAGAATTAGCATGGGAAGGGAAACTGGTGTATATTATCAATTTTGATTTGTTGTAAGAGAAAAAAAAAAAGCCTTAGCATCTTTGCCAGTTCTGTGGTCTACATAGGAAGTCATCAGTATAATCTAGTATAACTGAAGATCAAATAATTGCCCATCAATAATAAATATGCTGGGGACATAATTTTTTTAGCTGTTACATGGCCAGTGGATCTAAGCTACAGTGTGGATGGTGTAGACACATTACACTTGCAGTACTTGGGAGCACATGCACAGCCCATTACATCCTCTGTGTAAATACAAGCCTAGTACATCCCCTTTGTTCTGGCCACACCTGCACAACAGAGGGCCTGGGTGACAGGACATGAGTGGGGATCTGGAGATAAGACCAAACAAACCAGAGGCCTCCTCTAGCCTGTAAAATGTCTGCCTCCCTGGTGACTTTCAGGAGATGAGTGTTGCTGATAGCCTTCTTCACTCTTAATTCACTTAGGTAAAATTCAGAGGAGCAGTCATTCTGAGTGTGTCCCTCTGGTTTAAATTTTCTTCTCATACACATCACAAGAGAGGAGTGTACATTTCCTTCATTCAGTATAGGACTTCATACATGATTCAACAGATTTGGAAAAGTAGGTATTGTATCAGTCATTCCAGATTGTAAAGACAGATAACTTATGTTTTATTCAGTATGATAATGTTATCTGATTGCACTGAGGCTCGCAGTAAATATATTTAGAAACTATAAAAAGAACCATTGTGATATTTGTTAATATTTGTCATAAAATAGTAAAAAAAAGGTAGTTTGGGATTTTACTGGAGAATTTTTTCTGGTGTCAAAATTTTCTGGCCAATTCCAGTGTTTACAGAAAGAATAATTTCCCAGCTGTCTACTATCTGCTAGATCTCAGTGAGCATTGTGCCTGCAAAAAAAAAAAAATCTATTTTAATTCAAAGGGTCTCCTTTATCTGTCATCCTAATTTTATGCTTTTGAGAAAGCGCCAAATAGTTTACATCAAAGCCCTTCTCAGTCCTGCTTCTGGAGAGAACAAAATATATTTGTTGTCACCTGCAGAACAGGCTGTCTAAAGAAATGGGAGCTGGGATGTACTCAGTGGGAACTTAGTGGGAAGGAGGAAAGGAATGCTGGGAGAGGGTCCCAGGGATTTGGGGGAGTGTGACAGGGTTGGGACAGCTTAGCAGACAAGCCGGCACGTCTCGCTGCTTGGGTGCCTCAGCCCCTCTCCCACAGCGGCAAGGTTGGCTGCCACGGGCACGGTGCTGTCCTGCACAGTTCCGTACGCGCAGAGACCGCAGGGCTTGCTGCAGGAACAGCGCTGCTCAGAGGCCAAAGCATGGTGGGGGCTACCCTTGTTAGCCTGTGAGACACTGGAATGATGGCCAGGCTGCCGGCAGTGCTTCCTGCTTCCCCTGGGACAGCCGGGTGTGCTGCCCGTCCCAGCCAGCAGCCAGGGCATTGCTCACCTCTTCCCGCAGCTCATACTGGTCAATGATGCTCTTCAGCTTCTCTGCCAGCTCCGTGTTCTCCTGGCAGAGCTTCATGTTCCTCTCACTTTGCTGCTCAATCTGAGCCTGGATTTCACTCAGTGTGCCCTGGAAGTGATTAGTTATTTCTTTTCTCTTCTCATCTTCCTCCCGTGCCCGCTGGATTGTTTCCTCCTATTGTTAAATGGGAGAGAACACAGTAAGTGAGAGGCATAATAAGCAGTTCCAGAAAAATACTGTTTCAGAATAGCATAAGGCTTCCCTTTGAAGGATTATACGTGTTTGCATTCCTCTTTGGAGATTTTCTTGCTTTCATCTGCTCCAGCATTAGGAGTGATTCTAATTTACAGAGCAAATTACACAGTGGCCTTGAAAAAATTAGGGAACTAAGAATTTCCATTTATAAAGATGGATGTAGAGCAGAGCTTCAGGTCAAAGCAAGCCTGAAGGAGAGGACATACATGCATGTCTTGATTCATGATACTGCATCATAACTTTTGCTTTGGAAAAAGATGTTTAGTGGAAGCAGTTGAAAGCTCTTTTATCAAAATTCTCTTTGACTGAATTAAAAAATCACCCTTTACAATGACTGTAATAAGATATTATTTGTATCATGAATGTGACATAGCAGGTGTTGATTCAGGCCCTGCTCTTAAAGTAAGGTGAATACCAAATGGCCCAATTTCTGCATAGCATGCACAACATGAGCCTGATCCAGGACAGCTGCTGTTCAAGGTAGGGCATGTTTGCCCTTTTGCTGTCGAGGGAGAGATAAGGATGACAACGCCTTGGATGATGGGAGGAAAGCAATGGAGCCATTGATAATACCCTGGTGTCCAGAAATCACCATAGAGCCCTGCTGTGCTCTGCAGTTCACACAAGAACCTGTGAGTGTATTCATAAACAGAGTAATACAAAATGTGAACCCAGAAGGACTCTCCCTCCTAAGAGGAAGGAAGAATTTCATGTGGAGCTGGGCAAATGACTTGGGGGTTGAGTCCTGGTTCAGTACCTGGTGTGGAAATTGGACACACAGAAAATTTGCAGCAAGATGAAAGAGAAGCTTGCCAATTTTTTTTTCTCAGTTGGTGAGAATGATTTTAAAACATTTTGCTTGACCAGCAATTGAGCTCTTTGTAGATATTTTTTGTTTAAATCCTTTTAGCAGAAGATGCTCTTTCAAAGCAGAGTTAAAAATGCTGCTCAGACTGTGTTTTAAATCTACCGCTTTAGCATCCCGAAAAGGAAACATTTAATTTTCTTTTGAAAGGGTATGTTTACAAACAATGTCATCCTTTTTATTCAAAACTTTTTTCCAAATTTGACTTGAATTCCTAGGTAGTTTTGATTAAGCCAGGATTCCATTTTATCTCTAATACACTGTTTAAAAAACTCCTTATGCCTCTTAGATCTCCATTACATAGGTGCAGCCCTGAACAGGCAGAAGAGTGACCAGGTGTTTCACTTTCAGAAGTCGGAGTGAGAAACTGAACTTGCATGGCTGAAGTCCTCTTTCTATGGCTTCCAAACATCCTTTCTCAAAAACATTTTATTGGTATAATGCAGGTAGCATTACTACATGACACTACCATGATTTAAAGCTCTCCAGATTAATAAGTCCATATGAATAGAAAACAAAAAAGGTGGATTGTGCATATGTCACACCAAACATATGTTACAAGGTGAAATGAGACATCCAGAGACTACCCATCATGCAAATGTAAAAAACCCAACCTTCTGCATATGTGTTACTCAGAAGACCTTATTTCCTGCTCTTCTGAGATAGAAAAATGATACAATACAGAGCACAGAGATAATACAAAGATTCATGGTTAAAGACACTGAACCAGCAAACATTTATTTGCAGGATGCAGGATTTCTCTATATCTGTTCTGCTTTGGAAGAAATATACTTGAGAAGGATATTTGCTTGGGGATGGGGGCTGGTATGTGTCCTGGGGAGCTCCTCAGAGGCCCTCATTTGTTAAATCCTTGAGATCCCAGTCACAGATTAAAGGTAGGTGGGGGTGAGAGGAACTGGCTGAGCAGAAGGACAACAGTGTGGCTACAGCACTGAGCAGAGCCCAGCCATAAACTATTGTTTTCTTTTCTCTGCCCTTTCTGAACCTTTGCACTCCATGTTTGCCCTTTCAAACACATGTTCTTGTCCTAGTGCAATATTGCTTTTGCTCTAGTGTTTTGCTGCCAAGAATATAAGAATGCATTGAGTCAAACCTTGTTAAAATTAAGACAGGATATTTTGCAGTTTGGGATTTAGCACAGGAATGTGAGATCGTTTGCAAACAGAAGAGTGTGGTTGATTCTGGAATTGTTCTTGTGCCTCTCTGGGGCAGTTCCAGAAGACTATTGATCTGCTGAAGCTGTATCAGCCAAGATGATATGAGCGAGGAATCCTTTTTTCAATGAACTGTGCTCCTCATTCCCAAGCACCACAGTCTGAGCCAGTTTGGAGCTGAGCCCATAACTGAAGCTGTTGACTTTTGTGACATTTCTCTGAAAGTCATTGCTTAATGCCTGGTGGTAGGAAGGATGAGATGTTCATGTCACTACAAGACGCTAAGTAGCTACCAAACTGTCAGATAATTGGCAGAACATGAACTCCATGCAGAGAAGTGAGTCGCTGTTACTCTTAGCTTAGAGTTGCTCTCTGTTGCAGTGGAAACACATTCCACTATTTCACGAACCTTTATTCTGCTTTTCTTGGAGGGAGAATTAAACATCTGTGTAACTGCAAGGAAATAATCAGAATAGCTGGACTGTAAGTAAGTGAGAATTTGAGGCTGGTATCCAATACTAACCAGAAATTTTCATTCTCTGATCTGCCCTGTGGATTTTCAATGCAGCTCTGCATTGCATATTCATCACTACTTGGCTGCACGGATCTGCAGTTAATGGGAATTCCACACATCAGATGAGTGAAGATGACATTTACATGACTTGATGTGCATATAATGTACCACATGGTAAGTCAGAGGGGGTTTCTGATCTGAGCAGGCCAGGTTTCTCCTTTGCTATTGAAATTACACAATCTCCTAGCTTCTATTTTCCATGTTTTGAAATGTAATCAGAACTGCTAATTCCAATCACTAAAAAATTATGAATCTCTGTCTTGACAAAACCAAAATAAAAATATTTAAGCATAAAATTTTAAAAATAACATTTGGTGGATTTTCTAGTTTTGGGCCCTCTCAGTGCAGTCATAAGTGAAAGAAAATTGCACTTATTTAAATAAATGGAACATGAGTTTCTGGACATTCACAGATTTCCAGGAGCTAAAGCATAAAGGCAAATATTCCAAGAGCTATGCTAGAATTCTTAGAGAGACAAAACTGGATAAAGAGAATGAATGCCTTTGTTTATTACTTTATTTCTCATGCATTTTGCAAGTGTATTTTGTCTTACTGTCCTATTTAATTTTGGTTTTCTTTTCTACACTGATAGCATGAGAACCAGAGGAAAAATAGTATTCTGGGTTTCTTAAAAGGTCTCCAAATTCTTAGAAAGAAGTAGTGAAAATCTGAACACTTCTTCCTAATACCAGATCACCTCAGGTATCTTCCCTGGTTCACCTGGCAAAGATACAGGATAAAAATAAGAACTGAATCTGGAATTGATAGGTTAATTTAGAGAACCTAGTCACAAAATAAAGCAGACCAACAGGTAAAAATATGTTGGAAAGAGACTTTTGTAATTGTAAAGATGAAATGTGTAAGGAAGTATTTATATACTAAGAAAATGGAAAAATTGTGCTCTTTAGTTGTAAGATTAATAAGCATAAAGTACCTGGAAAACTGTGTGAGGAATTCAACAAAATTTGTTGCAAATATGTTTTCCAAATAGAATTAGTTCTTCTAAATGCCCCAGTCATCACTGATTTGTTCCACTGATATGATTTGCTTAGGAATATCAGTTAAGGCTATGCAAAGCACTGTACACTGTATCCTTAATTCACTTTAAAACTGGCTTGTATTTATTTTGAAAGGTTTTACCCAGAGATGGCCTGATAAATCACTGTGGATCAATACTGAGGAATAGCTCAGGTCTAATACAAATGACAGGCACAAATTTAATTTTTACTGCTAGTTCTGTGTGACTATAACTGAGCACAGAGAGATTTGCTTCTAGCTTCCCTATCTGTTAAACTGCTCCTATCCTTCTACTAGGGCACAGTTTGAGTATATGTGTGACTATTCCCTCTCCCAGCTGTATTCTTACCAGTACACAATGCAAGTCAGAGCAAGACCCTGAAGGCCCACTCCTGAGCCAGTGGAAATGAATGAAAATGCATTACCAGTAATAGAGGTTATATTAGGTGGAATTCTTTCTGCTGACAATTCCTATGTGTAATTCTATACATAACTATATTCCCAAAAAGAAAGGGTTTGAATGGATCAAAGCAGAGGCCTTTTGTATACTAATACCTATGCCATCAGTAATACTCAGAAAAAAAAAAAGGATGATCACAACAGAAATATTCTTCTTGAACATATTTGTTTTCAAGGAGCATAATCATATTATAAATGTCACATTTAAATGGTGTGATGCACCAAGCAATTGGCGGACATACTGTATGGATCCCAGCCTTTTGACACTCCTGAAAATTCTCTCTTTTAACTGATTCTCATAATCCAAGCAATTTCCACAAATAATGTTGGCATTCTTCCTGTCTTGATGTTTGCTGTCTTGAGGCAAATGTCCTGATTTGTGTTGAGGGACTGACTCTCACAAATCACTTGAAAAAGTTCCAAGTGCTCGAATTACATGAAAACACCCACCAGCCTCCTGTGAGACCACTGGAGCAAAGCAGGTGTTCCTGTGGTTCTGTCCATGCACATGCATTTGCATCTTCACTCTGAGGGACCTGGTCTGCTAGCACCACTGCTCTGCTCTGCACTGAGCTCCCTAATAATGCAAGGAGGGCTTAGAGCTAGTGTGGGCAAACTCAGTGTCCAAAAGTGCCGGGATATTTCCAAATGAGAAATAAAGGGGTCTTGGTGTAAATGGACCTCAAGATTAGAGCGTATATGTGATTATTATATATTGCATGTGCAGATGCAAAAGTCCCTTTGATATGGTACTAGAGGGAGATGGGAAGGTGTCAGCACCATCTTTCCTCCCACGGCTAGTGTCCTAGGTTACAATGTTAAGATGTGCCCAAAGGTATGTATTCTATCACCATCTCCATGAACTGCTGAAACCAGGAGGGGCAGTGTTTTTCTTGCCTCCTCCCCCGGACTATCTCCTGTTAATGGGCCCATCAATGCCTTGCCCCATGAGTCATAGATAACTCCCTCTAGGAGCCATTTTCTGTTTAATGGGCAATCAAGGGCCGGACACATCACTCATAAAATGACATTAGCCCATTGTGAGATACTCTGCCCAGGGAGGGGAGCCAAGCATTCCCACCTGGATATAATCTGGGATTTCAAACAGAACAGCAGTGCTTATCCACTGGTTTCCAGAGGACAAGGACCACTAGACCTTTTCTACAGGATCACCACTTCAGCAAGATCACTTCACCTGGACTACTACCACTACCCTAACGAGCAGAGTGTAAGGTTGTATTCTGACTCTGTCAGAGGTTTTTCTTTTGTATTATTGCATGTACTTTATGTCTTTCTATTAAATTGCATTTCTGACTTGGAGTTTCACTGGTTTTTGCTTTCAAACTAGCACAGCTGGGTACTGTGATAAGGCTCCCACCCACCTTGAGGTTCTTGTTGTGCCTCTGGAGCTCTCGGCACAGGCTCTCGAGCTTACTGCGGGCAAGGATGGCTCGGCTGTGCTCACTCTGCAGTTGGTCCTTCTCCTTGGTGATCTGGGCCTGTCTCTTCTGTAGGTACTTCAGCTTTTTCTGCTCGGCACGATGTTCTTCAAGCTGGGCAAAATGGGGATTAAAACAGGGAAACATTGATTAAAATGAAAGAGAGAGTGATAGAAAGGAAAAGAAAATGAGCTCTTTTGGTCTGGGGAAAGTCTTCACACTTTCTTAACCTTTTAGGAAATCTTTTGTATTTACCAGCACTAATGTGAGAGGAGAGAGGAACCTGGAGATTCCCAAGCCTACATGCTGCAACAGTCTCACTGTGGTTGGGTGAACATAATTTTTAACATTGTTGTCACACCATTTTAGCTCTTCCTTCTTTGGTTTGAATTTCTTTGAAGGACATCTGTGAAGTTTTTATTTTTTTTCCAACATTTGGAACTACAGCAGTCAGTAGTGCTTTATGTGGTGAGATTTCTCCAGATCGTGTGGTGATACAGTAGTTGCTCAATCTATTTTACAGTTTCTTGAAAAAGAAGCAGTTTCCTAAATATCCAGGAACCTGCTGGAAAAAACAACAGAAGAGATTCTGGAGACCAGGAATGCTGTTCCTGTGGGGGCTTTCTTGCTGATGGAGGAGAATTCTCTTCAGAGAAGTTTCCCAAAATGACATGTGGCACCTCCTCTTGCCAGGCTTTTCTGGCTCACAGGACCACATGAGAGCATCTGTCAGATGTGTTTCTGGAGGTCCAATCATCAACAGGGGTGGGTCATGGTGAATCAAACCTCTTTTGGGCTCTTTATCTCCGTATAATTCCTGGAGGAAACACGGACCATCCATGATGTTGCCTTGGGAAACTACTGTTCTGTGGGTGCCTGGCTCCTGCCTCCCTTGAGGGCTGGTAGGGAGTGGGGTGTATTTGGAGGGGGCAAAGAGGACCGGCAACAAAATTGCTAATAGTAATCCCCGCACAATCTGGTCATTTCTTTGACACGTCTATTACTGGATCCTGTACTGTAAATTAAGACCCCAACAGTCAGGTCAAAGAAGCCTTTCACCTCTGAAGCTCTTAATGATTTCATCTCCAGTTCCAACACCCAATAACTCTCCTCACTGTATCACAGGTGTGCATACATTGCAAGGTATTTCTGAAGTCCAGATATTTCTGATTGAAAAACAGTAGCACATGAGCTTAAACATGCAAATCTTAATAATAACAGTTGCTGTTAAGACTACATTATCTAATAATATGGTACCACTTGTACTAATTAACCCCAGTATGACTGAGAAAGTCTGTGAGCACTGGGGAATGATATGCATCTCAAACAAGACAGTCAACTGCATCATATTTTACACTTTGATCTGTTTTCTGCAGATGTTCAGTAATTTTTGCTTACAATAGAGAGGTCTGTATATTATTAATCAAATCACAGCTAAGCGTACAACAACACAATGCCCTCACCAGCTTGGAGTATATTTACAGTTTATGTCCAACTTTTAACACGTACATTGTCTATTTTTGCTCCTGTAGATCACAATATGGGATTTTGCATCTAATCAAGCTGCACTAGCTGAAATAATTTTTTTGGTATTATAGGAAAAGAAATTTCTTTTCTGTAATTAAGGCCGAGATATTTTTCCTTCATAAGCTTGTTTTTGTCTCCTTCCCCTTTCCACTGAAAAACATAAAACATGTTTTTTTTGCTTCACATTTTGCATGCACAGCCTGTGCTCCATGGATAATGATTTACCTAAATTTCACGATTCACTCAAACTGTGCTCGAGATAGGGGGCTCAGAATAAAGTTAGTCCTAATCATGATACGAGAAGTCTTCCAAGCATTTTTTGCCTTTTTTTCCCCCATTAATATTACTTGCACTAGAAACTTATATCTCAAAGTTCTCAGGCGTATTTAAGACATGGTGTTACTTTTGCAATGAAAAAGGCAAGTCACTGGTAAATAGGAATGCCAAAAGGGTCCCCAATGATAAAAGAATAATTAATGAAATAGAAGCTAAAATTAAATGCAAACAGAAGGAATTTTGATCTTTGAAAGCTGGCCTAGACAAATAAGCAGTCAATTTAGGTAAAAAAAGTTTTATCTTGATCCCACTGCAGACAATGACAGAGCTCATATTTGTTTATTAGTATATTGTTCTTGCACGCAGCACTTGTGAGACTCGCAGGACCTCTGAAAATAATCCAGTTATAAACAATTCTGCAACAGCTGTTTGTAAGCGAAAGCTGTCGTAAACCACAGTCTGCTTTACTAACCCAACACACCGGATTTAGTGAATGAAATCTTCTCTGCTGGCGAGTAGCATGGCAGAGCTTGTGCCCAAATGGCTGTGCCATCCCGCTTCCCCATCCCCGCTGGCATGGCTTCTACCTTTACCAGCCCATGCTCCAGCCCACTGTGTACCCACAGTCGTACAGACTGTGCCAGGGCATGGGCTGGCAGGGAAATAAGATGCTGGGTGACCTCTTCAGCTACAGCCAGCCCAAACACTACTTGAAGCAGGGGAAGCCACTGCCAGCACCCAGCTCCATCTGTCACATGGCTACACCTTCCCCTGAGCTGTGCTGCAACAAGTGTTTTTTTACCACATGGCTCGCCAGACCAGGGAGTTGATTTGGCTGGAAAACAACTCAGCAAAAGCAAGATGTGATCCGAAGTGTGTGATGAGGATGGACAAGAGGGAGCAGGGAGAGCAGTCACAGCTACAGCCAACTGCTGACAAGCCATTAATCACCATAAGCCCCTCAGCTGCTCCAAGTGAGGAGGTTAAGGCTGTCTCCAACAAGGTTTTTGTTGTATTTATTGAGTGATTTATTTTAGAGACATTGCACAGTATGTCAGAAACAAGTGCTCAGTATTTTTGTTTTTGCACCTTTCTCCTGCATGGGCTACTGGCAATATGGCCCCTGTTTTATACAGCATTGCAATGCCATTTGAATGCAGTGGAGAGTACTTTATAGAGGAAGAAGACCTATTTCAGTTAATCCATGAGCATGAAGTCACTTTAAGCAGGAGATAAACTGAAGAGCCTGAGCCAAATTTATGAAATCAGAGGATTTTACATGAAAAAAGGGAAAGCTAAATTTCACTTCACATTATGATATATGGACACATCTGTGCATAAAACCAATTACAAAGTCAATGTTCTGCTTCACACATTTTTCAGCACTCCACAAAGTGTAAAGTGCTGCAGCCTTGTCATTTGTAAGATTTCCACAGCTTATGGTCATACAGTCCTTTAACTACACAGAAAAAAAAGCTTTCATCTGAAAATAACCCATCTTAAGTGTGGAAAGAACAGTCAGGTGGATGGCATTGTTACAGGGGTGACATTATGATGGCAGGACCTTTGACTTTTCATTTCATTGTGCTGTGGCTTCTCTTACGATTAGTCTCAGTTGTCTATTATCTTCTTCCTAATATAGGAAGTCCTGTATTATTTTCATTTTGATGAAATTGCCAATATGTAATTTAAAGCAATAACCACAACAGAAGCATGCAAAACTCCTTGCAGGAGGTGAAGGCAGGAGCCTAGACACCAGTCTCCAGTATGGGTCAGTTTGGTAGATTTGCCTTTAGGTAGAAATATTCTGCCTCATCAACTTTTTGACCGAAATCTTGTTTTCCTTACTTTTTACTTTTTTTCCCCTCTTTTTTACCCATAATTATCTGACCATGATAATTGTACTGGGATTCACTTATCAGGACAGACACTCCTGGTATCTAAGGTTTGACCAATGCGGCATGTCATGTATTTTAAAAAATATATACCTTCTTTTATAGACAATTTGTACAGAAAAGAGCCAACATTGTACTCACCAGCTCAGCATACTTCTTAAACAACAGGTCCAACTTCTCTTCTGGAGTATTCAGTTTATTCAAACTTTGCATCAGTAGGGTGGCTTCTTTTCCTTAGAAAAAGAGGAAGCAGAGATTTGATGCTAGAGGTTGTTTGTAGTTGATGTACTGTTATGAAATTGGTTGTTTGATGCATGGGTCTGTAAAAACACAGGGGGAAATGATGCATTTTGGAAGGAAAGGAATAATTTTTGCGCTTTTATTTTTTGGTTTTTCTTTGCTCCATAAGAACAAACATGCTAGGACTTCCCTCCATTTCAGACCTCAGTAAAGTGCTTTTTTTCTAACAGAAGCATTGTCTGTGAAATGCTTTTGTCCTGTGTAATCTGATTTTCATTCGATGTTTTTGCAACATGACTAGTCAGACACATGGCACATTTGACTGAAATCAGACAGAAAGGTCCTGGACCCCCAAGGCTCAGGAACAGATCTCTTTGCAAGTGGAAGTGGATCAAATCTGGTGTACTCAGCTCCTTTGCTGATCAACCCAAGACATCAAGAATATTAAGTCAGATATAGAGACTCTGATGTGGAAATAAACAATCGGAGAGTGGTAGGTGCTGCCAGCCAGATCTGGGCTATGTGATACTTGTGTAAATCAGTTCCCTGACTTGGTGAAGAAAGCTTGTATACTGGAGATAGTTTAATAACTCCCTGGGCGTGCAGAGCTAAATCACTGCACAGCCATTTAGATATTGCTTCTCCTCTGATACCTCTTGGTTTTCATTTCAATCCCAGATATGAGCTGGAGTTTGAACACTGCTTGTTCATCAAATACAAATCCCTGACGTCCCTGGAGATAAGATCGCCTGTGGTTTCAGGGGCTTGGACATGCTTTTCCAAATGTTCCTCTGACCTGAGGCTGTGAGACAAAATCTGCTTTCTGCTATGGGCTGGATGTTTTCTACTTCAAGTCTAGTGCAGTCCAGGAGTACTGTCTCTGGAGAAAATCCTTTATTTCGCACTAAGTTCTCTCTACAGCATCAGCATAAATAAGTGGAAGTGAGCTAAAATCAAATCCTGCTGTGAACTGTCACAAGGGCAGATGCAGGTCTGTGTGTTGGTAGGGTTTTCTCTGAGCTTGCTGAGGTGCTGGTAACAGCACCAAAGCCAAGGCAGTAAAAACTGAGGAATTTTCTTCCAGACATTCAAAGAATTTTTGAGGAAAAAAATCCATGCTATGTCCTATGCTTAGTCCCTTGTCTGTAAGAATGTCCTGTAGTGATTTCTTTACAGGCTTAGACAGCATTTGGGTATGGGTTCTCATGCAAAGGAGAGGCTTGAAGATTGGCTGGAGTTAAATGTAGGAAGGGAAATAATTTACATCTATATTAGATTGGAATGTAACTACATTGCTCTCTAGTGGCTGCCCAGCAGAAAGTACATGTACACTTATAAAAACTTACTGAGATGTCTTTCTAGCTCAGCTGACAGCCCTGCCAGGGCAGAGGTGTTAGGGAACAAATGTATTAGCTTATTTCATATATATTACATGATGAGTCCCGGGGTTTACTAAATGAAAAATAACCTGGGCATGACAGTAAATTTATTCTCCAGGTCCCCATGCCACATAGTAGCACCATTATTACTGTTATGACCAGTGAGTAGTCATACCTGAGCAGACAGGCGAAGAAAACATTCACTAAGGTACAAACGAGAGGCTAGGTTTTCCTTCATCTAAATGACTTTGTGCAGTGTGTCATTGGACTGACATCTCTGGCCAGCCAGCATGGGAGGCTCAGTAGTACATCAGTGTTGTGTGATAAATTTTTTTTTTTAAAGAACTAATATATGATATAGCCTACGTGTTGCATAGTGCCAAAAATAATTATCAGTTATAGGAAAGTTGTAATGGTCACTGAAATTTTCAGTGATAGCTGGAGGTCCCTATCATCCATACCAGAAATTTAACATGGTAAAGAGCAAGGACCAGGAAATTCTTACTTGTGTTTGCAGAAGGGCTGTGTGAGTATGTAAATACTTGCCTAGTCCCTTCAGGATTTTCTTCTCCAGCTTCTGCTCCTTGTTGCCGCTGGGCTCCTTTGCTTTGGAAGCATCCCCAGCAGCCAGCTTCTCTTTCTCACTCTCTTCATTTCCATCTTCATACTCTGCATCCTCCAAGCTGCCTGGCTCTCCCTTCTCAGGCCTGTCAGCTCCTGTAGCAGCGCTCTCCTTCTCCATCAGGCTCGTGGCAGATCCGTAGGTTTTAATGATGTCCTCCAGCTGCCGACTCAACTCCTCTGAGATGTCACACATGGCTGCTTCGGGCCAGGTACTTGGCTGCTCTGTGGGGACTGGAGCAGGGGATGGCAGGCCAGGGGCAGATTTGTCCCCACTCTGCCCCTGGATGTCCTGCACAGGTGAGGTAGAAGATTGGTCGTTCTCCATGCTTGGTGCAGCACCTGGCAGAAAAACAAATAGAGGGTTAATCTAAAGGCATAGAATTAGCCATATAAAGAATTAGCCATCAAGCTGTTCCCAAAACTTGGCCAGCATGTGAGTGATTTTGTGTGAAATTTGGGATGGTAGCTTATCCACTGGCTCTGGCTTGACAAATATGTCACACTTGGATAAATAACCAAGGTGATTTGTCTGCAAGGAGAAAAGCAAATTAAATACTTTCCAAGAGAAAAGCCTACTCTAATCTAACAGTTAAAAATGAAAACCTCTTATTCCCACTGCCAGCAATGACACATGAAGTGACAGCTCAGACACTTATACCATTTTAATCCTTGAAGAAAATATTTGTCACATGTTTACTTTTCTTGATATATTTATCTGCAACACTGGCCACTGATATGGGCAGCTTCACTACAGAGCTGCATTAGTTTCATTTCCTAATTCTCTCCTGTTAGCACATCTTAAGTCAATAATCATGAAAAATATTTTAAATGAAACTGGTGCACTGAAAAAAAAAAAAATTGCACTGTGCCCTTGGAAAGCCCAGCATGGTGCTTGATCTACAAGAGATGTGGTTTGGTACCATCACAATAACAGCAAAGAAAAGATTAACAGCTCTAAACCACCCTTCTCTTGTACTTGCTGCATGCTGCTGACAGCTTCTTTGACAAAGTACAAACAACAGAATAAATGACAGTGAAATAAATGCAACCACACGTAACATAGTTTGATACACCATGGTGTTTTGTGGAGCGAATTTCAGCTAATTTATTCTCAGTTTGCAAAAGGAAGCTTTTGTTTTCTCGTGTTTTTGAGCAGCTGCACTCAGCCAGGCAAATACAGAGCCCCCAGCATATCTGTGTTCCTGCTCTGGCTTACCCAGGACCTGGTAATGAGGTTGTCAGCCAGAGCACCTTGGGCACCAGGAAAACTCAAGAGCAGTGAAGGCCCCTTCCCTCTCAGAGGGAGAGGCTGCTGGCACCTCTGTGTTGCCCTCATGGAGTAGTGCAGAGGTGTGAGGTACACAGCTTGACCTTGATCTGCAACTAACCCCCATTGCTGCTTGACTGCAGACTCTGTACTTTTCCAGCCATGAGTCCTTGCTCTCTCTTTTCCAGACTGATTTTTGTTCCTCTCCTTAATAATGTGATTTACAATGGTGCCAGTGGGGAAGGAAGAGGGAAGAAGCTTGCTTGGTTGGTTCTTTCCAGCATCTGTAGTGGTTGCTTTCTTATTTTTTAAAAGACTTTGAAAACACAGAGCTAACTGGGAAGCATTTTTTAACCAGCATTTTTAAACAGGCTGTAACATATATTTTATATAGCATCTATATTTCTACAGCTTTCAAAATTGTAAACTAACATGACCAATGGCATTATATGATAAGAGAGAGGTCATTTACTGTAATAAATGACTCAGTGTTCTTAAACTCTCCCCAGTCAAAGTGATGTTTGGAAGTGCAGTGATGGCCATCACTGAGGCAACATTTTTCAGGATTTGATTTTCTAGCTATATGACCAGGCTTGCAGATAAGATACTCAAATGAGTTATCATCTCTCAAGTAAATAATTGAAAGCTTTGAGTGGGCTCAGGAAGTGCTTGAAAACTGTTAGCTATAAATCCATGCCCCTCCAGTCCACCCATAGATACAACTTGCCAACAGAAATGGCTTAGGAATGCATCTGGACCTGGTCTCACAGACCTGTCACACAATTGCATCCCATTCTTTCCTTACTCCTTGCAGCATAGTCATTTTATCACTGCAAAATGATTGTAAAATTATATTGATCTGATTTGATGTCATATCAAGTTTAATTTACATTGAAAAATTAGACCCTGTATGTGCAATTTAAGTAAATAATTCCACATAGCACAAATGTTAGCCTCCTGTTTGTGATCTTTTTACTCTAGAGTTAATTGACTGTCAACTAAATCAAGCTCAGTAAGAGTATTGTAAAGGCTAAGCTAGACATGTTTATCTCTGACATGTTCAGACTAATGTTTACTGTTGCAATCATTAATTTGAGCCAATTGGCAGTTGGCAATCAATCAGCTAGAAAACTCAGGACTACCAGTTCTTGTTTAGGCAGAATAAAACTCTCAGAAAGTATATCCCAATTTTACAAGCTATTATAAAAATAGCTATTTTTGTAATATGTTCATTACATAGGGATGAGCAGGACTGCAAAATGCTCCATTTCCAAATATTAATTTCTTTTCTGACTATCTGCCCCTCTTTATAAATCAATGTTCTCTCTCTACACCGACTCTCTCCCTTGGCTGCCTCCCAACTTCATCACTCATGTGGGAGCACTGTCTGGCTAAAGGTTTCCTCTTATGTGAATCACAAATCATGTCTCCAAATACTGTAGGCTTTAAATCCACAGTGGCAATTGATCTGTGCATGATGTGTCTCAGTAACAAGGGAAAAACATGGGTGCATGAAAGAGAAACTGGATGATTAGAATCAAGGACACGAGCTGGCCTTGCAGGAAGTCTTCTTTAACATACATTCCTGGCTAGAAAGGGGTTAGTTATAGTCTGAAACCATGGCAATTCACATCTGTTGAGTTTCCATCCACCAGCCCAGAATGGTGAGCAGGCAGGAACCCCAGAAATACACAGCAATGAACTTCTAACCCAAAGGCAGCCACCTGCTGAGTCATACTGGGGGTTGTATTTACACAAATAAATATCCTAATGTTTTATTTTGTTCTTCCTCAGGCTAAACCAGAGGTCTGATAACTGCTTTCCAGCACAAACACAATGCCTCTGAAGACTTCTGTACCTTGTTTTGCACAACAGCTTCCATAGCTGCAGTTTATGTTGAGGAGTCACAGCATCTGAGAGTTGCCTGCTTACAGCCTTTGATGCTGGGAGTTTTTACTGCAGTTAGCCCCAGCTCTCCTTTGTACTCTAGCCTGCTTAACCTTGATGTACACAAGGAATTCTCCCTTATCAGGCCATAAAAGACTTTTGGTGCCAATTTCAACAAGACCCAAAGTATTTACATTATACTCTATCTTAAACACAGTAATGCCTAAAAATTAGACTGAATCCAGAAGCGGAATTCCTTGATTTTTCAGACTTGCCCAATTTTAGACTAGCCACCTCTTCAGTTTTGCAGCTCCTACTACCATTACTGTTGCCTCCAGGTACTTGAACAGCCTTTCCAACACAGCCTTATCCTGTTTTATGGCAAGGGGGAGGGCTGACCAGTCTGACTGAGTCTGAGCATTGCATCTTGTTTACTCTTTTCCTCCTGCATTCCCAAATCCTGGACCTGTTCCACAGCTGTGAGATCAGCACCTTTCTTGGCCCTGGTGTTTTGGATGGAAACTTGACACTTGTGGTTGCTGCCTACAAATAGTCACTGTGGTCGTCCTCTCCTTCCGTAGGAAACACCCCCGAGAGCCAGACGGTGCTGCTGCCTCCCCACTGTGGGAAAAACTCTTCTCCATTCTCCTTCTTCCTCTGTTAAGAACTTGGGATAACTCAGGACAGAAATGGAGCTTTCAGCATAGCTGAGCATACAGCACAGCCCAGCTGCACCCAGAGGCAACAGCAAAAGGTGTGCACCTCAGATCAGTCTGGTTATATGCTGAGTTTGTTTGTCTGCAACTATATCCCTTAACATTTAACATTTACAGCACAATTTGCCTTCACTGTGCTTTGGAAATAGCCAGTATTTCCCAAGTAAAAGGTCAGTACACAAGGGCCAACGACTGATTTATCAGAGCTGTAGTAGCCATCCCACTGCTGCTGGGAAAATGTTCCTGTGCTGGGGTGTGCCAGCCCACCTCTGCACTGCTGGGAGCTGACACTGCTGCCTAGGCACCCTCCTGGCATGACCAAAACACAAATTAAATGTTTTCTTAGCTTGTCTTGCAGGCTGCCTTGAAGGCTGTCACAGAGTTTTGTTTATCTTTTATAAACAGTGTGCTTCCCCTTCCTTCTTGTGGGATTTGCTTCCTGATTTCCTTCTTGCAGCTTGAACTTCTAGAGGGTTTACAGACTGGGCTGTATTTAGCCTTTGCATCCCCATGTATTCAGCAGAAGGACACATGGCACCTGCTCTGCAGCCAGGAGCTATTTTAAGCTCTTTTAAAATGGGTGATGGTATTTAGCACTTCAGACTCAAAGTTCACATACACACACATTTCTCTAAAACAAAGCTTTACATATATTTGCACCAGCCAACACATGCTGATAAAATCTGATTTTTTTTATCTTTATGTAACACCAGACTGGTCTGCAGTGACACCTCAAAGCAGCAAACTTTAAACTCAGGAATTGCCCCTGCTACTGTAGCTCCGATCACCCTCCAGAAAAATACAAGTACCTTCTTACAGTCTAGATAGACACTGCCCTATGTGTTACTTTAGAAAGCAAAGATAAAACCAACTGTATCAGCTACCCACTGCATTTGAATAGCTTTATGATTTATGCACAATTTTCTTGTACAAAACTGAACAAAAGTTTGGAGGTTTCATGGCAGTTTTCCACACAGGCTCAGAACCAGACTTGGAGACCTCCTGCCTCACCTCTGATGTGGCACCTGAATCTTGACCCCTGAGTGTTGTAGCAGACCATGCCTGGCCTCCAGTCTCAATTCAACAGAAGCGCTACCAAAGTAATCTTAAATTTCTCTGACCACTCTTAAGAGAAGAATTTCTTACTTTCACCAACGACCTTGGATACCTCCCTGTTTTCCTCATATGTCACATGGTGCCCAGACTTACCTAGGGATGTTCCTGGAAAAGGCGGGTTGACACTCCCAAAGGGAAGTACTTACATTAAATCCCTTGTGCCATGTCACCAAGCAGTGACAGCAAGGAAGCTGTTCATCAGACTTACCAGAGCAAACAGAAGAGCTGACCAGAGGAAAAAAGTCGGGCAGAAAGCTCAGACAAGGCACTCCAGCAACAGGACACTGGTTCTGTAATCTTGCCACTGAGGGAAGAGGGACGGGAGACCGAGTGAGGAGGGAAGGACAGAATGACACAGGAGGAGCAAACAGTGCAGGGACTGAATGCGCACTGTGCAGGGACTGTCTCTGATAGGCGCAGGGGAAGCTGCCTGCTGGCTGGCAGCATGAGCCAGCTATGTTGGCTATTCCCTGCTCTGAAAGAGATAGCATGAGAGATTAGAGACTTGGGCCTTCAGAAAGAGAAAAGAAAGGAATGATACTTACATAGCAGCTACCCTTCAAATTTAAGTCTTAATCCCTCAATTACTTGAAGCGTTGTGCTGTGTGAAATTTTTCTGTATTGACTATGGATTGGTTGAATTTGGGCAAATTTTTCTGTGTCTACCATAAAGCCTGGAATGAATTTTCCAGTGAAATTTATTGTGAACTCCCAGCTGTGACTGCCCTTTGCAACCTGGGATTTGGGCAGGATTTGTTAAAAACAGACTGATTCTTAATCGTAGACTCACTGGCTGAAGAGACCAAAGGACATTTTTAGTTCAGGCTCTTGCTTGAAGGAAGCTCAGCTGTGATCTCAGACTAGGTCTCTCAGGGCTTTAAATTAATCTTTAAAACTTCCATGGATGGAGACTGCATGACCTCCCTGGGAAGCCTGTTATCTGGCTTGACTGTCATGGCTCTGAAGAAGTTTGTCTTTCTAGCTTTACCTAGCCTTAACTTCCCTTTTCCAGCTTGTGCCTATTGCCTCTTGTCTTCCTGCTTTACACTCCTATAAAGACCCTGTCTCTATCTTCTTGATATTCTCCTCCAAAGCTGTCCCTTTACCAGGCTGAACATCCAGCCTCTCCTCAAAGGACAAGTGGTCCAGTGCCACCATGGTGCTCCTCTGTTGAATTGACCAACTTTTCCATTAAAGCAGCAGTGCTAAAAGAGGTGAGTGGTATAGCTGCCCCCATGATCCCAGCAGGTCCCAAACAAATATTGCAGCCAAGATAACCTGCCTGACCTACTTTCTGCATGTGACTGTGCCAGCTCACATTGGTCCAAAGTTGTCGATACAAACAAGGAAGCTCAGCTGCGTGCTGCTTATGCAGCAACCAGCATTTCCCACTTCTGTCACCCACAAGCCACTCAAGCAGCATCTTGAGATGACCTATCACCCAAGCACCGTCTGGTACCCACTCCCTAGAAGGAGATGTAGGTCAGTTTAATGCACAGATATGCAAACAATGGAGAAATGATAGGCTGGTACTGGACGTGGCAGCCAGGGCTATGAGAAGAGAAACGAGACTTGGTCTCCAGTGAAAAACAAAGAGGCTCAGAACAAAAGGCGGCAAAACAAATGTATACTGTAATGATTTGGAGTAAGCCTTCAAACTGATCCATGGCAACAGAAGAACCAGAAACACTTTGTGCCTGATTTACAAGGGATGTCAGAGAAAGCAGTATTGGGCAGCTCAGTATCAAGAAGTACCAGCTCAGAAATAGTCCATATGTAAGCAGCATCTCAGACTTTTACTGGAGAGGACTCAAAGTCTTGCCATATTTGTGGAGACAGTGGGGCAAAAAGTTCACTTGAGGTGGTTTCTCATTAGTCTTATTTCTCTTCTTGGAAAAGGCAGCTCCTATAATCTGGGGATGCATGGGCATTGTGGCTTCAGGGAAAATCAGTTCTTCCAGTTTTCTTCAGACACTGGTGGTGGCTTGGTAGCACTCCTAAGGAAGTCACAGATTTAAGGGTAACAAAAAGGAGTGAGCTTGCAAGGTCAGGGGCTTCTGTAGAAAATCTTTTGGAGAGGGTTGGAAACTGGCTAGGTGTGTTTTGAGAGCAGATAAAACTCTGGAGATGTTTGTGACAGCGCAATGTGAGAGATCAGAATACCAATGAAGATAAGAGAGTTTGTATGGGCTCTTTGTGCTTCTCCTGATTAGATTGAAGAATTCTCCCTGTTCCAGTCCCTGTTCATTTTTCTTTTGAATAAAATCAGCTCGGAGATCAAAATGCACAACCGAGCTACCAAGGAGCTGAGTAACAGCTGAACTGCAGAAACTTTCTCTGGCATATTCTCACTCCTTGGCAAACACAAGGCAAGACAGGTTCAGCTTTTCTCTCTTTCACTGGGGTTAAAGCTATTATGTGTCAGCTCGTTTTTGCAATAGCCTGACAGCATGCATGGGAACCCTTATCACAGCTCAAATGACATTACGGGATTCACTGGGCACTGGGAACTTGCTCATGTCCCTGAGACATCAGAGTGTACTGATAATAGGAAATTAGTTGGGGTTATCATTATAAAAATCAGCTACAAGTAGTACAAAGCTACATATTCTGAGCTGTTCCTAAATATGCAAGTGAATAAAACAGTCTGTGGTAGAGTCAGGAAATAGAAAGGCACAGATAAAATCAGTATTACTAAGTTTGTGGGGAGTATGTGGGTGTAGCTTCAGAAGATTAAAAGGGATCTGCTGGATTTTGGGCTGTGAATTGAAATAACTGTCTTAGGAATTAAAAGGGAAACTCAGAGAAGTTCAGAGTGTGTTGAAACTGCTGTGTAGGCAATTTACATGCTGAGGACAGCCAGCTGACTGGCACTTGGACTCTGTATGCTGAGATGGTTACATCTGGCCAGCTCAGGAGAGAGTGGACTGAAAACGCTTTCTGTGAAGCCTGCACAATGTCTGAGGTTTCAGCTTTTGCAATGTTTTAGGCATTTCATGTCCCTGTTTTGGGGAAGAAGAAGATATCATTCTCTAATACACAAGAAAGAGAAGAAATGTACCTTCCTCAGATTAAATGTGACAAATTACATTACTCCTTGAGAATTTGCAGAAATAAAACTGAGTTTATTTTACGGGTGCGTTCAGCTATGATCTGGATTGCATATCAATAACCCTATGCTCTCTTTGTTGCACATGGAATGTTGCATTTCCATGGAGGTCATAGGGAATATCACAAACAAACTGTCTATTTCTGAATGAAACATCATCAGCATAAATCTATTGAAGGATAGACTTCCCAGGGGAGGAAAAAATTTCTACCTGTCCTTGTAATTTGCTCTAAATAATATTAAATGTGTTCAGCCTTACCAAATGGAAGGACATGTTCTTCATTAAGTCAATGCTATTGAAGCTTTTGGGTCTCCTTCCTATCTTCCTCAGACGTACATTTTCCCTTCTTCGCCTAGGCCATTTTCCACAGCTGCAACATTCAGCTCTCACCTTCTGATGCTCCCTGCTCTCCTCACTCCCTCCAGCACTAATGCTGCTTTTGGGAGTTTTGTGTGCTCTTTCTATGTCCCATGGAATAGTTTAGGTGAAAGATGGATGGTTCATTTTTAGAGTCTCTCTCTCAAATGCTCAAGGGCATTTTAAAAATGCCGACTCTGAAGGCAATACTGTGTTGGTTAAAACCACTTGAAAAAGTTTTGAGGGTTTCTTTTTCACTACAACCAATGGCAAGACTTAGTTCTTCTTTCACCTAAATAAACACTTAGTTTCTGCAGAAGCCCTAATATCCACTGGAAGCCATACAGATTGGTTTGTCCTGCAGGCCAGTCTTTGCCAGAAGGCAAAGGGGCTGTAGAGGTTCTCCTGCCTTCTGCACTGGCAAGGAAAGGAGTGTCTGCACGCCTCTGCAACTTGTAGCTGCTCTGCTCCATGAGACCCTGCTTGCCAGCAACAGAAGAAAATCTGGAGACTTACATTCCCAGTCCTGTCACACACAGGGATGCAGACTTCAGTGGACTGCCATGGTCTGCTACTTCAGTGACAGATCTATATCAGTGAGAGAACCAATTTTTTTATTCTTGTGCAGGAACTTCTCTAAGAATCTGAATGAGTTTTTCATGGCTTTCCTCAACAGTTCTTGGTTTGTTTTTTGACAGATACAGATTTTTCCAATTATAGTGTGCAGGGACAGGACCACTTGGTGTAATACCACTATTTCAGTCGATTATATTATAAACTTCATTGGAAGGCCAAACACATCCTCAGATGCATCAAAAGCAGCATGGCCAGCAGGTCAAGGGAGGTGATTCTCCTCCTCTATTCTGCCCTCCTGAGACCACACCTGCCCAGGTCAGCACAAAAAAGATATGGACCTGTTGGAGCAAGTCCAGAGCAGGGGCACAAAAATGTGGGAGGACTTCTGTGAAAAAATACTGAGAGTATTGGGGTTGTTCGTCTTGGAGAAGGGAAGATCTGGGGAAACCTTATAACAACCTTCCAGTACTTAAAGGGAACTTATAAAAATGAGAAAGAGTGACTTTTTACATGGACAGATGGACAAGGGGCAATTGCTTCAAACTGAGAGATGGTAGATTTAGATAAGATAGGAGGGAGAAATTCTTTACTGTCAGGTGGGTGAAGCATTGGAACAGGTTGCCCAGAGAAGCTGTAAATGCCCCATTCCTGGAAGTGTTCAAGGCCAGTTTGGATGGGGTTTTTAGCAACCTAGTCTAGTGGAAGGGAGGCTGGAACTAGATGGTCCCTTCTGACCTGAACCATTCTATGATTCTATGATTCTGTGATTTTATGAAATAACATTGATCTGTTCTGTTTAAATATGACCATGATATACTTATGTCATTACATAATAATATACTATACTTATAGCATGATAATATACAGTAACAAGCAGGCATGTAAAATGTATAATGAAAGTATAGTGTTGATGAAGAATTTAGAAATGCCTATAAACATAAAACATATAATTCGAATTTAGAAAGAGCCCTCATAACAGGTCTTGAGACACAGAAGCATAGTGACATGTGGGAAGTGGTCTAAAAATCAGAAGGCTGTTGAATCTGGTAGCGTTTTTCTGCCATTGGCACCTACAACTAAACTACTGTTAGGAGAGTCCTGTGATCTTCCAATGAAAAGTTTGTCAAGACCAATCTCCAAGGGGTTTAATTTACTTTGATTGAAACATTGTAAACACCAGGACTAATAGGACATTTTCTGTGGTGGTCTCTTGGGAATCATTTCTCTCCTGTTTAGTCCTGTGTTAATGTGAAGAAAGGAGGGGATGGGGAGTAATATATTTCCATTCCACACTGTATCAGTTTTCTACAGATTTCCTAGCTCCACATCAATCTCAAAAGGGTTGGAAGGTCATGATTTGCCTTCTAATAAGATTTTATGGCCTGAAGGGTTTGTCATATACCTAATATTTGCCATATTTTTTTCTTCCAGAGCTCAAAGATCCTGGCTACCAATGGCACTTAATAATGCAGCCAAATTAGCTGACACAGAAAACCCCAAAAGGCAACAGACTTTACTATTTTAAGCAAATAATTTAGTTCTTAATCTACATCACTGAGAATATAATTTCTGCACTGTAGCAAGGAAGCCACTCAAAGAATCTGGAGGGAATCCCCATGGTCTGCTACTGAGCAGTTTTTGATTTATTCTTGGAAAGATTCAAATCTTTTGAAACTTTAAGAGCTAGCAAAATCAATTATCAGGGTTTCAATTTTCTCCGGGCAATTTCCACTGCTTCAGCTTGCCCAAGAGACAGACTCTACATAAATACATTATGCTATGTGCTACTTGGAGAATTTGGCAGTCAAGAATCGCTCCACTTGGAAAATCACACAAAAGGTAAAGAAAACCCTCAAGTGAGGCATTCAGTCACACCTGAATGCATATCAGCAGTTTGAAAATAACTCTTCTCCAATATATAAAGGTAATTTATTGGGAAGGGAAGGAGCAGTATTAGCTGTTTCTAGTTTTTCTGGTACTGCAGTGAAGTTACTGCTGATTTACACCATTATAAGCGAACATTATCTAGCATGAAACTTCAAAAAGGTACTGAATCCTGAAACAATCTATTTTTGTAATGTAATTTCATTTAAAAATTATACTGCTCTAGCTTGAAATGATCTTCTATCAACACACGGTGGGAACAGAGTTGGGCCAAGTCAACCATCAACCCCATTCATTTCCCCTGAACCTGCCAGGGAAAATCTCTGGGCCCAATTCAGATGTGATCATGCTGTAAATCACATATCAAATGTAATTGGGAAGTCTTTTAAATGCTAGTCTTATGTCAGTCAAGGGTGAGTTATAGAGAAGAAATTATCTATTCTGGCATGATAATGTAGACTGAATTCTTTGTAAAAGATACTTGTCTTTGTTTTTCCTCCCTTTTCTAAATCCTTCCATTTGCTAGTAATGTTCACTTGCATCAGTTTCATTATCAATATGTATCATTTCTTTTAGATTGCTGCTAGAACTGGCTTATAAAAATTAGAAATGGAAAAAGACTCATTAAAGGTCAGTTCTGCAGCTGCTTCATGTGTGGAGCTGTCATTGATTTCCCAAGAAGCACCTGCTTGTGAGCAGCAGAGAGAATAAAGCAAATTAGAAATTGAAGGCTTGAATCTCTCAGCTGTATGAGCTGTACATGGGCAGGAAAGCATCTCATAACTGGAGCCAAGCATCTTTCTCTGGAAAGGTCCAAATTCTGCTGATAATCATAAAGAAGCTGAGGATGGCAGAGGGCTGAACAGCACTGAGGTTAGGACTAACCTTTCTAGGAATACTGGAGGAAAGATTAGGGGCTAGCACAGTGAAAATGACACAGATTGAGATAAATGATGCTTGGAAATCAGGGGAACATTTGTGGTGAAAGATACAGATCTGTAGAAAGAAGCAGGAAAATAAGAGACAGTGATGGTGAAATAAGTCCTAATGAGGATCTTATTTTACAGGATAATGACAGGGTGGACAATGAACTGTTAGTTCAGAAGGAATGATCTTGTGATCAGCAGAACTGGCACCACTACTCTGATGTCTAAAACTGCTGCTGATGTAACCACCAATGACCTATTTTAAGGCATGCCTGGAAAGAGAATCACTACATGGAAAATACAAAAGCATGCAAGAAGTATATTGGCTCTGGCAGATCAGAACTGTGAAACTGTGTCAATCGGATTTTTATAAGGGTTTTCTAGCTATGCAGAAGCACCTTATTAAACATAACATTTGTGGGACCAAATTAATAAAGAAGAAAAAGAACCCAAGAGATGAAAGGATGAATAAAGAAAAGATCAGGTGAGAGTGAGCTTCATATTTTTCTAAGCTGAAAGACAAATACAAGAGGTGGCACCAATGTCCCCAACTTGTTAGAATATATATATATCTTCATTCTGTGTACATAAAAAGCCTATGCAAGACATATTTATTGAGAAAGGCAATTTGGCCTCTAATTTAGATCCTGGACTTGAATAGAAGTTTACAGAGAGATACATACATAATATTTATCCTTAGGTATCTTCAGATGTATCTCCAAAACTCTATTACTCTATTATTATTATTACTATTATTACTATTATTACTATTATTACTATTATTAC
>VXBQ01010224.1:129846-198589 GCA_013400175.1 Phainopepla nitens
GGGGGGCGCGCTGGCGCCGCGGCCGCCCCGCGCAGGTGGCTGAGGGGCCGGGCCGGGCCGGGGCTCCGCCGCGCCCACGGCCCGGGAGGGCAGCGCCCGAGCCCCTCGGTGAGCGGGCTGCTGCCCCTCCTGCGGCCTCCAGCCCAGCGCCCACCCGTGAATTCTTGGCTGCCGGGGAACAAGGACGAGGACGGCGTTAATCGGTGCCTAATTTCCCACGAGCGCGCGTTGCGTGGCGGGCCGGCTTAGGGCTGATCTCCCTTCCAAATAAAGCAGCGCATCTATTTATGGCCGTGGCTTAAAGAGGAGCAGATCTCATGTACCATGTTGGAAGTTCTTGAAAAACTGCCAAAGTACAGAGGTCAAGTTTCCTGTACTGACAGCAACTTAGTGGGATGCGAGACGGCAGTGTCCTTCGTGAGGAGCTGGAGAACTGGGTCACTGTGCATCCTTCACTAATTGCTAGGTTCCAATAATAAATTACTTCAGTCTGGTTCAAAGCAGTGTGGAGGACAGAGAGAATCTACTTGAAAGCCTGTTCCTGCCTCAGCCATGGGAGCCAGTGGGAGCATTGCCAAGGGGTTCATGTTGGCAAGATGAGGGTCAGGCCCCCAATATTGCTCAATAGATGATATAATGAATAAAAAACCCACATACTTGTGCTAGCCACTGGGATCTGACTCTTCATTAGAAATTAAGGGACAAGGCAGACAATATGATTGTTTGGCAAATTTCCCCAGGGTCTGCTTTTAAGAAATCATAAAACCTCTTGGCGATGACTTGCCCAAAGCCAGTGCTTTCAGTGCTGTTACTCAGAGGCAGCAGCTCGCAGTTGCACGGAGTTGTACGCAAATAGACTCTACCAGGGTGCCCATGGAACTGCCTACTCTTGGAAATGCTTGCATTAAGGATTTAATGTTGACAGACTTAAGTAGTGATGTCTCAACTGTGAAGAATCTGTTGTTTAACCAACTTTATGAAGCAAAAGTGCCTATCATTAAAGTGAGAGTATTCCCTTTGGTTTTAGAAGATCATCGAGGCTTTAAACATCTATGCAATTTCATATGCACATAATTTGATAGTCTGTTTTACAAGAAGTTGATTAGAATCAGAAAAATCACCCTCCCTAACTCCCACAGAAGAGGGCAATGAAACGTGTGCAGATCAAACAGCCTTAAAATGGAAAAAGGATTTATACAGTGGCAAATTGGGCAATGGCTCTTAAAACTACAGCTGTATTCTTCTAAACACTCTTTTACATTATTGGTGAGTTGGTAAGTTATGATTTACTGTTATTTCATGTAAAATTTACTGTCACAAAACATTAGCAAGCACTGGCTGAAACCAGAAGGCTGCTTTTTTTAAATTCTTGGTATTGAGTTTTCTAGGAATGGACTGTCACTGCCTGCAGAGTGTGTTTTGTCATCTCAGTTTTTCCCAGAAGCATACACTTCCTTCTTTTTATCTTTGCTAAAACTTTAATTATTTTTTTTTACCTTCATAAATATGTTAACTGCTTTGAGGCTGTAAGCCAAAGAAGGACAAGTACCACTTTTGTCACCAGCTAGGGCAATCTTAGAAATAGTTATAAGTATTACAATAGTAATAGAATTTTATTTCCCAGCTTGATTCAAAACACTGCTATTTACACTCCCATTGTGTGGTGATATCCTCCTGTTTACATGACAGGTTTAAAATTTAACTACATCCACCATGCTATTTTTCTTCCTAATTCAGAAGAAATGGATTAAAAAGTAAGCAAAAAGAAAGCTCAGTAGTATCACTCCTCTATCGAACTTGGGAAGCATGGCTAAACAGGATTACATCTATTATTAGGATCCTTATCCCACAGCCCTCACCAAACTAATAACTTGTGCAGGAGCTTTGCCAAAGGCTGAGTGAGGGCAGAAGGCAGCAACAGTTGGCACTAAATGTCAGCTGCCTTAAAATAATGGGCAGTTTTCTCCGAAATATTTTAAGTAGACCTGTATGGATTTTTTTCAGTAGCTTCAGTTGGCAGGAATTTCTGAGCAAGAGGGGTCAGAGATGTCCCACTGTGGAATACTTCAATGATATATTCCCCTCCTCCTAAGTCACTGGGAATGAAATGAAACTGGTTCCAATGTCATGCAGATCTGGATTGATGCAGCAATCTCCTGTGTTACCCTGTGAGGTGAGAGAGAGGCAGAGGGTGACACCCACCACCCTCCCTTCCCACGTTACAAACACTTTTTACATAGCTCTTCCAGGTGAGATAATATACAAAAGAACAAAATCTACTATATAAATGAAAGCAGATTTATAAAATTACAAGTTTAATAGATAAATATAATAAATACTTTATGCATCATAACTCTGGACAACTACATTTAAAGCAAGTATGTTGGCAAGTCACAAAAAAAGTTGCACCCTTGGCAACTATATTTTTCAGAAAACCACACTGACAGGCATATTACAATGTAACGCATGAGGCTTCACGCTGTATGTTCAAATCCTGCTCACCTACCGAGTTCACCATGACATATATATGGGTGTAGTGTACTTTCTATCTTGGAATGTCTTTTTGCACACCAACACGGTTGTACAGATAGATGTTATATTCTACTTACCAGGGACAGTGGGAAGAGTTTTGAAGAAAAATACTGGTAAATGACTTCTAGAAAAACTAAAGCATTTCTTAACTTTTTATTGACATTGGCAAATTAAAATAGAATAAATTAACAATATTTTCTCAAAAAAATGTTTTGTACAAAAATACTGTCAAAATTTCCTGAAAAGCTTTCAACACAGTAGTATCTTTTCATGTACTGAATAAACTATATTAGCACAGTGTCAAAACGCTGAAGACAGAAACCAAATTAAAAAAAAAAAAAATCTGTGAAATGTTTGCCACTAGTCAACATTCCATCCACACCATATTATTGTCTGTACATATGGGGGAGGGGGAATGGGTAGCAGACTTTTAAGTAACAGTATTACTTTTCCTGATCTGGAAAGGTTTGGCCCACATCTGTTAAGCTTCCAGTTTAGTGTATTCAGAAAAAAAAAGAAAAATTAGTCTGCACTGCAATGCATAGTTAAAAATTAAGCAAGATGGCAGCTTTTGTGCAGTAGTATCTGCCCTTCAAAGTTCATGCAACCAACTAATGCAATTTTTTTCCCTGTTCACTCAGAATTTGAATGCAGTTCAAGTCATTGGAAATCATAGTTTACAAAATCCACAAGATTAAGCAATTTGCCAAGATTAATATCTACCAGTCCGGCACTGTGGGAATTATGGGCACGTTACTGCGAGGAAATTAAGAGAGGGAGGTCGGAAGGGGGTCAACCAACATAAAAAGGCAGAGTTCGCTAGATATTATTACTACAGGAGGGGAGGTGAGTGACAAAGCTACAAAAAGAAAAAAAAAAAGTGTCAGCGATTAAAAAAAAAAAAATTATACAAGCGCTTGACTCCGCTTTCCAGATTCTCACCTTTTCGAGCCCTGAAAAGTGAGACACCGTGTCTAGGGGAATGTTTTCATTCGCACTGATAAAAGTCCTTTGTTTGTTTTAAATGAATCAGCAGCTCACCCTGCTGGGCTGCTGTTTGCAAACGAAGTCTGTCATGAAGTCAAACTCGTTCTGTCCCAACCACAGCTCGGGAAGCTCCTTGATGCGATCCAGCCCCATTTCGATGACTAAGGACATGAGGACCTCCTCGTCGATGAAGTCCGTGTCTATGACATTGGGCGGCAGCATTGCCGCGGGGACGTGGGGGACGGCGGGCGGCAAGCCGCTGCCGCCGCCGCCGCCGTGCTTGGGGTTGCAGTCCCTGAAATGCTGCTGGCTGCCGCCGTTCAGCTGGTGGCTACCGGGGTGCAAGTCCGGCATGTAGTGGCTGTGGGGGTAGGGGTGGTGGCTGAAGTACTGGTTGTTCAGCTTCTGGAGCTGCATGCTGGCGCTCAGCTGCCCTCCCGGGCTGGCGACGGGGGGGGCCATGAACTGGGAGCCGCTGAAGCGGGCGGGGGGCGGCATGCTGCCGGCCGGGTGCCCTCCGCTCACGCTGCCCGGCCCCATGGCGTGCCTCACCCCGCTGCTCGCGTTCATACTCCCAGCTCCGTAATGTATATGGTCGCCCATCAGGGCGCTGAAGGCGTGCTGCTGCGGCGGCTGCTGCTGCTGGTGGTGGTGATGGGGGGTGGGAAACTGCCCCATGCCCATCCGATGCGCGGGGTGGTGGTGGAGCCCGCCGGATCCGTCGGGGAATCGCCCGTGGTTCATGGCCATCATGTGGTCTGCCATGGCTCACCTGGAAAGTTAGCATGTGAATACATTAGGAAAATACAGCCTCCTCGGACATCCAACCGCTCTCTCCCGGACCAGCTGCATCTGCCTGGCCCTAGCAGAAATTACTTCGCTGGTCCTGCAGTCCTCTCTCCCTCCCGGTGGAGGAAATTTAAAAAAAAAAAACCAACAAAACAACTCCCAAAAATCTACAGTGGCTCCACCATGGAGTACAAAAGGAAAAATAAAAGGACAGCCCGCGGAACGAAAATCCCGATCCCCTCCGCTAATCCGGCGGGCAGCACGCCTTCCCACTTTAGGTCGGGCATACCTATCGGCCGGGAGCGTCGCATTCGGCCACCGCCGCCGCCTCCCCGCACGCTCCGGAGCCGCCCAAGCCCCCCGGCTTCGCCCGCGAAGGCAGCGGATTCCCACGGCACTCTCGCTAACTTGCGGGGAGCAAGCAAACAATCGGCAAGTCCCACCTAGCCGCTGTCAGCAACTTTTTAAATCCCAATTATTTTGGTGAAAATACGGTAATGCACAGATAAGGTCGTGAAGCCAGGCAGCTGAGAAACACCTTTCCTCGCGTGTTTATACAGTCACGTTTTTCCTATTGCACACAAAAGGGACACCCGGCACCAGCGACGAGAACCGCCGCACTCACCTCCCGGCTTCTTTCTTCTTCTCCTTCAAAGGTGGCGGTGGAATCAGTCAGCGAGAGTCACCCAGCATAGAGAGGGCTTCTCCGGCTCCCTCTCCCCGGCGCTGACGTGACCGGCGCCGCGATCGCTGCCGCAGCCCCGGAGCTGATCCTCGCCCCTTCGCGAGGCGCATCGGCACTTGCCGACAATGAGCTGTNTCCCGAACACCCAACACCCAGCGCGCGCGCGCGAAGGCAGCGGGGCACACGCGTGTTCGCAGACACGCGGGAAGGGGCCAGGCGGGTCAGGAAGGCACCCGCGCATCCCGTGCTCAGCGCCTTCCCCGGGAACAAAGCGGAGCTCCGCGGCGGGGCGGTGGGAACGGCCCCCTGCGCACCCCACGGCCGCTGTCCCGCCGCCCACGGCCCCGTCCGGCACCGCGCCCGGGCATCGCCTCTCCCCCTTGCGCCCCGTCCGGTCGTGTCGTTTCAGCGCGGCGGCCGCCGGCACGCGGGGGGCAGAGCGCTCCGGCGGCGCTGCCCGGGCAGGGCGAGGTCCGTCCCTCCGGCGCCGCCGCGGTGCAGGTGCCCGGATCCACCGGCGTGAGGCCCCAGAACCCGCGTGGGCGTCCTTGGGGCCGGCCCCTCTCCCGGAGGCGAGATCCGAAATCCACCTTTTTCCACTAACACGGGCGCCGTATGCGGGAGGTGTATGTGTGGATACCGGCACGCTCCCCACTTCCCACATCCCTCCATCTCCTGTTTTTTCACCGCTGTCACCCGGGCTGTGCAGGGCGAGTGCCCACCCACTCTTGCCCTTGGCCAGTGTGGTGGGGTTTATTACAGTTATTTACGATTGTTTTCATTGGAATGGCAAAGAAAAACAGAACATGCGGGCTGCGGGTGGCAGACGCTTTGCACGGGCAATCGCCCTGGCTGGGCACGTCCCCTATCGCTTCTTCTGTCCCGCAGAGCCCTGCCTCGCTGCGCTGCCCTGGCAAGAGCCACGCGTATCCAAGCCGCCCCCCCCACCCCCGAAGCTGGCGCTCCTGCCTTTTGCTCCAGATCTACCAGCTCTTCTCTGCAGGGCAGCCATGCTGAAGTAGCAGGGAAGAGCTGAGGGGCTGGGGGAGGCATGCCACAGGGAAGTGCTGGATGGTGGCCCACTTTTTCACGTGCCTTTGCCTGTCTTTTTGCTTCCGTGTTTGTTTTTCTTCTTGGAGCCGTCTACGGGCACACAGAGAGGACAGTGATAGGCAGGACACCCCTCCCCACCCTTCCCCCACTCAAGGAATTGCGAATATGAGGTCAAGACTGCCATCATGTAGGCTGAGATGGGGTTTCTGCTCCTCCACGTGCTTTGCAAGGATGCATCAGTGCAGGAGGGCCTCCTTGGGGAGGCACAGGTGAGGCAAATGGGATGCTTCAAGAGGCTCTCCATACGGCAGCATCTTGTCCCCTTTCGGGTGGGCCAGGTTCTTACTTGCCTGCAGTGACTCATGAAACCTAAAGGATGGCTAGCTCTGCCTTGTCTGTCCTTGAGATGGAGGCAGAGCTGGGCTCCTGGATGCAATGAGGTGTGATGGATGAGTGTCTCTGTGTGGCTGGTGCAATCCTTTGGCAAAGCCACATGGGCAGATGGCAGTGGTTGTGCACACAGGGGGTACTAGGAAAATACCTGGCTGATGTCCCAGCTGTGAGGGACAAAAGGGGTGAAATCAAAGTGCTGGGAGGACAGGAAGCTTTAAAAGTGTGAGTTACTTCAAGGAAGTTACCTTATCCTGGAGCTCCCTTTCCTGAAGCAGTTAAGTGGGGTGCCCACCATGATTTCACCTTTTGGTCTTCAGTTGCGCCTGAGTAGATGGATGTGGGAATTGCCACTGAACAAGGATCTTCAGTACAGCCAGGGATGGTCTGAAAAGTGCCAGTACCTTTCTGGAGTTTTTTCTTGTCATTGGTGTGCAGGTTTAGCAGGACAAAACAATGAATAGTAAGAAGATCCTGTTCCATTTGGCAAGTAGTCAGCTGTATATCACGACAAGTGGTTTGTTTAACGTCACAGATCCATGGTAATACTGGTGACCCTTTTTGCTCTCTGCTGCTTTAAGTTTGCGATCCTTTTTAAAGCCAAGCACACACTGTATCATCACCCTGCAAATTTTCAGCTTTTTTTTCATTCTTTCCTATTTTCAGCTTTCAGGTGCTGGAAGCTGCCAGCTTGCCAAAGTGAGTTATGGACAATTGGCGTGAGACTGCCAGAAGCAATAGTAGGGAAGTCACAGCCTCCATGACACTTCACTCGTACAGAACATATCTTCGGGTATTTACGGCCCACATACAAGGAATTAGGTGGGATAGTGCTTTCTCAATTGGGGGCTGCAATGGGATCCAGATAAAGCTCAGCAGAGCGGTGTCAGATAAGGCAAGTCTGTCATTGTTTATGGCCATAGCAAAGTGGGAACACAGTCGGTTGCTTTCCAGGAAATGGCTGGAGGACTTGTGACTGGCAGCTAAGGGAATACAGGACAAAGTATGAGCCCATCACTACTGAGCTCTCAGGAAACCCCAAATCTCATTTGTTTGCCACTCCTGATCTAAGCCATGGTTATTTAAATAAATCTTTTCACTCATATTCTTCAAAATCTTTTGCATACAAGTTGGTTCCTCAGTCAGACAGCAAGAAAGCAGGGCACTGCATATCAGGAGAAAGCCAGAAATGGCCAGGGATGGGAATGAAAACAGCAGGATTCACAGAGTTGCTTCTCAAGTGAAGAATCAGAGTAGAGTTGAAAGCAGAATGTGACTGAGAGGCCCATCTAGGACAAATCACTACGAGATATCAAACACGACAATGAAAAAAAAAAGACAAAAACGGATCCTTGGTTGAATGTTAACATTTTGGATTGGAAGGCTGGCTTGCAGATGCAGTTCTGTTCACTCCTTCCAGAGTGGAATGTCTGCTGAGCGTGGTGAAAGGAAGGAAAGGAAAATCACAAAGGAGAATCCCAGATGGTGTGTTTTCAGATATTTATTGGAAATGTTTAAGCTAGCTGAGTATTGGGGGTATATCCCTGGGACAAGATACCCAGGGCAATGAATTTCAGGGGGACTTGGATACTCAAGTCCTTTTTTTGCAACTTTGAAAATGTAATCTCTAACTCTCTGTAACTTGTCTGTCCCAGATGATTGTGGAGGTGAGTTTATGTGTGTTCCCTCCCATGCTCACACAAAGCAGTCAGGAAAATCCAGGTCAGGACAGCTGCTGGGGTTATCTGATAGGAAACTTTATATTAGAATGATATCCTGGAAGAAATGCCCCTTCTGTAGAAATGACAGAATTCTTATTGAGAAGACAAGCCATGATTTTCTGGCTGCTTTCATATCTGACTTCTTCAAAGCTACCTTCAATCCCACCCTTCCCAGAGGCACCTAGCAGTTGGGGTGGAGGAGGGAACTGTGGTGCAGGAGGTCCCCAGCTCTTTGCTGCATGGCTGTCCCTAGTTTCACTGCCCATCCTGAGGAAAAATAACAGATTTGTTCCACATGGGCACCCAGGAAGCAGAGAAATCTGTTTTGATCTCTCAACATACCTTTTTATTACCTCCTGGAATTCCCGTTGTGAGAAGAACAGTTATGGGTTTTTTTCTGTTGGGGTTTTGATTAACAGGGAACTCTGTTTTCTGCGTTACTGAGAGAGCTGTTATTCTTATGGGATTGAGGGGAAAGATTGGACAGAAGATTTATCATTGGTCTAGTCATGGGATCCACTGTCTATCCAGGTGGGAAGGAATTACCATGGCAAGTTAGTCTGGACTTTGGGGCTGTTCAAACAGCCAATGTCAGAAAACATAGGATTAACTCAGTTTACTTAGTTCAGCATCAGACACAAGCTTCCTAAATCCATCACAGGTCCCCTCTATTGGTTCAGACACTAGCCAGGCATTCTCCAGAGCTGAGCATTTAGCCTCCTGTTTCAACAATCTGCTATCCCAGGGAAGGCCACTGTTCACAGAGGCACTGCACCTAACATACAGGTAGGCAGCCTGGGTGTGGATGAGATGACCCACTGGGGATTTCTTTCAGTGGTGGCCTATGTTACTGGAGTGATGTCAAATCAAATCTGTATTGTATTCCTAAGAGTTGGCTAGTGGAAGAAAGTCAGTGGAAATGCAGAAAGAGACATTGAATGTGCCATCTCAATTAGTCTGTATGGGATTAATTTTTTCTTTGACAGGTTTCGCAGGATAAACCATCTCTGTGCTGGTTGCAATTGGTTACTGTGCTGAGAATTGAGGTTACAGGTGTGCTTTATTAGCAGCAAATCATTCTGAAAGGAGTTACCCAGGGAACTTCCTTGAACCATTAAGGGCAAGGAACTTCCTTGAACCATTAAGGGATATGTCAGAGGGTTTCATGTGCTTGCATCTCTTGTTGGTATGCCAGGAACCAAAGATGTACACATAAAATTGCTGGTCAAAATGAAGGAACTCAGGCTATGCAAATTGTGCTACTCTCTTCCCACTCACATTTTTTATGTTTTGTTGGATGGAACAAGATAGTAATGTGCCAGTATATTTTATTTTGGTAAGAATGAATGTGGCTTTGCACCCTTTATCAACATGATCTTATCCATGTGAAAATGTCTTGGGAAGCATGGCAAGCTCCTTTTTTTTTACCCTTATATGCCCTCTGTGCAGTCCTTCAAACTTGTGTGATCACAACTTAGAATATTCCTTAGGGTAATTTCACTGCAAGGTATCATTTTGAAAAAGTAACTCTGCAAAAATGGGAAAACTTAGTAAGAACACTATTTCCTGAAGAGGCACAAGAGGATGTAAATATACTAAAATAAACACACATATAAGCAAACAATGAATCAAGCATCATTCCATTGGTACTTTGTCACAAACAACCCCAACACAGACCTGTTCACTACTCTTTATATTTTGGTATCAGTGGGAACCAGAAATAGCAAAAGGGAACATTCAGGTGCTGTTGACAAAGCAGTGGCAGCCTCTGTAGTAAACTGGATAATACAAGCTTCAAATAGAGCACACAGGTGGAAAGCAGTCATCAGGGCCAGGTTGTATGAGAAAAATTTTTTTTCATTTGGAGATCAAGCCACATGCTAACTACTCATTTGGGTCAAGAAAGACTTTAAAAATTTTTTAGAATGAGATGTTTTTTTAAATTAAAAATTATTAGAAAGCAATGTGCATGCTTCTAAGTATGTAAGTATATAAGACCTGGATGAGTACTCCTAAAGCATTTGTTGCATTCATTCTGTAATTAAAAAAAAATGAACTAGTAGTTGACAAGTAATTTATTTGAAGTCCTCTGAATAATTGAAATTTATTATTAGAATGAACTGGAATGCTGAAAAAAAATATTTATGATAACAAATATAGGGCTCAATACAGATACATTTATATACATTGATTAACAGTCATGTTTTTCAGACAGATCACACAGTACCCTACTCTCTTGTATCTGCATACAAACATTCTATTTTCAGTGGGTGAGGCTATGCAGGAAGTAAGATTCTTCTAAGTATGAGTAAGGTTGAAAAAATCTTAACTTCTTAGACCACCAACCAATCAAATTGACACAACTTAGATCCAGCAACTGTCTGTACTTGGGACTGGATTTTCAGGTGATCATATCTTTATAGCACAACAGTCCACTTGAGACACTGATCTGTGTGAGTGTCTGGCCTGGAATTTAATAATACCAAATTTAAAATATAATTATGTTATTCCATTGATTAAGTTCAGGTTGTGTCTTTGCAATTTCAGTATTTCTGACTTGAAGAAAATGTTAGTAAAATTAATATAATGGTTATTATATAGGAAAAATGTTCTGTTGCAATGCCGAACACTAATTTAGATATGGATAAGCCTGTACTTTGGATGTGCTTATTGGACCTAACAATATCATATGCAGCAGAATATCTCTAAGTCACATGAGAAATACTGACTTTCATGGGACTACAAGAGTTCCCATGTGTACAGCAAACAAGTGTGTGCAAATATGGTGTTGTAGTATGTAGGAAAGTGGTTTTCCATATAATCACTATGGTCATTAAGGCTTCTCCAGCAACTTTGCCGCTTTAAATTTTTATTTAAAGAAATAGGGAAGTAGTTTAGTCCTCCTCTTGATGATAAAGGGTTACAAGCAGCTGTGGTGTTGGTGTCACGTGTCATACATTGTCAGCAGACAGTTGCAGTTTCAGTTACATTTTCTCCTTTGATTGGATTATGTTCTTCTCCTAAATTAAATAATTATAATGTGTGTAACTGTATGGTAATGGCAGCACCATCCATTCCAGGCCTTTAGAAATATGCTGTGGGTTCAGGAGAATTTGTAAGCAATAAACCTTCTCATCTTCTTTGTCATTTTAGGCAACTTACTTTGCATACACCTTCTCCGTGGGTTATTTTTTACAAGGATGAAGAATCTGGGAGTCATTCCAGACTGACCTGTCATATCGGTGGATTTTCACTGCCTTTCTTTAGCTGAGAATCTTTTTACTGCAAAGCTGTATTTTGAGGCTTTATATTTCAAATTTGGTCTCATCTCAATCCAGCACTTCACATTGTCTGTTCTCTGGAACACTGATAGGGTATCTTTGTTTTCTGTGGCAAGGGTTAATCTCACTCAGACAGGCCATTCTCAGTGTAGAAGATGCCTATCTGTGCTTCTCCCTTCCTGAATGCTTGCTGCAGAAGAGCCTTGCTGCTATCCCTCTCAAGATTAGTTGCACACTTTCTATGTGGATTACTTCCGGCTTTCCTTCAGCCTTTCATTTTGGTTGGCACCAGCAAATGTTGTTTTCATTTGTGTAAGTAACTGTTTCATGGGCCCTAGCATTTGGAAACTACAGACTCGATTTTAGTAGGTTTTAAGTTTTGCTCTGAAATATGTACAGTAAGTCAGTCAAACCCTTGAAAAATAATGAAATGTAAACAAAGACATGTAAATATTCAAAATAGTTTATATTTCCTAAAACTATTCAAAACTCAAGTTTGGTAGCCCCTTATTTGGAAATATACACCCTGTTTTCTTATCAGACTTACCTTTTTGAGTGTTGCAAATTACTCCATCAGTTTTTTTTCAATTGATTATTTTTGGTTTCAGTTGTTTTTAGGAAGGCAAAGCAGGTGTATGTAACTTTTCACGCTTTGCTGTTCTTATTCGTCAGCCTGATGATATCATACTCAAGCACTAGTAATAGTACTAGTCGCCTTTTACATAAATTATCACTTCACAGCTTCAGAGTGTAATACCAACATTTACCTAATTACTCCAGAATTGAGCATGCACTCTTTCCTTTTAGAGTAGAAGCTTAAAGGGCTATAAATGGTAAAATGTAATCAGAAAGGAAAACAAGTCCTCTAATAGCTGTGCAGTGGTCTCATCAAAAGGCCAGGAGCCAGGGTATTTGTTCTCTCCTCTCTCCCAGCTCCAGCAGTGTAATTAAAATCAGACTTAAGCACCCAAATTCCTTTCTCCTTCTGAAAGTCCTACATAAACCTCAGTTTATCTCTCTGTAAAGTGGAAAAAATGATACCTTTCTCCTAGAAAATGCCTAGCAGAGATCTTTTTGGGTTAATGCCTAAGAATCACTACTGTGGCCACAGATATTTGGCATCAAAGCATTTTACACCTATTCTTGTTTTCTGCATTTATTTCAGATCATGAGTGGAGGTCCAGTCACCTTAATGTCAGTAGAAATAGTTGTTACCATAGCTGTTGACTTCAGTGTAGGCAGGATCCACTGTGGCATTTTTAATCTCATCCAAAAGGTAACCATTCAAATGACCTTGTGTTCAGTCCCACCCAAGCAACAGGACAAAATTCTCTCCTCTCTTCTCTGTCTTCCCTGTGTCCTCAATATTCCACTCCCAGTGCCTCTTACCAATTACCTCTGCAAGACTCTTTGGAGGCTCTTGCTTCCTTTCTGCTCCAGGATGAATTATCCCTGCAAACTTTCAATCCTCATAGCTCTTGTCTGGGAAGATCATTGCAATTTTCCTTCCAAATAGTCCGTTTCCTGCAGCTATGTGCAACACCTCCACCAAATGTCTCACAGGGTGAATGGCAGCAGTCCAGCAACATACTGTCAATCATAGTGAAGTTACATTCTTCGACAACTTCTTTGCATAGCCACGTCCACTGTCTCTTTCTTCCCTCCAGACTCTGACACCCCAATAACCAATTCTATTCATTTAGAAAATGTTGAATCAAAAAAATTCCCTCACTATAATACCCATACACAATAAACCAAACATCATATAATTTGCTCTGGTATGGAAGGTGCTCAGTGATAGCACAAATATGTTTTAGGGCTCTTGCATCCATCTGAAGTAGTCTTCAAGATCTTAAGAAAAATATTTCCTCCAAGGGTGAAGGCTGACCTATCCTTGTACTTCAGTGAGGTTGTCTGCAGTTCCAATCCCCCTCCCTTCCACCATTCCCATGCCACTTGTAGGAAGAGGATTATTACTACTAATGGACATATACATACTGCTTTTACTCCTTCAAGGGTTTGAGAAATATCCACCACTCTGTATTTTCACTTACAGATTTTCTATAAGTCTTCACATTTAAGGGCAAAACTCCTGACAGTTTGCAATATTTTAAACATACCATTCACTGTCTTTAATGTATAAATTTTCCAGGCCAGTTGACTGCTTATTATTATTATTATTATNTATTATTATTAATATTAATAATAATAATTATTATGGTCTTGAATATTATCTTAGGTCTTGCAGAATAAAACAAAATGTTCTGTGATTAATACTGACTTAAATCCATTCTATAGAACTGATTAATGCTATTTTAAACTGTCATATTACTTCTCATGTATTATGGCTAGCAATCCACCACTAAATTTCTTTTTTCTTGGTTTTTTTTTTTTTTTTGCATAGCACAAGGGCACTTGATTTCAGGAAGAACAAATAGCTAAAAGGACATCTGAAATTCAGTCACATGTATTTTGCCTGACGACAGGTATTCATAGCACAGGAAAAACTGCTGGTACACTAAGTTCAGTATCTGCCTAACTAGCAATGCCAACATTAGGGCATTCTAGAGAACTTGTGATGCATCTGGCATTCAGCAATACCTGAGGAAGAATTCCCTCATGACTGTACAACTGAGAGGACAAAACTTTGATATAAAGCAACTTGCTAGCTATATCATCACTGGTGGAGACGTAAATCTGAGGGATTTCGATCTTAACCCTGCTGACTCTTGAACAATGGAGATTGAAGGTTCTTGTCATTTTTATTTTCTGTGCAACTGATGAAATGGTACCTCCATGGCTTGTGTAATCAGTTTGACTGACTACAATAGTTAATGGACTGACTGTATTTACATGAGCAGAGAGCCTGTGTTTCCTTTCTTTTTTTAATGTATGTTTACGTCTCCTCGGTTTTGGTGGTATAGCTATTTATAAACAGTAACAGTTTATAAATATAATAATAATAATACTATAAGCAGTAACAGTTTATAACTAGTTTTCTACAGATTAGTTACAGGCTGCATTGAGAGACTATGTCCTTTTACATGTTTCCTTATTATGAACTAGGTACATAGGCATGCCATGTGCCACATCCATTCCATCCTTCATTGAACAAACTTTCATGTACTCTTTTTTTAAAGGCCATCAATCTGCCCACTTGAGATGCTGAGATTCTAGGATGCACTGCAGTCAGTAACTCAGGACATAAGCAGCACTTGGCAAGATTGACCTCTACAAGTTCATTTGGTTTATTCTCTAGGCAGGTTTTTCTTCTGCATCCCTCTGAGGTTGGATAACTGAAATTTTCTATTAATGTTTTTATAGAATCAAATTACAATGTCTTCTGTCTTTTTTTTTTTTTTTACTGCTTATTTTCCGGGTTTGACCACTGCACCTGAGCAGACATCTTCATTAAACTGTCCATGCTGGTACCTCAATCTTTTTGTTGAAAGGTTACAGTAATTCAGAACCCATCTGTGTATATGAGTAGTTTAAATCATGCCTTTCAAGGTGCATTAGTGTGCACTCATCTGCACTGCATTCCCTTTGCTGATGCATTACTCAGTTGCTGAGTGTTGTCAAGAATTACCAAGGTGCCTCACCAGCCTTGTCTTGCCCACAGCTCTTACGGATCCGGCTTCTCTAGTAGGACCTCAATAAGTACATTAAACAATGCCACTGTTTGTATTGATCCTAGAGGCACCCCACTACTTAAATACTGTGAAGAGAACCAAGCAATTATTCCTGCTCTGCCCCTTTGTGCTATCCCCTAACTGGATTTGCATCCATGACTGGCAGGGTGTTACCCACTCTTCTCCTCCTGACAACTGGCTTTCCTTAGTAGCCTTTTGTGAACACTCTTTATTCAAAGCCTTTGCACTGTATAAGTAACATCCCCTGGTTCCCCATTACCACTTCACAAAATTGCTCAAAATCCAAAGAACTGACATCAAAGCCTTCTTTCTGTTCACAAACTTTTGTTTGTTGACCCAGAAGATTTTGTTGCTATGAGTGTTGTTTTTTCGGTGTTCTGTACAGGTGACTTTCAGGTCTATGCTACTGCAGTGCTGCTGTGATGGGGAGCTGCTTTATAAACTAAATCTATTTCAGCAAGCTGTTACATTTTGTATAAGTAGCAATCTCTGCAGAAGCAGTTCTCTCAGCCACTCAGGAGCTGAAGAAGAAAAGATAGAAAAATTAAGTTTCCTCAGCAATGATGCATCCACATACCCATATCCTAGTCTGGGGCTTGCTGAGGGTTCACTTTTAACCCTACAATTCCATGCGTGTGTGACTAAATTTGGTACAGACTGATCAGCAACTGCCACCTTGTCCCTCAGGAAAATTCCTCAGGTTTCTGTTTTCTCTGCAGGAGAGGCTTCTCCCAGACACCAGGTCTATCAGGTGCATGAGCCTGGGCTTCCCCTTCCCTCCAGGGCTCCTCTTTGCCTGCCACCCCACAGCTGCCTCACCCCAGCCTTGTTCATCCTTGGTGCCTCTTCTCAGGCCTCACACAAACAGCCTCCACAACTCCTTGATCCTCAAGTGGATCACCCTCCTCTCTCTGGCTACAACCTTGGCTAGCAGCAGCTGCCCGAGTGCCCGTTGCTGCCGTGCCTGTTGGGGCAGGTGACTGTCCACATTTTGGTATTTGGAGCAGGCTTATCTTGCTGTCGCCAAGAGCTGGGAACTGTCAACATGGAGGAGAGTTGTAGTCTTACATGGTGAGTCCCTTGGCTGGGCCCCTGGAACGAGCCAAAACTGTGCGCAGAGATCGCCTAGCTTTAGGTGAATTAACTTCATTAAACTCTTCATAGGTATGAGGAATGGAAAATTACTTAGAAAGGATTTGAGATCACCTGGTGCCAGAAAATAATGGCACCAAGTACTAGAGACTTGTGACAGTGTGTGGGAAGTGGTGCAGCACCCGAGAGCAGACATTCTTTGAAATTGAGGACTTTCACAGGAAAGGACACACTTTCTTCCTTAAAGGGATTTGATGTGGGTGTTTGTTTCTTTCTTTTCTTTTTTTTTTTTATTATTCACTGACTGTGAAGCACTGGTAATGGATGGGGCACAGCTCCTGTTTAACCTTTGGCAATGTGGATGGAGTTGAAACGGTCACTGTCTAGGGAGCTCCATCTGCAGCTGTGCACTGAGCATCCCGGATACTGATGGGGTTAGACCAGCCTTGTCACTCCTCAGAGACTCCAGAAAAAAACATTGGTGCAGACAAGGTCGCTGCATCCCAAACAGCAGACACACTCTGCAATTTTTGAAGGTTGCCTTGCTTACTACTTGTTGGCTTTTGCTAGTGAAAAATAACAGATTTATCACGGATGAGCCGTGATTCTGGTACACGTATGACCATCATGCCAGCATGGGGCAGGAGGCAAAGATGGGAGTTCAGTAGTGTGGGGGAAAGGTTGGACCACCTATTTTGCCAGCTTATACAACACAGTAACTGCATGGCAGAACTGCAGGTTCCTTCAAGAAACGTACAGCCGGATACCTTCTTTACTATTCCATGTGGCAGAAGGAGAAGCAGCAACTCTTACCCTGAGCAACTTGCACCCCAATTCAGTTCTCTCAATAGAATATACTTTAGGGCACTGTACTTACTGTCTGGCTGGTACTGTTTATACCACCTTGGTTTCCTAAAGTTTTCATTTCATTGTATTCTGGTTTGGCGAATAAAAAGCTTAAAATATTTTTACATTCACTTTCACATTAACCTCAAAGTAGACCTTCCAAATCTGACACACTGAAAATAAGTGACACTCATTTTGGATTAATTTTAAGGCACTCTTAAAAAGTATTTGCAGTTAGTTTCAATGATCCATTTAAAATCTCATTCTGCTTTTGAGGTTCTTTTTGTATTCTAATTTAAATTTCTACTGCTTGGAAGACCTGCTAAGAATTCTTAATTGGTATATGGAACAGTAAATATAAAAACAAATGGCAAAGAATAGTGGAAGAGAACAAAACATTTGGAATGCAATAGAAACAAGGAGTGACTTTGTTGCCACTATTCTAGCAATGCAGAGTTTTAACAGCATGCTGAATGTCAATTCTCTTCCATAACTTGCTACCCTCTTCTTCTACAGGATTTTTCCTTTCTGAATTATTTTTGGAATCATGGCTCTGCAAAATTCTATTTCCTCTCTTCACCCCTCTATTCCTCTACCAACTTCCTTGAAACCAAGAAATTAATTTCTTTCTCTAATAATTGCAGTGTAGAATGGAGATTATATCATAGAAATTAGAGATGCAAATGGGCAAGTTAGGTCATTCAGCACTGCATCTGCACTGTGTATGCATGCACTGTAGCATGTTCTCTAGTGTTTTGTCCAATCCAATTTTATAAATTGGGTTGACTTCTATTTAAATTGTCAGGCTGTTCTATAATACAAAGAGATTACCAAGAGGAATGTCCTACATATGACCCAATTTAGGGATTTTATTTTATTTTTAATCAAGCTTTTGCCATATAACTTTTTAAAACTTCTCGCTAAAACCATATGGGAAAATACAAATAAACCATCTAAGATGACTTGAATGGTGATGCAGCTTGCAATCACTTTGAAGGAAAACTGAGGATTAATCTTGTCAATAAGTGCATTATGGGGACTGCTTCCACAGCAGTTCTTCCCACACAAGCGCCCATTGCCCCAAATAGGAGCTGCTCAAATGCAATAGCTGCAAAATCAATCCCCCTTTGTGTAACATCCCTTGAATAACAAACGAAAAATGCAGTGTATTATTAGTTTATCTATACTCTGAAAGTCTCTCAGTTGTTTTTGCATTTGAAGTGAAATGTAAAATTATTATATAACTGTCTGAGCAAAGATCCATTAATCTAACCCCAGAAATCTAAAGAGTATTTGCCCTAGTTTATTTGGTGGAGACAAGGAGGCACAATGTTATTTAGGCACCTCACTGTGCTTGAGTGATTTCAATGTGAGCTGGCCATCTACACAGCTGCTTAGTGCCTTAGACCTTTGTAGCTTTTGGCCTGAATATTTGGCTTCCCACTCCCTGTTCTAAACACAGCTTAGGAGTTCTAATTCAGTAATTTATCATATGAGGCATTAGAAAGAATGGATAAGACTTTTATTTCTATTTCTATTGTGTGGGACTTTAAAAATAATATTTAATTGGCTATTGGTATGTATCTTAATGTTGTGTTTTTGTTTTGTAAGGTAAACAGTGAGTGGGTGCTCTTGTCACTTGGCTGATTTGGAAATCAAGATTCTTTTTTCAGGTGCCTGGGGCTATGCATGTATTCCAGGTTGGAGCAGCAATGCAGTTTTGAAGTTATTTCCCCGATTGTCTCCACTTAGAGAGCTCTGGTTTAGTTTGCAAAGTGTTTTTGGTATGAGCTAACTAAATCTTGTTTCTTTTCAGAGAAACTAAACCAGAAACTTCGCTCTGCAAACACACCAAAACCACTTTGACAGCTGGTGATGGTCCAAGCCTGTAATGCAGCCCTTGAACAACTTGGAAATGCCTGGGGCAACACATGCTCAATTCAGTGGATTGGACTAAACTTAGTCTGAATTTTACACAAACTGCTCGAATTGGAAATAAAGGGGCCTCAATACCAATACTTTCGATTAACTTATCTGTGCTTATAATGTCAAATTGGTGGCTAACGATAAACTTAGCTTGAGATTTTAGGAATATAGTGTTAGGCACCTCTGGCTGGCAGTTTAGACCCATGAGGGCATTAGTGACTCCAATTCCACTGGAAAAATAAATCATCTTTCTCTCTGGCTTAATCACTTGGAAACTACATCATCTTGAATTAAAATTGCTTTTTCCTATTTACAAAACCAGGAATAGTTTCTAAGAGCTCTGCCCCTCCCACTTCACTTTCTTTGCCTCTTTTCCAGCTGGGTCCAGCATGATTCCAGTGCTGAGATAACAAAGCACCATCCGCAGGGTGATGTGGGTGGAGGCACATTGAGAGGGTGTAACTGCCCACCACACATTTAGATATCTTTTCACTGAATCAGGTGAAAAAGATAGTACTTAATGCCTTTAAGAAAAGGCTGCCTGTGTGACAAGTACAAAGTATACTTCATGTTCCTGTAATTTGACCAGTCGACACCTGGTCTAAAACAAGTGATATACTGTTAAAAGAGAATTCCAAAGCCACAGCTAACAACAGACATATCATTTTCCCGATGAAATAAACAGGCAGTTAAACCCCCATCTGCACTCACCCCTCCCTAGAAACCAGGAAAGCTAAACACTCAAAACTTAGCAAATAAGATTTTAAAAAATGAAGAATATGTAGGTAATATCACACTGGTTTATATTTACAGGTTTTTATTTTGATTATTAATTACTGTAAAACTAAATGTTCATGTTTCGAATAATTATAAAAATATAAATATTTTAAGATAAAACCTGGAAAATAAAATTTCAGCAGATATGATCGCTATCAAAATATGTTTTATCTTGGTTAGAAAATATAAGTACTTCTTTAGTTTTGTGTATATAAATAAGAAAACTGAAGTGCTTAGGTGACATTGGTTTAATAACTTCTGCTGGGAATTATTCTTTAAATTCTGTTCACTGACAGAACTGAGTGTGGGTGCTCAGCAGAAACAAAACCAGTAAATAATTGTTCAAGAAAGTACTTTTGGATTGTGGCACTTGGAGTAATAACGGTTTGTCTCTCTATAATAATACATAATTTAATCAGCTTGGAGGGGAAACCAAACCAAACCAAAACTTGCTGAGAAAGAAGGATGTCTCCGTGCATCAGAAATATATGGGTAGAAAATAATTCAAGCAAGAATGAGAGCTTAAAACCACAGCAAAGAAGGAAGGAGTCTGCCAGATTCAGTGGCTTCCAAGGAATAAAGGAGTTTGGGGGTTGATCTTGAGGGAAGCGCAGCCTCAACTGCTTCAGGCAGTCAGCTGAAGCCCCTTTCTTTGCTGCTTGGCCGAAATCAGCAAAGCTTAAACAAGTTTGGGACTAACTCCTATGGATCCTCCAGTTCTGTGAGGGCAGGGATGTCTGTCAGAACAGTGAATATTTAGTTTAAGAGCAACCACCTACATCACTGGCTTTTTGAAAAGTACCTGTGACTGTGCTTTACATCCTGTTAGGTGTATATTCTGAGGGTGTCTTGTGGCTGGAGCCGTTGGCTGAGGAATTTCTTACATTGTGTTGCTTAAGAAGAGTCTGTCCCAAGAGGTGCTGGGCATGGGCCATTCCTCCTGATCTTGTTAGCGCTCCTATTGTGAATAAGGGCTTGTTTACACTTTAGAGCTATTTCTGAGTAGTGCACCATGTGGATGCAGTGGCCACAGATGACATTAATCAAGAACAATTAATCAGGAGCAGCTGCATGTGTAGGCAAGCCCAAATTTAAGGTGAGGGTGGTCACAAGGTGGTGTTCTCCACAAAAGGGACCTCAGAGCAGATGTCATTTCCATATGGATTATAATGCTCTTGGCATACTGCTCTTGGATTATAATACCCAGGGAAAGAACAGACATTTGAGAATGATTTGTTTTTTTATGACCAGGTACACACTCATACACCACAGTTAACAATCCCCAGTCCCATGAACACTGGAATATGGATCATGAAGACAAGCACCTCTCGCTGTTGCTGCCTGGTATGTGCAGCATGAGGCTTTCCATGTGTTAGGAGACACTCGTGAACTGGCACTGGGCTGTGTTGGCCAAAGGTGTAAGGAAAGTTAAGCACAGACAACCTAAGCCTTTGACACTAAATGGTTTGTGTCGTGTCGCTCAGGCCACGCTTGGGTTAGATTTTCTTGTTTGCAACCAAATTATTGCTAGTGGAAGGCTGCTGACAAGTTCTTCTTGTGTGGGCAGCTTCTAAAGATGGAGATGGTTCAGTGTACCACAAGATAACCTCTTCCTGTTCCAGTCACAGGAGTTTCCTGAGCTGGGGCTGGTAGGAAGTAAGATTATTCTGGAGGTGGGTTGGTATGCTCAGGAAATATTTATCCATACCTAAGGTGGCTCCCAAACTGGCTGTTACATTGTTTGTATTAAAGTTCTTTTCTGTGCCATTTTATGAAGAACAAATTGCCCATGCTTAGCTTGTTCAAGGTCTGACCGGTGCTTCTTTGTCCTTTTCTTACCCCCTGTTTTTTGGTGCTCAGACCAAGAAGCTGCTTCTCTGGTTCAGTGCGTAGTCTGGTTGGACCCCAGTTCCACAATGCTAGGATGATGTACTCTTTCTTCTCAGAATATTTAGTGGAGTTCACTCCGTATATAATTTCCCATAAAGCAATATGAAATCCCTTGAAAACCAGCGTGTCACATGTTAGGATAGAGAAATTTTATTTTATTTTATGTTATTTTAGAGAATACAAAATAGCGGGCAAGTATTCAGACCGTTTGTATTTGGTCTGATTTGGAGCCATATATGAACATACATTTCCAATATCGGAGTCCACAGCACATTTTTGAGCAAGTACTTCCTATTGAAGTTATTCTTCCTCAGTGGGAATTAGAACCTGTGAAACTAACCTGCTAGTTAAGGTGGTCATATGAGAGACTCAGATTCATGTGCATGTTCCAGGAAATGTACAAAGTGAAGCAGCTATAGTGGGACAGATTGAGGCTGATTTTTTTCAAAACACTGAATGGCTTTTATATTTGACCAATTCCTGGAGAAAGAGAATAGGTTCAAGTTCCTTCAATGAATCAGGCAGGGAGGAGACTTCAGAATGTATTTCCCCATACACCTAATCCTGACAGATGTGTACCCTGACCCTGCTGCACTCTCCTAACCTCCCCCACCAAATGCTGAATGTGAGATTTCCAGCAGAGAGTGGGCATGAGGTAGGGCTGTGAGCAGCTTCACAGCCTAGCTTATGCCTACCTGTTGATCTCCTGCTCTGCCCTCAAATATAAGCAGGATCTGTGTATTGCAGTGCTGCTAAAACGTTAACCTGAGGCACCTAAACTTGGAGTTAGACACTCAATTAATTTGTTGATTTAGTTCATAAAATCTGAAGTATTGTATAGCTTAATAATTGGTTTCTATATAAAGCACTTTGTTTTGGCAATAAAAATGTATTTTTCATGCTTGTATGTATTTGGCATTTTTAATTAGTCATTTTTCTAATCCTCTTGTGAGGAAGGTCTTTTCCAAACTAAATCATTCTCTGATTCTGTGATATAATTTGTATTGTAATGTCACTTAACTCAAATGCAATTCTAGGAATAGTATTTTTGGTATGAGTAGTGCTTGTTCTTGTTACATTTTGACTATTTACTTAAATAAATAAACTATATCAAAAGGGATACGACCTTTAAAAATGTCAGATATTAAAATTTACTGCAATTTTGTTCACTTAAATCCATGCAAGTGGCATTCGGATGACAGATACCCAAGGTTTTGCTGACCTTGTGATCATTACTGAGTAATCAGTCATTGAAGTGTTCGTGAACGATGTAGTCAATGTTTTCAGCACTTAACATACTTTCCCTTGAAAGCAGGAATCTTCTTGCTCCATCTTCTATTCTGGGATCCAAATTTGTCTTAATTTAAAGGGAACACTCTTCTTCATTTTCCTTGTTTGCTTTTTCCTGTCACATGTCTTCTTAATGGGAGTAACAGCTTTCTGTTCAATTTTTGACTTCGCATGTGTCTCTTGAAGACTATAATAAAACTTGAGGTTTACTTCTTGACTGTAGAAGGGTTGAGTTCTACTTTCAGGTGAAAAAGCATAATTCTCCTTGAAATAAATGAAACTCAAGCATATTTTTTGCAAAATTCTATGAGAAAGGTGAGCAAAGCATTATTATACCATTCTTTGTGGATAATCTGAGACAAAGAGGATTAATGAATTGTCGGGATCAATTTAAAAAATCATTACTTAAAGCTACTAGTGGCACTCAGGAGTTTCTGGGCTCCCAGTCCTATTTGCAATCCATGTGGCCGTAATTCTGAAACCAAAGCACCCCAAGGTGGTGGATAAATTACTCCTCCAAGAGGTTCCATGGCAGATTTTTCAGATTCTCCAGCTCAGTGTGCAGACAACCAAATAGGCACTTGGACCCACACACTGCTTTGGAGTTTATGGAAGCAAATCAGCAGTGAAGGAAAGGCTCTGGATGCCATGGCTGAAGGATGAGCTGTAATGTCTGGTGTACAGGGTGGTACTGTTGTTGCTCAACACACAGGAGGCAGGACTGGGTCAACAGAGGAGACATGGAAGAGGGAACATCATGATAAGAGAGGATAGGGTACGAGTGGAAGGAAAAGAAAATGTGAGGAGTATGAGAGAAAAAGCAGGATGTGAAAGGAATTATAGAGCTAAATTAGAGAAAAGCATATTAATTGATATAATTTCTTATCATTTGAAGAATGACCATTACATATATCTATATATCTACATCATGACAGTGCTACTGTGGAAGGTAGTAGAAGGTACTGTGGAATTATTGATTGCTTCTGCAACACAAAGAAATAATTGTTAATTTGATTTTCTGAGTTTAACACAGTTAGTGTTGTAGTTTGTGATAGATTGGAATCAGATTTGCCAAAGCACAATTAATTAAACTGGTTCCTAAAAAAAAACCAGTTTGCACATGCTCCTCCTGATATTAATATAAAATTTCAAAATTACTTATATTAAAGTAGGATTGCACTATAACATGAAAATCCTGATTTCCTGAGCATTAAATTTTCTATTAGATGTAATGGGCATCCATTTAATGGCTAAGAATGGAATATATATGCCCATATTTTGTGATTAAAACTCCAGTGTAAGATGTACCTACAGCCACCTGTCTTTTTATTTTGAACTACTAAAGGGATCCTCCTAAAAATTTCTTGGTTAGAAATACACACATTCTGTTAAAATTCACTTCACTAATATACTCTGTATTATTCAAAATATTACGGAAGATTTTAATTCACTGGTAAGATGCAGGAGATCATTGAGGAAGGGAGAAAGTAGAGCTTGAACATGCAAAACATGCCTATATGAGCTTACTTAGGATGGGCATAATCAAATGTCAGAGATACAGATATATATTTTTTTGTTGTTTCTTTCAGTTTCAGCAGCCTTAAGTGTTATTTTCACTGTTGTGGATACCACATTTGATAGGCATAACAAAAATGTGGTTTTCAAGCTGACCCTTTTAAGGCAGAATAGCCTGAAGGAAATGCACCCATTCTGCTTCAAAGAAGATATGTCTGTAGGAAGGAGGAATAATATGCATGCATAAGTAATTAATAATGATCTGAAGCTTTGATATTTCGTAAGGCCCAGAAAATGACATTTTGCACGATGTAATGTATTGTTAGGTTAAAACCACATGGATTAATTCCGTGTCCTGTGACAAAATTTCTGTTGAGATAAATAGGAACCAAGCTTGAACAGGGACAGAAGTATAAAAAAGCACTGGTTTGAGTTCTGTGTGTGTCCTTTTATCATACCAGTGAATACAGTTGTGGTATCACTGCAATCCTTAATAGAATAATATGGATGAGAAAGATCTTCAATACAGAGTATAATGAGGTGCTCAAATAGCCTGAATTTTCACTTAATTTAAAGAATTCATTCCCCTGAAAAGCCCAATTTCTACATACCTAATAGTACAACATGAAATTCAGAGGCCAAATTTCATTGACTAGATTTTGTTTGAATATGTTTTAAAACAGCTGCTTTGACTTCATTAGAGGTCTTTAATGTAGCCATTTGTAAAGTCCTTTTCTTGTGTAATAGATTAACTTGCAGAGAGGAACTGGCTGATACAGCAATGCCTTCTGACAGTCCTATTTTTAGAATCAGAGGGAGGTACAGTCAAATAAAACATGCTGCAATTAACAAGCTAGATATCAAGCGTGGATAATTTTGAGGAAACTCCCTCTGTATTTTAACAGTCTTCTGGGCCTTACTGCCCATCTTATAACCACAGGCAATCCCACAGGCTATTTTCACACGGTGAGAAAATACCTGTGCGCTTATCTGTCTGTAACAGGTATATACATATATTTAGTTTTTAGGTATTTTTGTTCAGTGACAAAAGATGAGAACCTGATGATCAACTTCCACCATTCATTTATCTCTCTTCTCACACATTGTTTCAGCAGGACATAAGGACACTGAAATAACAAGTAACCACCCTATTATATGCCATGGCTACGGCAATGCCGCTCTGGTACATTGACGCATTACTCTGGTACATTATATCGACACAGGTCGAGGTTTGAAAATCTGGGGGAATATGTTGTTATGATGTGTCCTGGGGGGTTTAAACTACTCAGGACCCAAACTGGTCAGTTAAATAGAAACATAGAAAGATTCAGGAGATTTAATATTGACCCCCAAAAGTTGCAGTAAAAGGCAAATCGCAAAGGAAATGGACTGAGCATGGTTTGGCTTTTGGTGAACTTTTACCACAGGGAGAAGATCTTCCTAATGGCAGTCTGATAGCAGATTAGTTTAATTCTGTGCCTGAGATATGACTGGCAGAGTTTAGATTTTGCCTTAATCGAAACATTACACATTTAGAAATTTTACTAGCAAGATGATGATGTTTGCAATTGAAAACACCTCTGCATTTTTGTACGAATAAACTTTGTTTTATATGCAAATTGGGCACTTGTTGATTTGATATTGCCATATTATGGTTATTGCCCCAGAAAAACTTTTCAGTGAACATCTCTGCCCATTAAACCTATTAGGAAAGCAAACATTCAAACCTAGGCTTCCCTGACTGGAAGCTTGGATTGCCAAGATCAGGTTAGTTAACCTAATTTAGGAATCCATTGCCTTTGGTGCCTTGACAAGTTGTCTGGTGAGGAAGTCTGGAGAAAGGCTGAATCTATAAATGCAACTTCCCTGTAGGTCAGCTAGACTCAGTGTCTCTCTTCTTCCAGTGTAGTGTACAATTCCCTACCTTTTCCACAGATGCTTGGGCAAATTGCCTGTGCTTTCTCACTGAGTACGGGACAAGAATGTGCAAAGCAGCTAATGGTGAAGGGGATGAACTCCCACAAGTCCTTCTGATGCATTTCTTGATGGCATTACCTATGTCGATACAGGTGCTTCAATGCTATGGCACATTCATGAAGCACATGAAGCATTCCTGTAATTTCCAGTTGCCACTTGTTTTTAGCCACATTCAGACAGCATATGAATTAAGGTTATTAATAAGCAACAGAGAGCTAAACAGGCATTCCCAAGGAGCTAAACTTGTTACTTCTGTCTTCTTCAATCCACTGTCAGCACATTGATTTTTTGTTTACTACTATTGGAACTGTTTGTTATCTAATTCTATGTACTTACACACTACAAACAAGTTATCTATTCTAATGCTCTGTCTAGACAAAGACTTAAAGGTATGTGCACATGCAACCAACTTTAACCCAAGCTAACCTGTTAGAACCTAGGCTCCCCATGATTCTTTAAGACAGTTTATTCAGCATATTTCAAAGGTAATGTGTCCTGTCTAAAGCTTAAGAAAAATATAGTTTGACAAAAGCTGTAAGAAGACAGCAGTGTGCATCACTAGTCTCTTTGTGTAGCTGCTAGGTTCCATCCACCTCCCCCCACTTCAAGTTGGCATAGTATTTTTTTTGTAAAACAATGTGTCTTTGTTTTATTTATAAACCTGCCTATCACTTTTGCCTTTGTGGAAGACTCCACAGTTTTATCTAGGCTCTGTTCACAATAAATTTTTAACTAATGTATTTGCAATTGCATTTAATCATTATTGTGGACTTCTAGTTCTGCAGTGAGCCAGACAGTTAACCCTCAGAGCAAACTGTACCAGTGGTACCACCTTTTTCACAAAGGTAGTGCATCTACTTTAGGTAGTGTTGCAAGAGTTGTCCTATATAATACAAATTGTCCTGAATTGTATGGTCAGAGTCAAATGTCTTATGAAATAGATGTTGAATCCAGTTTTTCCCAGGGCAGCTGTGACAGCAAAGGAGATTTTCTGAATATAGAAATTACTTATATATAATTTGTCTGATCTCTCATTTATTAGAACAGTTGATTAATGTGCAGAGTACTTGATTCTAAATCAAATAAAGCATAACTTTTCTCTCTAGGACTATCTTGAATTTTCATATTTAAAGTCTGACAGCTGAAACATGAGGGATTTTTTATCAGTGTGTAACTAATGCAAAACCATAGTAATGCAAAGCAAAAAAAAAGAGAGAGAATGATTTTAACGTCTGATGTCTGTTGATAACAGCTAAAGATTCATCTCCCTGTACTGCCTTGATCTTTCTTATTTGCTTTTTATGTTTGCTTTTTTTTTTACAGGTAAGGCAAAAATAGGAGTCATTCTTTGATAAACACCTTATGTGATAGCATGTGTTTCTTATTTGTCCTACCTTGTTTACTTGATCACTGAATATTTTCAGGTATCAATCCTTTAAGACCAATAGTATTCCAAGCTCTTATTGACTTAGATTAATTTTTGTCTTCATTATTTGACCATGATGATGGCAGATTCTGTACCACCATCTTTCTCTCTTATTCTCCAGTACACTGGAAACATACTTTAGGATATACTCATTATCTACTTATTTTAATGCTGGCCTTTGTAAAAATCTAGTTCAGATCCTCAGATATTCTTATGTCCTCTGTCAAGGTCTCTGCTAGTTTCAGTTTTCTGTATTCCTACATGATATTATTTTGCACTGCCATGCCCTTTACACATTTTTTTTCTCAGTGATTCTTCTTATACATGCCCTACATAACTCACTAAATTCAGTCTCCATTTCATTATCTCACCTCACTTTGAGTACTCTCCCGTGTTTTATAGTGATTTTTTTTTTTTTTATAATATAATTTTAACCTTTCTGGTAAGCTTATTTGTGTTCCTTCTTGTATTCTTAACAACCAGGACAAACCTGCTCTGAGTGATACATAGAATCAAATTTAGAATGTTCCCTCATAACTTTATCTTTCTACCACTGAAATACTGCACTGTATTTCCAGTTAAGCATTTTGAGTATATAGAATAAGATCTTTGCTTTTATTTCACTTCTGAAGAGTTCTGTCTGGTCTGGTCCGCAGCCGGAGAGCCACAGTGTATGAACAGTGCTGGTGCTGCTAGCAGGTCCTCAAACTTCAGCATCCACAGCAGCTCTGCAGGATCAGTAAAGCAGCCCCAGGCCACCTGCTGACCTGCAAGGTAGTCCTTTTCTCACAACTCAGTCAATTGGAAACACTGTCTTTTTGTAATCCATACTCTGATAAATAGAATTCTTAATTAGCATTGGATTTATTCATGTAGTTGATTTCATTAGGCAGCAGGACGATGAACAATCATTCTACTTCATAAATGTAAGGTGCACTAGCTTAGTGCCACAATCTGGTGTGAGTTACATGATCAGTGTTCTTGAAAATGTTGTTGGGTGAGGAAGCTGCATTTTAAACACAGAAAAAAGAAATTTGACACCATTTTGACTTGATGGGAGAAGCATACAAGTGTCCTGTCATGGACTGGCTGCTCTATCTTTTAGCAAAGAGATACCATTTCATCCATTATGCACATAAGCTGTTTCAAATGATAAGGCAGAACAAGAGGCTTGTTAAAGGATGGTCTGCTTTTGCCAAGGTGGGCATGAAGCTCTTGCCTCTGTATTGCCTGTCATCTCCCTGCCAATGTAACAGCAACTAGGAACTAGGAAAAACATGTTATAAGATGGAGAGTTTCAAGTGGTAAGTCTTTGGACATTCACTGTCTTTTGTGGCTAAAGTTTTCTCTTAGGTGGGAAGTGAGTGTGAGCCCATGTACTGGTTTTGTAGGTCTTTGTCCCTTGCCCATAGGAACCCTAGTATTCTTATGGAACAGTGGGAGTATAGAATGATCTGTGGAATAGAGCTTTATTTTCCCTCATGCTGCAGCCCTGAGTCATATAACACCAAGGAATAATTTTCTTTTAGGAAGAATATATCTGTTTAAAAAAATTCCCCTTTCTGCACAAAATGTGATGATGTGATCAGTCCAAGGTTATAGGTGCCAATACCATCTAATTACTCTTGCTGTCTGTAAAGTTCTAAGAACAGTGTTACATTCTTTCATTATTTTGAGACAAGTGGAAACACTGTTCATTAAAAATTTAGCATTCTTCTCATTTATTCAGAATAGATTAACATAGTGGTGCATTGTGATAGGTTGTTGCATATGAAACTGGTGATGCTGTTAACCTTGAGCCAGACATGTGGCTCTTTCTTAAAAGGAGGCTGTAAATGCACACAGTTCCCTATCAATCACAGCAAAGGATTTTTCAGAAGTGTCTATTAGTTTCAGGTGCATCACTTCTGTGGTGCTTATCTTCATAAAGCTTAAGAGGAGTCTGATTTTCAAAGAGCAGGTGTCCATCATTTTGTAAAAATCCAGTTATATTAAAGTGTCAGACAACTGGAGGTATCCAGATGCACTAAGCCATTTTTTGAAGTCTTGTTCAAACCAATGTCTTCTGCAAGACTTTGTAGTCTAATTCACCAAATACAATGTATAGAATGAAAACAAGATGAGGCTTGAGAAGAGAGAGACATCAAAGGGAACAGAATGAAAACACAGAATTTGTCATATCAGAGCAGACCGTTGATCTGAGGAGAACTGTGTTCTGCTTCCAGCTGTGGCCAGTACCCTGTGATTATAAAAGAAGGGCCAAAAAATGTGATTCATAGCTTGCCATAGAAAAAACCCCTCCAAGGTTTTTGCTCATGTTGTTCATTGCAAATACATTGGTTAAGTAAGAATGAGGTGGAACAAGAAGCAACGCCTGCCACTTGATAGTTGATGTGAAGGAGGTGCATCTATGTCTAACATACAGGCAAAATGCTGGAAGACTAGTTCATCCTTAGGAAGGTATTATTCCTGTAGTGCTGCCGCATTCACTGCCTGTGTGGGTTATGTCTGCCTTGAACAGAAACTGCCAAGTTTGCGTGGGGAATTTCTTTGGAATTATTTATCTTAATTTTTTCTGATTGCTCTGGAAAATTTTGTGATATGTCATTCATTTCTCCTCTGTGCAGGAACTGTTGTGTAATTTGGAGAACAGCGCATCAGCTAAGACATTGCTTCCTCAAAATGTGGATGTAAAGTTGGGCACTGAAGGTCATCCTGTGTGTCATATCCTTCTTATTTTTTCATCACTTCTAACTTGCATCTTCCTAATTGTCACATTATAAGAAAGTCTGCGCAGAGTCTTGGAATGGGCTAGGATAGAGGGGATTGTTGGAAGTTATCTGGTCAACCCTCCCCTGCTCAAAGCAGTGCTAACATTTGGTAAAATTGCTTAAGACCTTGTCCAGGAAAACTTTGACTATTACCAAGGGTGGAAGTCTCATAACCTCTTTGTGGGCCTGTTCCTTTTTCTGCCTGTTCTTCTTATGTTTTGGGCTTTTCTTCCCTTTTGCATGTCATTGCAGTCTCCCGTGATGTAAGTTTTGAGGATTGACTCTTGGCCTTTTTCTGTGCACTGCTGAGAAGCTGTCTCTGTCTTCTCCCTGTCTCTTTTACCCTGTTTAGGAAGCTGAAAATAGAAACTCGACTCTCTTTATGCCTTTTATCTGGGTTGAACAAATCCAGTTTCCTCAGCTTCTTGTCCTATGTCATGTGCTTCACTAGAGTGATGGAACTTTTCTAAGTATCCATTTTGTCCTAGGGAACCCCAAACAACACACAGTGCTCCAGATAGGGTCCCTCAAGCGCTAAATTGTCAGGAATAATTGCTTTTTCATAAAATGGGTCATGATTGCTTTCCCTCTCATCCCTCCACATTAATATAAAGGTAAAGACAAAGAAGAAAAACAAGATTGGGACTACTAGAAGGGAGAAAAGAGATGCTGTGATGCTGTATTTTATTTTTCCTTCTGGTTCTTTCAGTTTTGTTTTTTTTTTTCTGCATAGTGACACAACTTCTAAAGAAGGGGCAGATGATGCTGCTACTGACCCCAGCTATCAAAGAAACACCCTCCTGGGAGGGAGGCAAGAGATAAGGGTTTCAGATAGTTCCAGCTTAGTCCTATCACTTGTTTGGGAGGAATATGCTATCCGTTCAGAGATGACTTAGTATCAACTTGCATATTCCCACAGAGATCTTTTTGCATGCAAAAATGTTGTTGTTTTGAATTTTGAGGCTTTTCTGCATTTGCAGACACTCTTCATGCCCCTACAACAAGTAGAATGTGTGTGAAACACCTCAGGATGGATTTTTGTACCTTTAGATATACTGCATGTATTACTTTGTTGGAGAAATGCAATGCTTTGGTGGTTTAGACATAGGAATTGCCTTTCTAGTTTCTAAGTTTCATAGAGATTTAGACCAAGGGAAAGCTCCATGCTTGAGGAGCAAGGTACTTCCAGGACAAAATTAAAGCTGAGTCTGGCTGCTGTCAGGTGGGTTGTCCAGGCACATAAAGTCGCACTTAATTCTCAAAGTCTTCTTGCGGGCGTCTAACCTCAAGAGTAAGTTTCTAGCAGTATTTAGGCAACTAAGTGAACACATAAGAACATAATGTGATTTAAGGAATTTTCAGCCCCGCCATCTCTCAATTTCCTGTTTTTGACATGGACATATTCTCTTCTTGCAAGGGTGTTGTGGAGATGAAATTACATATTCAAGTCTATGGAGTTCTCAGACACTCTACTGTGTGCAGGACATAAAGCTATTTCACCAGGTACTATGATAGAGAGATTTAATGCTCCTCCTATCTCAGTCCAGTCAATCCTCTGCTTTCCTTCTGCTTGTTTTCCTTTTCCCTCCTGTTTTATTGTGAGATACTTCTGTTCTTTGAGAAGCATATGTTGGCGAATACTGATGGGTGAGTGAGTGCTTTGGAAGAGGTATATACTTGTCGATTTCTTTTTTTTCCATGACAGTTGTACAAAAAATAACTGCAAAGCCATTCATGAAAAAAAATCCAAGCATTCAGTATCACTGTGCAGAGTATAAATCACCAAAGAGGCAGCCTTATGTTTGACTTTATAATATGCAACAGAAGTGCCTTCACATCATCAGATGTTGATGCTATGGCTGCCATTCCTAAGTTGTTCCCCCCCACACCCAAAGCTGCTGCTAATAAATTACAAACACATTTGCTCTCATTAATCATTCTTTGGAATGGCAGAATAGTCTTTGCTGATTGAAAATAATTATTAGCTTCTCAAAAGGATTAAACAGCCTGTTTGGATTTTAATTTATATCACCATTTTGATGGAGTGATGTGGGGGTATGTACACAGCCTTTGTCCTAAAAATAATAATAATAATAATTAATGCTGTGTAACAAAGAGTTTCAGAAGGACTTCAGACAAAGAGAGAAAGAAAAGGCAGGCAAGGTGAGCTGTGGAATAAATGTAGAACACAGAACTGAACATAAGCTTGTGTTGGGCAAGAAGCCTCCTACTGTAGAAGAGCAGTGATAAACACAAAGGAAACTACAGCATTCTCTACATAGCAGTGGAGAGACTTGAAATTTCTGGCTAACATTACAATCTGAGCAGTGTAATTAATCTGGAATTGAAAGAATACCACAGATGTTTAAAATTATTTTTTTCTACTGAGTCAGTATCTTGTACATTTACAAATTGTAGGTTGTGGATTAATAGCCTCTGAGGTTCATTACCCGATGGGCCTTGCTCCAAGCTTTGAATTTACACTCAGCGAAGTGTATTTGGATTGAGACAATTTTCTGAAGTCAGGTCCCAAGGCTTTAAAAGAAAGTGTGTTTGCTCTTAAGGTTTTCTGTGGGCACTGGGATGGGAGTGCTTGCTGGAGTGTCAGGGCTATTAAAATTTAAAAAAAAAGTATGCCAGGTAAGATTTAGCATGTGTATACTACAGAATGGGATGCAATGTGGAGATTGCCAAATTGTATAACCCAATTAATGTCTTATGCTTACACTGTAACACTGCTAATATGATATTTGCCTGCTGAAGGGCAGGGATTACTGACTAGATCCATGTTCTACATTAACTTGATTGCACTGTCTTGGGACCTGAGTTGACACATCTATGCAGTGCAATACACCTTTTTATGGAGGTACCAGCTACTGAGGTTTCTTCATGTGATACAGGCAGACTTTCTAATTATCTGAGTGGTACAGAAACACTATGGGTAATTTTTGGATAGGGTGAATTCCATCGAAGTTCCTGTGCTTGATATTTCTGGTTGGTTCTCTGTAGGCTTCTCTGTGCCTTGACCCTCATTTTAGTTCAAGTCATTCCTTAGAGTCTGTCATAGAACTTGGATGTAAATGGAGCTGTTAAAATAAATCCCTCTGTGACTGTCATGTTTCATTCATCCTCAGTGGCACGCTTGAAGTGAGAGCCCAAACACTGGGAGGGCAATAATAGATTTTCTTCACCTGGGGGGATGAGACATGTGGCATTCCAGTTCCTACTCAGAAATATTTACATAGATTTCACAAAATGAAAAAATCCCATCAAGAGGGGTGGAGATGTGATCTCCTTGTTTGGAAATAATGATGGTCATATAACAGCTTAATTAAACCTGCGAAGCAGAAAGGACTGCCACAGCTGTTAAGGAGAAGAGAATCCAGAATGGTTCTTTCATGTGCTGCTGTTTATTGGTGTGGACTCTTGAGAGAGACATGTAAGTACACTGCCTTTTTCAATTCTTTTATGACAAAGCAATGAATGGTTGGTTACTATTTAGATGGTTGTGCATCTACTCAACAGCACCTTACTAACTTTAGCAATGGAAGAAAGAAATATTTTATGCACTGAATGTTCAAATGGTACTTCAAATATTTGGCTGAAGAGTCAAGCAGATATTTTGTGAATCTAACTCTGGTCAGCCCCAGAATTCAGTTCCTGATGGTGGTCTTTGCATATGACTTTCAACTAAAAAACAAATTGTACACAGATGCACTGAAGTAGTGTATCTTCTGTTCCCTGTCACAATTTGTACCAAGAATCACAATACAAAAGCTTATCTGAATTTATGGTTGGATAAATGATTTTGTGACACGGGTCAAGGAACCCTTGATCTAGTTATTTAACTAGCCTCTGGAGCATTATTTCTCTGTGCAATGGGAATCTGAATTTCTCTTGGACTTTGCTATGCTTAATTAGTGTGCAAGGTCTTCCAGCAGGTGTAACATCTTAAAATGTATGTAAGCATTTTAAGGACCTCTGCACTGAGATCCCCATTTCCACTGAGTGCTGCAGTTGAAACAGGTAACGAGATGGGCCATGTGACAGGTGCACAGCACAGGGTGCTCTCAACCATAAAGTTAAAGACAGTGTGTACTCCAGACAGCTTGCAGCCTAAATACTGGTGATTTATTTTAGCAGCTGTTTACATAATTCTTATATCAGTGTGAAAATTGTCTGTGAAAATATTTAAAAGTAAATGCAATTTATTCTTCCAAAGTTCAGTATCCAGTTCTTAAACATGGAGCTCCAGATGGCGGTTTATTTACTAGAAGTGCGTCTGTAACATTATGTGTGGCAGTATATTCTATTCCTTCCCTTTTTACAGGGTAATATTCCTGTGCGAAAGTTCCATTTGGAACCTACTCCATACCTTGCTTTTTCAGTCACCTAGGAAGACATTTCTGAAAACTGTAAATACTGACATAGGTTAACAACTTTCTTGTTTTTCTCAGAGATCACCTTAATAAATATTGTATTGGGTCTTTACTATATTAGTTGTTACTGTTTTGTCCTTAATTCAGACCTTTCCATGTGAAGCTGTTGTTTAAATGCACAGAGATCAAGAAGGATAGAATAGGTAAGACCTATCTGTATTTTGTGTGCATAGATAATTTGATTTTATGAGGGGAAGGAACTCATCTAACCTTATAACTGACAGTTGCTTGTTGATTTGCATAATGAGTTGATGGCAAAGCTTTCCTTGTCAACAATTAAAAGCAATATTGGATTCAAATTTACAAAGTTGCAGAGAACGATAAATGAAAATATATTGGACTTGGGAATTAAGGCAACAAAATATGTCTTCCACATGTTAGCCCAATTTCTACTTTCTCTGGATTCAGATCTCCTTTGCAAGTGACTTCATGCAACCAGATGGGAAAGCATTTTCCTCACCTCCCATGTGTGCAGGGAAGATCCTCTCTCCAGTGAAAACCATGATCCCTTGGTGGCACAGCCATCTGATGAGTAGGTGGGAGGATTCTTGACTGTCTCTTCTGACACAATCAGCAGCATGTAGAATGGGAAGGAAGGTGTAGGAGATACAGATTTACTGCTGCATACTTCCACTATGGGTCAAGAACTTTCTGAACTTTAAACTGCAAAACTTTTTTTGTAAGTTGAATTTGGTTGCATGTCGGCTCCTCTCGGTATGCTTCTGTATGTTAGCACCCTGTTACATATTTCTACACACAGGTCTTAAAATTAGATAGTGCATGTTATATTTTTTTAATGACTGAGATCTTTGATTATGAACAATTCTACTATTACTATTAAAGCAGAAACACACAAAAAATAAAGGAATGAAAAACATTAATCTAGAAGAGTAATTTTTTATACAAACATTGGCATGATCTATTAAAATATGAGATTTTATAGAACAAAATACATTTACATCTCCTAGAGACGTTGAAAAAGTGGGAATAGTCAAGGTAGCATTGAACATTCATTCTTTTCTTATGCACTTTATTAACTTGGGTTATCATATTTTATTATCAGCTGTTTTTATTTTTATACAGTTTGGGCCTGATCCAGTATCTTCTTACCAGTAAGGAGTATTCTTTGTACAGGGAAAATAGGATTTTATTCTTTTGTTTGTTGATGTTGGCTGCTCATTACAGTTCATTTTTGTTTGAGCTGTTAACAATATGCCACTATATCTTGAGAGCCTCTTTGGATTATTGCTTGATAATTGTGAGACTGTGTAATATAACAAATTATTTTTAAAAGGGCATAGGGCATAACATAAGGCTGCTCTATAACTTGTTCTAATCATGTTGTCTATCCTAAACAAATTTTACTGTGTTATTGCAATTACTGTATGTCAGAAAATAGTAAAAGGAAAAAATCCCATTGGCTTCTATTTCTATTAACAGGACAACCTGAACTTAACTGCAGCATTAAGATACAATATCTGGTTCTGTCTTTTTAAATCCAACAAAAGTCAGATAAATTGTGTGGATGAAACTGAAGTGTATTTAAATACTTTTGTTTTGCTCGGTGCTAGGATAGAATGTGAAACTAAATATGTTCATCCAAAGATAACTGAAGTTCCTGCTCCTGTTTAGATTTCATCATCTGTTAGAAATCTCCTAGGTGATTAAACTAATGCACTGTAAAAGAATGAATCAGTCCTGCAGAGCTCCTCTCTGTACTGAGAATAACTTGCTAGGTTAAGTACTGTTGGGGTTTTACTAAATGAAAATCCCAAGAATTTTTGTACCTAATATATTTTATCTGCAAAAACTGAGTAAAATTTTATTTCTGACTCTCAAACTAAATTCCTGTGGTAATTAATAAAGAAGATTTGAATACATTTCTGGTAGAGTCATCTTTGACCAATTTAATAATTTGATTTTCTTAACAGAGGAAAATCCTTATCTCTCAAGGCTTGTGGTAACATTGGGATACACCATGAAATTGTTAAGAGGATCAGAGAGTCTTTTCTTTCTTGTGAGAACATGAATTCAGATTGGAAAGTTATCATTTACTGGTTCAGGTGGAATACATTCTTAGTAATTATTTAATATTTATATTTCAATACTTCTGTAGATTCCTGAAACTCTTATCAGAAGCATCATGTAGGCTGCTTGCAAAGCTGACTCATTTTAGCTGTTCATTTGTTTACAGATAAATATGAATATTTTTTTTCGAATGTCAGCACAGTTAGGTCAAAATTAGTCAGATGTACATTCTTAAAGCATATATACATATATATAAATATATATATATAGACACACACACATTTACCTTTTTTTAGTAGATTTATTAAATGTTACTTATCCCCACCCCCTCTTGGCCTATTTTTTGTGATTGGTATGGCAAGGAGGAATGACAAGAGCTAAAAAAGAGATAAGGAAATGATCTTATCAGTCAGCCCAGAGATGGCATTTCCTGAGTGGTATTTTGCAATTGTTGCATGGAATAAAAATCCAGATATATAATAAATATATACTAAATTTATGAAATAATTTTCAGTGGGTTTATCTTCTAACACCTGATATCCAGCTGCAACTTACTCTTATCCACTTCAGTCAGTATAGTTGTGGATAAAGACTACAATAAATTAATTTTAATGAAACAAATGCTTCCTTTTGTAATATGACATAGAGTTTATGTATGTATTCATTATCTAATTCAAATACAGTTTGATTTTTGAGTGTAGTGAACAGAAATAATTATCTCAGCTTTTATTTTTTAATACGGTATGTCTTTTTCCAGTTTTTAAAGTTTTCTTTTAAAATTCCATGTAAATATCTTACTGTGCTGTACCCAGCAAGTATCTGCATGTATGCAATTTTCTGTAGATTGCTAAATCAATGATAAATCTGACTGAAGTTGACCGAATTGTGAAAAGAAACACAATCCCACAACCAAATACATTCACCAATTTGAATTCCATAGGAAATTTTAATTCAATCATGTTTGCTGCCCTTTTATGCCTTCTGTCTTAAGAACTTGATTCTTGATGCTGAGATCATTTCAGGAACACTTAAGACTGAAGATTTTATGAAATATATGTATATTTTGTTAGTAACAGGGTGAGTTTCCCTTGGTCTTTTTGTAATAAAGCTTGTGATGATATTGTGGAATAATGCTTGTCTTTATAAAGAGCTGGCTGATGTAGGACTTGATCTAAAAGAGGGCCTTTCATTGTGAAAATCAGTAGTCTTACACTAGCTGGGGAAGACCTCCCTACTTGGGAAGGAAAGCTGATAGATTTTCATAGGAATGTTACAAAATCTGTTTGGTGTACTTGAAATGACCAGTATTTTCAGAAAAGGGTTTCTTGTGCAATAGCACTTGGCAGAAGTCAAAAGAGGATTGCACAGTCTGGAGAAAGGAGTTGATAGCAGCTCAGCATACAGTGCTTTCCTTAATTATTTTGGAACAGTACGTTTAGTTGGCTTTTGACCTGGTGTCCTCCTAAATCAGCATTAAAGGTCAGACAGATAAATAAGAGAAATTTGATACACTGGTAATTAAGAAGGTATTCTGATTCAGAGCAGTAACTTAGAGGAAATGAATGCAACCAGGCAGATGCAAACAGAGGGGAGAGCCTTTCCAAAGCTACTCCAACAACCTTTAAGCTCTGCTTCTGCAGAGTACAGTACTTGGTCTGCTGTGGAGGGAAGGCTGGTTTAGTTTTCTCTCCACTTTTGTTTTCTGTGTAGTAATCTCTGTTCAAAAGATGTTAGGGACATGGCAGAACTTGCTGCAGGTGAGGAGGATTGCCCACACTATTTTTACATGTGGGTTCTATTTCCATAACAAACATTGACCCAAGCTGGACAGCACTGGTAGCTGATAGATTAAGACAGGGCAGATCCTGAAGGAAAGAGTTCCTTGCAAGAGATGAGGTTTTGACAACTGTCAAGTCAAGGAATTTCATCTTTAATGTAATGGAGACTTGGAAATTCTTCCTACCCAGCTGGGAAGGTGAAAATCTGCTGAAGAGTCCAAAGCCAACAAAGCAATGGGTTAAGGACAGCATCAAGCTGGATGGAGCATAAATAGACATGTTAATGAATTTACAAGTAAAATAGCCGCTAACTGAAGTACACATTCTCTTACTTAAGTCAGCAATTACATTGGAAGATAGCAAATATTGTATTTATAAAAAGCCTGCATAATAACCTGGAGAATTACAGAGCAGTAAGACTTCAGTTCCTGGCAACTTAACTGATAGGATGATTAAAAATACAGAAGCTATAAAAAAAAATCTCAGCAACACAGAGTTTGATGATACAGTAGGGAAAAAAATGACACAAATTTTGTAAAGGATTATTGCACCTCACTAGTTCCTTAAATGCATAAATGATACAGTAGATGAATGAAAAACAGCTGATAAAGTATATTTCTGCACATAATCACTGATACTTCTTGAAGTGACAGCTAAGGAAACAAAAGGATGGAATTTCCCTAGAAAGGTGATGAAAGGAGATAGAAGCCTGAGATTCAAGTATTACTTCTGAATCAGTGCAGAAGATGGATCTGATTTACATTCTCTGTATTCAAAATAACTGTTAGAATTGGTGGATTTCTGAGATCCCAAGGAGTAAATTTTTTCTTCCCTTTGTTCTGATAGGATTTACAGTGCCTGGCAGAATGCCTGCTTCAGCTGAATTGATGCCTAAACCCCACCCATTTCCTCTGTTTCACTGCTTAGCAGTGTCACATTCAGCCAGCTTTGGGAATCTCTTTAGCTGCATATTAATTGAATGCAAGTATGCCATTAGGCATCAGGGCATGTCTGAGTTAGGCATAGTAACACTTTAGTATCTTTGATATTCTGAGCAGACTAATACAATGAGAAAGTAGCATCCTCTGTGGATAAAAGAGTACAAAGCAGAAGGGAAAAAAAAGGAGTTAATTTTCCTCAGGGGGAAAAAATAACCTTTGGAGTATCTCAGATTCCAGTTTATGAGTGGAAGTTGGTCTATTTATTAATCATTTGGAAAATGGAAGACCAATGATGTATTAAATTATAAATATGCTCCAAATTCATTTAATTAAGCTTGAAGAAATATAGACAAACTTCAGGTGGAACTAGCAAAGCTGGCAGCAAAATTGCCACAATGGCAAGACAAAATCAGTGTTGATTTAAAAGTGGTGATCCCTAAATCATTTTATGCCATAGGACTGTTATCACACCTCCAGTTTTGTCATAGATGGCTTTTAAAAATGTGAGTCCAGTGAAGCATCTCAAATGAATAATGAGGTACAGATGAAAGAATCAGAAAAATTCAGAAAAAATTCAAGAATTAAATGAGTACTAGTAAAGACATACACTTTTTTTCTCATCAGATTTTTAATGGAGGAATTAGTACTGTTTAGTACACTCTTATGGACAGTCCACAACCTAGTTTTCATGGCTTAGCACAACTCCATGGAAACCACAAGAATTTGGTTTGGGATCTCTTGGCCTAGGAAAGCGCTAAATATTGAAAAGGTACAATTGCAAGTATTTTTACAACTTAGTGGTTTCAAAATCCAGTACCTTGGGAAATTTCTTACAGAGGTGAAGGCTTTTGTGCAATAAGTGTAAGAGTTCTGAGGCTTGCTTTTTTAAGAATTTTTTAATGACTTCTTACAGATCCCAGCAGTTATCCATAAATATCCAGGAATACACAGATGATAGGAACAAAAAGAAAAGCTCTATAAAGGTTTCTAAAGGATCCTTTAGTTGAAAACAGTGATGATTAGGATTAGAGCAATTGTACCTAAGCTTGTGATAAAGTATCTTTTGCATTTCATGCCATACTTATTTTTAGCATCACTACTTTGTTTTTCAGTTTGAACACAAGCCCTTTGTTTTCACTTAAGTTGGAAAGGAACACATTCTGGAGTTATTAGAACACTACTGCCCTTTTCAGCTTTAGTGTTCCCTTTATTCTTATAGTTAAAAAAAAAAAATCAGACTAGTGGACTTCAGAGCCTTGGTGGGTGCTTGGGCTGGGAAAAGCAGCAGGGAAGCAATACACTTAATGTGGCAAAAGGTGAGATAGCAAACTTTTCTGTACCCTGGGTACTGTGTATTAATCTCCTGATAACTGCTTTCACATTTGAACCTTCTGTCTCTTATGTGAGATCCAGCAATTTTTGCTTTTTTCTGTTCTGGGAGCAATTTTCTGAATCATTAATTTTTCAGTGGCCAGGCTTCAATTAGCTTAATCAGGCATTGATGAGATTTCTCAAGTCCCTGGCATTTATTTTCCACCTTGCCTATATGGTTCCTTGACTCCATTACCTGATTGTTCACTTATTGCATATAAGCTTGATTCCTCTCCATTAACATTCCCTAATGAGAGGTCTCCTTAGCCATCCAGCTAGCCACTTTCATTAGTGATGGTGGCAATTCATGGTGAAGGCCAGTTTCTACTGCCCTTGCAAAACAGGAAATGTTCTTCTAAGTTGCATCACTATATCAGCAATTTACTCTTAGATGAAGGTGCTGCTTATGAACAGTTCTGACCCAAAGGAAAAATAATTTATTCCAGATTTATTTGGAATATGTTTCATATTTTGTTTAGAAAGCTGTGAAATTGTAGAAAATGAGGGAAACAAACCACTAATTTTTTCAAAGCATACTTAATGCCAATCTATTTTTCTTTAATTTCTGCTTTTCTTAGTGTCTAGCCTGACATATTAAAATACATTTCCATAGCCAGTGCTCCTGATTTCCGAGGGAGTTTTATAATCAAGGCTGGTGTGAGGTACATGTAGGCTCAAGTCTCCATAGATATACCCATGCCCTGTTCCTAATACCAGTTGCTCAGCAGTAGCAGCTTGTGTGCAGACTCATTCCTCAGGATACATATTTTTGGGAAGTGTGAGCATGCAGCAAGACAGGTGAAGAACAGGGCTGGAGGTGAGGGATTGGACAGAGCTGGAAAATGGGACTTCAGGCTCAGGTGAATTTTTCTGGGTGGGAAAGCACTTTCTTTTCTCTAAATTCTGCTGAGGTTCTTGCATTGTCTGTGGTCAGCTCTGTTCATTACATTTTGTTTTTGCAAATTATGTCTTCTAAAGGCACAGAGTTCTTTTTGAAATTCTCTTTTTAAGTCGTGTTTCTACATTATATTGAACCAGAAAAACCTGAATGTAAATGGGCTTGTGCCAAAATCAATAGCAGGAAAGTTTTAATAGCACAGTTTTAACAACTTCATGTAATATATGCTAATTAAAAACTCTAATAAATATTTTATAACAATAAAACAGAACATGGAATCAGATCTTCAATCTTTTTTTTGTTTTTTTTTTTTTTTGCTATAGGTTCTTTGAGTTAGGGTAGTCACTAAAATTTCCTTTTCTTTGTAACCAAACTGACGTTGTTTAACTTCAGTTTTGATGAGTCAACATTTCTGAAAAAGATGACATTTTCCCACTCTAATCTTCACACACTTATATAATTAAATATATGATTTGTCTTATCACAGTCTTAGGACATATAGGTGCTTTCTAATTTAAATGATAAAGCATAAAAAGAGATCCTTTCGAGATTTAATGTTTGATTTTTTAGAGACTGTTTTCAGAAATATTTTCAGCATCAGCTTCAGCTTTTGGTCAAAAATGTTAGCAGAAAAAATTGTAAAGAGCAATTAATGATTCATTTCTTCTTAACAAGTAGTTGCAACAGTGATTAGATTCAGTGTGAGACTGTTCTGAAGTTAATTTCCTCTTTTTCTGCTGTTTTAAAGATTCATTGTGATTTGCTGGATTTTTAGACAAGGAGAGAGCTCTCTTATTTTTCTTACTCACTTTGTTGCTTATGCTCCATGTCCTTATAATGGCCCCAAAACTGTAGCCATTTACTTAAGAAATATAAAATGTGGGAGGTTTAATATGTTTTCTGTCTTGAAATTATTCTAAAATTATATTTTAGGGGATTAAAATCTCGCATATATGAGAAATATTCTTTGGCTTTCTTAAAACATCTCCCCTCCCCATTTTGAATCTTCCCTTCCCTTTTGAATCAGAGGTCCCCTTCAGCAAAGAAATTTTTATATGTCTGAGGCTGTCTTTCTATAGAAACTATGGTCTTCTGTGATGCAAAAAACCTTTGAAAATATCTGACAGTTCATCTCTGCAATTAGTAATTTTCAATTACTACAATCAGAATGGCAAGGGGAATTAACATATAACTATCTCAGAAATCCCATCCAGTATCATCATTTCTTCAGTTTTGGTCATTCGCTGTCTCTGAGCTTTTTGGGCATATTGGGACCATTTTGGGGGCACCATCACTTTGGACCTTTATCTTTTCTAACTAGTGAAAGCCAGTGCTGATTCACTGCATTACTTGGGCAGTTAATAATGCTCCATGAAAGATTGCTAGGAAGCGGTACTTTGTCAACGGCAGAGGCAATGATGTGGGGCTCAGGTTGCTCCAGAATTGATGGCACACCTCTGACAATCTTGCCAGCTGTCCAAGCATGTTTCATTTTCAGTTTTGCAGCTGGAGGTTATTGATGGAGTATGGGTAAAATGGAGTGTTCAACGGAGATTCTTTCAGGCGTAGCTTTACGTGCTTCGCCCAGCTAAACCACACTAGCACAAAGCAAATGTGAAAATGGTTGCCCTGAGGTGTTTCTTCATCCTTCTTGGATGGTCTTAGAGGACACTGTTGGGTGTTATACTTCACTGCGCTTTCTACAGGGGTATTTTAGGTGTCAGTTTAGAAATCCCTCAACTCCAACATATGCACAAAATAATGTGCTTGGTGAAGAGAGAAGTGATAGTCCTTGGTGGACAGTGCTTGTTAGACTCCTTGCCTAGTTCTGGCTAGTCAGAAAACTGCTGCGGCACATGTCCCCTCATTGGTTTTTCCTGCTGATAAGGCAAACAGGCCTATTTATTTCAGATCTTCACGTTGCAACACCTTTTTACCTTCTGAGTGGTGCATGGAAATGTTGCTCCAACAAGCAATACCTTGAGTTCTCCAAACAGACGTTATCATGGCTGCTTGGTTTATTGAAGTGGGTTCTTAAGGACGTCCTATGACAACCTGTTGCTGAAAGTGCAGAACTTCTGACTAAAGATGAAGTTATTTGTTTTAATTAGAGCTTATCTAGATAAAAGGACCAAAATCATATTTTCATAGAAGTTCATTTCCATTTTTCATCAAAGGTTTCTTTCCAATGAAATTTTCTTAGAGGCAGAGATTAGATCTATGTAAATTTAGGTGCTTAACTATGTTGCCAAAGACCAAAGCTTAGGTTTTTTTGATTCTCTCTGTAGTCAAGGGAGAGAGATGGGCAAATCTTGAAGGACTTTAAGTCTGGTTTATGTGGTCTGGGCTGCACATTGAAGAAACTTGTCTTTCTCCATTGACTATAGACAACAGATACAAGAGCTGGGTGATGTGAATGGATTGGCTAGACCTCCAATTGTCCCATACGGTCTGCTTCAGGGAATGGACCTGACTTAGGCTGGAAGGTAGTGATGGAACAAGCAGAGTTGTATGTTGCAGAAATGACCCAGGAAATACCTATAACTATTAAGCAAATCTGCTTCTGCTAGAGAGACAGCTGTAGGTGAAAGACTTCATCTATCTCAAAGGGTTAGGTGCTGAGAATTTTATTTCTTAGTACTTTTTTCTTTCAAGAGAAAAAGAACAAAAGCCAAGAGCTGGTCAAAATCCTAATACCTCCTTATCCCTAAACATTTTGAAGTAGCTTGAACACAAAATTTATTGCTGAAATTCAGTGCTGTATAAAACAAGCGGTTTACAATGTAAGTGCTTCAGATGCATTAGTTCTTATTTTGCCTTTGAAAAAAAAAAACAAACCAATAATGTGTTATGATAAAAATATATGTAAGTATTGTAACTATGGGCATTAATGCTCTGAAATAGAAATTAATGCATACCTTATTAACTGCTTCAGCCTATATTCTGATTAGAACAAGAAGTCATATATTCTTTCTAGAAATTAAAATAAATGTGATACACCTTATGCAGTATCTAAATGGGAAAATTAGACAGTGAAGAGTACAGTTGCATATTTGTTGTATAAGTACATAAAGAGAATACATTATATCATGATAGGTGTTTTTTCAGTGTGAATTTGGGACAGCCACATGATTAAAATTATTTGAATGATTAAAATATAGTGAGTCATCTCTTACTGGTATGAATGGTACCCTATATGTTTGCACTTTGTACATGAAATATGATGCATGTATTGTGCCAACAGAAAAAATATTTTCAAAGCAGTTACACTAAAAAATTGGAAAAAAATTTTTACGTTTTGCCTGTAAACTCTGGTACTTTCCATCTGTACCTCTATCCAAAGCCTTTGAGGCAGGTATAAAAAAATAACTTTAAAATATTGTGAGTTTGAAATTTGGTATTTCAAGGACTTTTAAGAGCTAAATGCAGTCGCAAGGTTCTCTTGGGAAAGAAAGGGTTTCTCCTTTTCTCCCTTCATTTACCTTTACTACTTTACAAGGCTGGAAAAATTTCAGGCTCCAAGTTATGATTTTTATTAATATACAATTTCTCTGGTATATATATACATACATACATATAGTTTGCCTTTGCCCTTAGAAGTAATTTGTGGATGTAGAAAATGAAAGATTTTTGGAACTTCTTTTTACCCTAAAATATTAAAATAAGTCACAGAGAGCAGGATTAATATTCAGAGCTTAAAGGTCCTTGATAAAGGTATTTTTTTACACAGTTAATTTCTCATGTGGCTTTTACTGAATGTGCTGTTTTTCCATGTCACTCTACAGAGACAGCTGGGTAAATTTATTGGATAGTGAGTGTAGGAATTTCTGCAGATGGAGAAACATTTCTCCTGGCCAATTGATTTGAAAAGAAAGTGGTTTGTCAGTGTGCAAATGCATCTGGAGGAGGAAGGGTAAAGGAATGAATTAGAGGTCAGTCAGGACAATCATAAGTGAATCACACAAATACGTACTTGTGCTCAGGCTGTGTAGACATGGCTGAGTATTCATTGTTCTCATAAATATTATGCCAGACTGGGATTTTCCTGAAGAATATTGGAAAATGTTGATTCAGTGAAACCAAATATTTTTGTAGACACATGCATAGTTTCACCTGGATTTGGCTGGGAATATTTTTAGGTATTAGGAGAGAATTAGGGTGGCAGGGTACACCAGCGTTTTCACTGGAATAATGCACTGGCTGAGGCACCTGCCATGGACGTGGGCAAGAAAGTGCAGAGTTACCCTGTGGGCCCACCTGGCTGGAGGAGGTGAACCTCTCACCTTTGCCTCGAGTAATTTCCCCACCATGCTGGCACTGCATAAGGAGGCTGTGCTTACTGTGAGCTTTATAACTGGGACCACTTTTAACAGATACATATGGGGTGGGGTTTTTTTGTGTGTCGGTTTTTTGTGGTTTTGTTTCATTTTGTTTTGTAATCTGTGAAGATATTCTTGACTGAAATTTCAGAGAGAGAAATTTCAATTTATTTTTGCAATGTATCCTTGAATCCCCATATTTGCTTTTAGTCCCACTGCATATTTAAGCTCCTTCACTTAGAGAGTACTATTTGATAAGTAAATCTCTACCTATATTCCTCTCAGTATGCTGCTGCTTCTTTTTGATTCCTCCTTTTGTGTTCTCATATTTCTGTATTCTGCCATAGATCCTCCGGACCTGAGGTATCCTCCTTTTCCAATATCCCTGTTTTCCCTAAAACCTCTGATCCAGACACTCCTTAACTGTCTTTCCTTCTTTTTTCTTTACCTCAGTTGCAATTATTCCCTCACATGGCTCTTCTGTGTTGTACAGATGAGTTCCAGTTTTGTAGCTGGATCTTTTCTTTCGGAGATGTTCTTTTAAGATATCCATAAAGTTTTAAAGGTTTAAAGGCCAAACTTGAGAGGAAGATCTGTTAAGGGTGCAAGAGACTTTGCTATTCTTTCCTTTACCCCAATTTTTTCTTCTTAAAATATTTTTTCATTTGCGGCTTTGCTCCATGAGTAAAAGCCCCTGGGGCCTGTTTATCCAGTCACCCCTATTCTTGCACATTTGGGGTGCAATAAAATGGAGTCCAGATACCATCAGCTCCTGCTTTTGGGTAGAAGTCTGACTAACGTTATTTTGACAAAAACCAAAGACCCCTCCCCCTTCCCCCCAAGGGTTTCTGCATTTATTTTATGCTTTTAAATTGAACAGAAAGGAGACATAATTTCATTTAGCTGGTCTTTGGAAGGCTGGGAAAGGTGGGGTGTAGTGCTGGAGCACCCCGTTTTTTGCATTAACAATTCCCTGTGCCTCTCTTCCTCCCCAGGCACAGAGGGGCACACAGGCAAACAACAGTCTATCGGCAACCTGGTTACCACTGAGCAACTACAGCTTTTTGTTTAACTGTATAATTGCTCTCTCAGTGGGTTGTGGGTTTTCTTTTCCCCATCTCCATTTGTTTTCTTAATAACTAAGACCAGTACATTTAAATGGTCCTTTTTCCCTCTTTTTCTTTTTCCTTTTTTTCTTTTTCTTTATTTTTTTTTTCTGACAAGTATACCGGATGTAACAAGATATGCCGCTAAAAACATTAATCATAGTAAAACTAATTAAAAACTGAAAAGTTTCTGTGCATTCCAAGCACTAGGGGTGGGAGGGGGCGGGGAGGCCTTTGGTCTGAGCACCGGCGTTTCCTGAGGCAAGCAAATGCCTGACACATGAGAATTCCAAAATGTAGCAAAACAGTGCCTGCATATTTGGCAGGAATCAACACCAGTTCAGGTCAGTGTCTGTTTCAGCAAAAGGCTGCATGTTAACAGAGGAAAATAATTCAGAGGAAAAGGGGAGGAACAACATGTGACATTTGGTAAGAGCAGCACTTGCGTTACCCAAGGCGCACCACTCTCTGTAAACACTTCCTCCGGTGCCAGTGCCTTAGGACGCATTTTTTCGAATTGGAGTGGGGGGAGGCAGCGGGAGGGGTGAGGGGGAGGTCAGGGCTTTCAAGCTGCTGGGATATGAACGAGCTGGGGTTTTTTCCCCCCTTTTTTATAAAAACTTATTCTTTTTACATGTTGAGTGCCATAAGTATTTTAAGGAGACATCAGTGAATCTGTGGCCAAAAAGATGGGCAAGCAGTGCTACAGGACACCAATCTCCAAACCAGTGGGAAGGTGGGGAAGAGAAGGGGCAAGGCTGCAGGGAAGGGGATGCAAATGATGGGGCTCTGCAGCGCACTCTCAGAACACCAGATGAAGGAGAGGCCAGCTGGGAAGGGTGGGTGACCGTCTGAAGCCCCAGCACCTCACCTTGCTTCCACCTTGGTGCTCCATAAGCCTATGCCATGGATCTTGGTCACTGGCCCCCGATGTTGGGATGGGACAACCCCTGTCCACTTAGGGACATAGACTGACTCCCCCAATTAATTTAGAAGCAAACCCATTTTTTAACCCTTTCCTACGAAAAGCAAGAGTAGGTCATTAAGATTTAAAATAGTTTTGGTCATTGTCTTCTTACTTCTTTCTTGAATGTCGGCCCCTTAAGCTGCTTTTGTTGTTGAGGAACTTGCTATTTCTTCAGAGATAGGGCTGGCTCACTTGTTATTGTAACACTTCTTGGTGATAAAGTTCGGTCTAAAAATTAAGCAGCTGCAATGTTGCAGCACAAATTAGTTTAATGTAAGCAGTCAGGAGCAGCTGTTTGGCTCGGGACTCCGCTCCGGCGGTGGGGGAAGGGCGCTGTGATGCTGACAGTGTTTTTTTCTCTACATAAACATTTTCGGCTGTTGCAGCTTTTGTGCCGATCATGTGACAGTGTCCCTAGGCAGATAATTTATTTCTGTAGCTTTCATGAGCAATCATTAACCTCCAGACACTGAGCTTGCTTTCTGCTTTGTGGCATTTGTTGGGTTTTTTTTTTTGTATCCTAACTAGTTTAATTCACAGAGTGTCAGGAGAAAATTACAACCAATTTATAATAGACTGTAACGCATAATACTTATGTTTCTATTAAAACAGACCTTGCTTACAAGACTATTCTTACGGCTTAGCTTGTGTTCATGGATCAGAATAATTATTTTCAGTGATGTAAGTGCAGCTGTCATCATGATACTCCCATAGTGTCTTATTCTGAATGCAAAGCCCTTCAGAGTCCTGATTTGGGACCACCCTTTCGAATTCCCCCTTTGCTGGAGACACTGCGAAGTTTATTGAGATGCAACAGGCTTGGGAGAAAGGGCATAGCATTTATTCTGGTGATTGCTATTCTCCCACCATGACCGGCTGCTGAACAGGTATTGACCGCCATAGAAAGTGTGTCTAGGGGAGAGGCGAGGCATTACTGATAACAATTACAGCTCAAGTCTGGGCTAACTTAGTCTGGGATTTCAGAGCAGGCTCAGACGACAGGGTTGGATCACAAAGCAGTTGTGACTGTCAGAAAAAGACTTAATTTTCATTCCTGTCCATTTTGTTACAGTAAGGGAAACAATAAATTTTGTGACTTTGTCAAGGTTCCTGAAGACATAAATGTCAGGGTAGGAATTTCCCTTTCCCTGATCCTTTTCCCCAAGTCTTGTGCTTTTTGTCTAGGGAAGGTGACAAAAGAGTGAAAAATACAAGTCTTTGGCAAAAGAACTAAAAAGTAAGCAATATAAAAAGTGGGAGGTGAGTGGGGGCAGGGAAGAGAAATCATAAAAAGAGCAGAAAGCCAGGGTGACTACTGACTTACTGTGAATATAGTTTTCCTTAAGATCTGAATGTGATTTTTGCTTTTGTTCACCACCTCTCTGCCTTAATTGTTTTTTTTTCTAACTGGTCATTCTGTAGCACTGGAAAGTTCATCTTTTTTGTACCAGAGAGCAAGATATTATGTTTCTATAAGCCTCTGAATAGCTGTAATCCAGACATGCATATTCCTTAGTTTATTTTTTATACCTTTTGCCGTAGTGGAATCAGACCTTTGTGATAGAAGTGCTCCCAACATAATGTTGCAGATTCAATGGACAAAACATACACAGGGTGGAAGGGGACAAAGATGGAGAAATAAAAAGATATTTCCAATGCCCCAAGGATAAAAAGAGACTTTATCATAATCTGTCAATGAAAGAGCAGTACCATCCAGATAGTTCAACAGTTCCTTTATTTCCTTAGGACTCAAATGAAACTTCGTCCATCCTATGATTGCCCATTAACTTATGAAAAAGGCATGTAACTGGAAGAAGACCAAAATATACGCTTAGTCTGAGATGTGACAGTAGTACATGCTGTATCATCTTGTAAAACATACAAATGGGTGGATGGATTTTTGCTGTCAGTGTCAGCAAAAATATTGCTTCCTCATTAGTTAAAAATAATGTCTGAAATTGGTGTTTTACTGATGCTAGGTTTCTGTGTGGAAAGATGAATGAATGAGTAGCACTGTTTGAAACCTCCATCTTTCAAAATGTTTAATGAAAATGAAGGCACAACATATGGTAAATGTGGACTGAAATCAGGAATGAAAAAGCAGAAGCCTGGGATGCGCACTGAAGGGCATGGAGGACTATGGAGGAACTTGGTGCTGTGTTACATATAGAAGTGAGTAACATTTCTGGATGTATTAGAGTGATTTAGGAGTTACCATCCCATTGACTTTTGACTAGAGTCAGGATGTAACTGCCTAAGTTGATTCTGAATGGGAATTAGATTTCTAAGTAATTTTAAGGTGCTTTTGAAATTTTTAGCTCTAATCCCAGGTTGATTAATTTGTAACAAGGTGATTCATTCGTATCTTTCTTGTCTTCAGAAGCCTGAATGACACATTTAAGATGCACTCTAAAAGCACAGGTAATAGTCAGAGTGCTACCTCAGCGACTTTTAAAAGACAATTGATTAATTTGAATTCATGCTTTTATTCACACTTTTAGAGGATTCTGAAATTAGTAAGAGCACTTTGGAGCTGCTTGGTTTGAACTGTCACTTCTATGCCCTTGCCTTCATAAAGGTTTTCCTATTTTTTAATTTATTTTTTTCTTTTTCCTGAAAATTGTCCCTATCCCACCCCATTGCTAACAGCAGTGCAGCCTCTCTGGTCACAGCAAAAGCAGGAGTTCTAAGACAGTAGCTACTTTGCTGCATGGAATGGCTGAGTAGCTTTAGACAAAACAGTGTCCAGGAACCTGCTGTGAACTTGCCTTTACTAGTTTGCACTGGGAACTACAGGTACTTTTGCTGGAGCTGCTCTACAGTGAGTGAGGCTGGGAGAAAGGGCTGGTTAGACAGTTAATAAGACAAAACTTTCTTAGAGTAAATTCAAGCCACCTAACCTGGTAGTCTGTCCAAAACTAAAAAAAGACTGATCTCTTTGGTATTTCACCAGATTTTATTAGAATCTTGCTAAGAACATACTGTAGTGTCTTATGAACTTAATTATTTTTGTTATTACTGCCTTAATCTACTGTTGAAAAGCTGAGGCTGTAGTCATACTGGTATTGATTTGGTCAAGATATTATATAAATCTGTATATACTGCTGCCTTACATGAGCAACATTATTGCACAGGTCAATTTGCATTGCTTCTATGAGCCTCTGTGTTTTAGGGTGTAACTGATGACACAAAATCCTTTCTGGAGTGAAAGGAAGACTGCCAAGCCTTACTGTGGGACTTCTCGAAAACATTAGTGCTTACCAGAAGCAAATCTAAATATTTGACTTGACTGTACTTTCAGAATCGAAGGATCTGATGATCACAACTTCACTTTCATCCCCTGATACAACCACAACAAAACAGACATCTCAAATTAATTTAGAAGTCAACGGCTGGTATTTACTCTTTGGAGTAAGGAAACCTGGGTTTGCTTACAGGTCTTCAAGGAGAAAAGTGGAGTGGAGGGACTGATGCAATACAAGTTTGATTTATGGACTAATATCACCAACTTTTGACTGTGGAAATTATTTTGTGGAATGATTTGTTTCATGCCGTTTCGAAGTAATCTCCCTGAGAGCTAGGAAGTCACCTAAGTTTTCTGTGCTGCAGGCTGTAGAGAATCAAGGTCCCAGGGAGCCCTCCCACATTTTCCAGTGTCAGCAGTCTCAACCACTACACGTCTTTTGATGTAAGGATTCCTAAAAGGTCCAACAAGGGGCTTGTAACATTCGAATACCAGAGAAAACATGCCTCTAAGAACATATTCTAAAGGTCCCTATTCTCAGTCACACAAGAGAAGGAGAAAGATAAAACTTCATCACAGTCTGAGCTGAAGCATCTGGGCTGTTTTTTTTCCGGAGTCCCTTGTCTGGAAAAAGTGCTGCACATCATTGATCCTTGAGGAATGGAATGCTTTACGTTGAGAGCAACCCTTGCAGGCATTTCTGCCTCCCATTGTCATTTAGGACATCAAGCACTAAGTGAATGAGTGACAGAGCTTTCCTTCTCTGTAGCCCAGAACCGTAGAGGGTGTATCCAGAAGACCTAAAGACTACTGTGAATTTAACCACCATCAGTTCCCCAAACTTGCTTTTTTAAAAATAAACCGACAAAGCATGAATGTGTATATAATACTTAAACATATTCTACTAAAACAGATCCCAGACTGTGCGCCATGCTCTCAGGAGAGAATGATAAAGCAGGTTGATTTCTGCAGTAATAGACAGAGCTAGGAAATGGTGACAAACACAGGATGAGAATGTGTATGGAGGATAGTAAACCTGCTCTTTGAGGGCTTGAACTGGTAAATTTCTTTCCCTTGCATTTTTCATTGCTTAAAGAGGGGAAAAACAACAAACACCCTCAAAATGCAAAACCACAAGACAAAACCCTAACCCAAAACCCTACAGAGGAAATGAAACCACAAGAACATTTTTCACACCAGCTAATTTCAAGTGTCTGCCATATACACAGCAAGCCTAGAAAATTCACAGGTGCACTATATCATTCTCCAGAATGCTTTGAGCTTTTCTCTCTTGATATACACACGTGTGCTTTAATGTAGTTTTAACCATTTCTGTATTTTCACTTTGATTTTTTACCACATATAATCCACACATTCTTTTCACTGCCATGCAGCTGACTAGACCCAGAGGCTTCGCAGTGGAGTAATCTGTCATCCCAGAATGTGTAAATGTAGGGAAAGTTGAGCAGAATGAACTTATTTTCACAAGAATAAGGGACAGTCCTTATTTTCACAAGAACCTTGTAGTTTACAAATCAGCAGAATTTCATTTTATATGAACTGCAAAACATAAAAGAAGGGAGGAGTTAGCCAGAAACAGAAAGCAAGGATCTAGAAATGTATTTTGACAGTTACCCCCCACTGAAAATTAGCAACACAGATAAAACAATGGCATACTAACCGGAAGCATGGCAGAAAGCTCCAGGGAGACCTCCTTGCGGCCTTCCAGTACTTAAAGGGGGCTTGTAAAATAGAGAACAAATTTTTACACAGGCAGATAGTGATAGGACAAGAGGAACAGTTTTAAACTAAAAGAGGAGAGATTTAGATTAGATGTTAAAAAGAAATTCTTCACTCAGAGGATAGTGATGCACTAGAACAGTTTGCCTAGAGAAGGTGTGGGTGCCCCATCCATGCGGGTGTTCAAGGCCAGGTTGGATGGGGCTGTGAACAACCTGATCTAGTGGAAGGTGTTGCTGCCCATGGCAGGGGATTGGAACCAGATGGTCCTTAAGGTTCCTTCCTACCCAGACTAAGGGTAACTGGTCTTAGGAGTCTTGCTACAGGCATGAATATTTTGTCTATTTTTTATTTTTCCCTCTTGAGAATAGTTGTCAGCCTGAAAGATGGTGTCATGGTAAGACCGATATCCTTTTATGGAGAATATGTTTCAAAGAAAAGGATAAATATCTCAGAGAAAACAGCAGCAAACATCTTTATAATTTCATTAGCTCAATTTAAAGTTAATATTAAGCTTCTGAAATGTGTTTATTCATTTGTTTGCTGGCAGAGTGCACATTCTCCCTGCCTAACACTGGTTTGAAACCTTGTATTTTTATTCATGTGTTTTCTTCACTGTTTCCTGAGGTAAAAGAAAAAGACAATTTTCAGTAAAGCTTTCATTTTCTTTACAGGTGATTGAATGTTAAAGGTCTTAGATACCTGAGAATGGATGAAAATAGAGGGGCAACATGCATAATATTAGTTAATATTATTTAAATACCTACACAGTTTTGTCTTGCTACACTGTCTACCTCACGTCATCATCAATATTATTTAATTCACTCTTCTACAAATGCCTTCTCCCAGAGACAGTGAAATATCCAAAATATAGCTAAATGGAGGAAAGTTCCCTGAATCTCCCAATTAGGGAAATTTCAGAGGGAGGTATAAATAATTGAGACTTAAGTGGTACATATCCTGTTGTGACCTTTTGCAGAGAACACATTCACCCTTAGCTAGCTATTTGAGCAAAGATATGCCTGGTACTGGTCCTGTAGTAAATAAAAGACATTCCTTCCCTTTAAATGTGAACTACTATGTGATTTCCAGCTCCAGCATGTCAGTTCAGTTTTCTTGGAGGGGAAGAATCTTGTGTCTGTAAGCTGCTTTTTAAGTGCTTAAGTGGATTTGAGAAGTAGGCAGCCATATAATTGGGGGGAAAAAAAAGGATTCCCTGAAGAAAAAAATTGATTTTCAGATTTCCCATTCAGAATTTAAAGGCAATTCTCTTTGTGTGCTCAATATGTAGTAAAAATAGGACCTATTATAGCCATTGCTACTCTGAGTTTACACCCAGTTTCTTCACTGGAGCTCAGATTTAGCCCAGCCTTGGGAAAGAAATATGTATGTGAAAAGAAATGATGAAATTTGATGTAATACAGAAATAGTCCAACCAAGTGTAACTAGAAATAAGGGGATGAAACTGAACAAAGAAAAAATCCATGCTGATAATGAGGAAAAATTTCATAGCAGTGAGGTCCGTTAGTGTGCTGAATGGTCTCCCAAGGGAATGAGTTGAACCCTTGTTGCTTTAGTTATTTTTAAAATGAACAAAACTGTCAAAATTCTTGCAAGGAGACACTCTTAATTAACAAGAAGATAGGAAAAATGACCTAATGGGTCTTTTTTTCCAACTCCATGATTCATGACTATTATTGTAGGCAAAACCAGGTTTGGCAACAAAATTATGGATTTCAAATTTTCACTGCAATTTTGCAGCACTCTTACTCCATAATAATAGCAGTACTTGCCCACTTTTCATTTCCCTCTAAAATCTTTTGTGTCTTTTCCTTCAAAGAGGGCTATTTTGTGGCCCTCTGACTAAACACGGCTGTCAGATAGCCTAACTTTAAATAATACTGCGTGTAATAAATATTTGGACCTTGTGCCTCCTAATTTTCGTCAAGAACTCTTCAGCTGGACCTCAAGTCCAGGCATATGCCTGGACAGAGAAACAGGAAGTACTGGGCAAAATGTCACTGCCTGTATCTGTGGGCCATCCTATGAAATAAAGGTCTGCTTGTACAGCCAAGTGTTGGGCTTTTGTTGATTTCCACAAACATAAATTATGAAGGCATGACATGCAGCACATCTTTGTGATCAGTAGTTATTGCTACTTATAGGATTTCAACAGTTTTCCTATTTCCATTGAAACCAGTCTTTGACCTGGAGTGTTTTCACACTAGCAAGAGGCCCAGACAAAGGTGATTCCTGCTTCTCTGTCCAGGCATCTCCAGTACCCAGCAATGCCCTTCATCCCTTCCCTTCTTTTCAGAAGCCCCACATAGACTTATACATTGAACTGGCTGAAAAAAATGGTAACTCAGCAAAAATAACAAGTAGGAAATAGTAAAGGAGAGCAGCAATTGCACATGGTCCTTCATGGGCTTGCTTCTCAGCAGCTGGGATTTTTTTTCAGATGATACTGACATGAATTTTAATAGTTAATACTGATGTCAAAACTGAAGTAATGCTGCAATGAGTCAGGCCCTGCTTCTTCGAAATGCTGTGCAAATATTTGCCAGTTACTCTTCCCAGCAGCCAGCAAGCTATGCAACCTTGTTGTTGCTTTATCAGAAGATGGATTGATGGAGGTGAAATCCAGCAAGATCTGGTTGTTATGTTGCAGTCATACAGCAAGGATGGGCAAAAGGCATCAAAGCCCATACTTCATAATCAGCCCCAGATAAACCTGTGACTTGTGTATGACCAAGATGACTAGAGTATAAAATAGAGAGAGACATGGTGCTAATGTGTATTTAGTGATTTACTGAGATAAACGTTCATCCCAAGAGTTAATCCAGGAATATCCAAACCACTGTAATTATCCCTGCACAAAGGCTCTCTATTATTTGCCTGTTAAGTAACAAAGCCTTTTCATTACCTGGCACTGACATAACTTTAGCTGCAGTGGTAGGTAGGCAGTGAACAAGCTTCGCCTGTTTGTGGGGGATGGGATGTCATGGGATGAAGCCCTCCCCCGTCCCTGTGAGCTCTAGCAGCATGTAAACAGGATGGCCAAACTTTTCTTTGAATCAAAATTGCTATCCTTGCTAATATGCCAGATTTTGTGTACCACAAATAGTTGTACAAAAAGAACGAGAGCAAATTCCTGAAAAATGAAAACGTAGAAGCTCTAGCCACAGGAAGGTACCTGTATTAAAATTGGGAAAGAATCCAAAATCTGTAGTAGCTCTCTAATCTGCAGCACAAGAGCAAGGATTTTTCATTATATTTTGCATTCCACATGTGCCTTTGCTTTGGAGCTCTTATGCAACTGTTGATGCAGTAAAACCATTGTATTCATAATGATTTCAAAGATGTGGATGCTTCCAGGGTTTGACCTATTTTACCACTCATACATTATACACCGGGTAAAGCTACTCTCATAAGGCAGTCATTAGCACTTAAAATGTATCTGTCTGCTGCTGTCCCTTTTCTCTGCAAGGCTGCTGATTTTTTACAATTCTAAATCAATTATTCTTTATTAAATAATTTATGTTTTCATGCATCAATGGAAACTGCCCATGCACATTTTAAGGCAGAGCTCAGTGTGTATAGATAAGTTAAGGCAGAGATCAGTGTATAAAGATAACTATTGTTAGCTCATAGCAAATATTTCTGTTAAGTCTAAAAAGTCGTTTTCAGTTAGTGATATTTTTTACTTTGAAGTTTTAAAAACATACCTGTGGTCATTACTTCCAGACCAACAATACAATTCAGGTTTTTGGAGGCTCAGATTCAGCAAAACTTCCAATCCCATGCTTTGCTTTCAGTGGGATGAAGTCTTCCCTAGTTAAGCCTGTTTGAGACCTATTAATGTCTACAGATCTCAAAATTTGCTGTTTGCGGTAAGGTGCAAATAACTTTTTGAACATCAATTTAATGCTTCAGGATTTTTCCATGAGCCAGACTGCAAATTTTGTGTGCTGTAATCATCATGGCAAAAACAAATCTTCCTGCTTCTTTTTGAAAAAAAGAATTAATAACTGACCACTGAGCAGTGTAGTTCAGGGTTTATTTTCTTTAGATCCCCTGAGCCATCTTGTCTGGTACTGCTAGCAAGCTTGAACTATGAAGGCAGCACTGATTTCTCCAGGCTCTGCCATGAAATGTCACAGTAAGAACAGGCCCAGGACAAATGTATTCTCCCACTGCTGAAATGTTACCACAGGTAAGGCATACAGCATGCATGGGAGATGATCTCCAGATCCGTCCGACCCTAACTATCCTGTGATTCTGTGAGATGATGAGTAGGCTCAGACCAAAAATTTGTTTGCAGCAGTGGGGGAAGCTAGTGAATACCACCCTTCCCCCCTCCTTCTTCCACAGGGATCTTGTTTTCTGTGGGTCAGTCTTCCCCTTTCTCCACAAAAACTGGATTAATCTCTCTGAAGCAGCTGCACAACAAAAGCTTAGATGTCTGCCCAGAAAAATCTTTCCTCTGTACCAGCTGCACTAGTGGTACTCGGGCAGAGATCTTCCCTTGACCTGCTGGGCGGAGAGAGTCTCTTCAACATCGTGTTGCTCCTTTTGACTTGTCTGACGTTTTGAAACCATAGTAAGGAAGATGCTGCTGCACTGCTGAAGATGACCCATCTGCTGGTCACTTCTGCACTAGGGCAGAGACCAGAGCTGCTCCTGGGGGTGAATTCAGGGCCCGACCAAGGGTTTTCCCATTTCCCTGCTGTAGTCTTACACCTTGGCTTTGGGCTGAGGTGGATGGTGTTTCTCTGCCTTACTCTGGGCTCTTGAGTGCTTTGGGGCAGAAGCATGGTCTCTAATGAGAAGTTAAATGAAACCTTTGCTGTTTCTCTGACCTCCAAAAATAGGAGCCAAATGAAAACAGAGGCAAGAGTCAATCAGCCAGTGATTACATTAAAGAAAATATTCTTGGAGGAAAGCATGAAAGAGAAAACAGACTGGGTGATGGGACTGAAGTAAGGAAAACAAGACTTGTGGGGTTTTGAGGTCTTTTACTTTACTTTTAATCCTTTCATAGTCTATTTTAAATTCATAAATAATGGAATAAAAAAGACACCAACAAAACTCAGCTAAATGATCCTGAGCCCTCAAGCCTCAATCAAAAAATAAACAGTATAATGCTTTTAAAAGGAATTAGTAATGCACAATTATAGTATTCCATGTTTAAAAATAAAGCTGTTGAATAAATGAACAATACCATGGCTGAAAAGTATTTCAGCTGAAGAGTGAAATCCCTGCAGAGAGTGATCTGTGAGATTTTGCCGGAAATCTGCATTACAATACACCATTTCCATTTCCAGGGAGGGACTCACAGAAGGACACATGGAGGAGAAAAAAGAAATGAAAAAGCCCTAGTCCTTTATGCCTAGGTTGTAGGGGGTCTTGGCCCATCATTGTCATGCTAAACAGTTACTTCTTCTACAGGTACCCAACTTTAATGGGAATATTTTTTGAAAGAATAGTGAATGTGAAAAAGGCTAACAGAATTGGTTCTTAGGTTAAAGAAAACTGTCTCCATAGCTCACTTAGATAGCAGACATGAGTTTACTTCTCTGTCTTCCTGAAAATGAAGTAAGGATTGTGTCTGAAGCACTGGGCTACTCTGCTGCTCTTTGTCTTCTGCCCCTCCATTCCAACTACTCCACCTCTTGTTACTAATTAAATCTCTTTGCAGTGGAGGAAAGGTTTCAAGCTAGATCATTAGCCCACTAGTCAACCAGCTTATGAGGGATACAGGATGCCAGGGCCCTAAGGCTGCTCCAGGGACAATCACAATCTCTGTTGCTGTTCTTCAGTACAGGAGAACACTACAAAAAGTGTCCTTTAGGCTTGAGTCTTCTGGCTGTAATTTAGCAGCTGGGGAAATAACCATCCAGGGACTTGGATACACAAAGTATTATGTTTTGGCTGACTGCCCCATCTGAAGGCTAGGGTGCAATGGGCCAGTCTCACTTGCATATGGAAAAATTTACACAAGGCTAGTTTCCTTTTGCTGCAGAGTGGGAAAATTTGTGAAATCTTCATCAAATTTGTGAGATAGGAAAAACGGAAAGGCAGCAAGTGGAAGAAAAAAGGAATAAATTTCCTGGCTTCTAGTCCCCAGGTTACTAAGCCAGCCATAGCAGAGTGTGACTGGGTCAGTGGCATTAGCATGTTCACATGGTTACTCGGTGAAGGGCAGCAGTAAACACACAGTACTGTCTGCATCATGCATAGCAGGCAGAAAAAGTGTTTTGGCAGATGGAAAGAATGGGTCCATCAGCTACATAAATCTGTTTGTTGCAGTCTCTACTATAACTAATACAAAGGCTACCCTCTTTGTGGAAGATGACAATCTTGAAGACAAGTAGATGTCATGTTTCTTTCTCCTTAGCATTTCATTACACACAGAGTATCTTCTGCTTGGGCGTTTATTGAAAGGAAGAGAAACCAGAAAGCAATCTGCATCTGGTTATTTATGCTAATCAGAAGTTTGTGGTGGTTCCAAAAAAACCCCCAAATTTGCCCCTGACCTCTACTCCTGGAAAGCATTGACTGTCATCTTTTGCTTATAATTTATTGTGGCTCTGCATTATACCATATTATGATGTAATTAGGGATAGAATAATTTGAAATTTCTGCATTTGGACTAACATGAATACCTGTCTTCATACCTGGATTTAGCCACATATTAGGTATGTGCATTATACCTATGGATTTGTGTATTTATGTTTGTATGAATGTGTGTATGAAGAAGTGTGTGTACATTTCAAATAGGGGTGTATGTGAAGAGGCAGTTTTAAAAGCTTACCTTATGTGGTATAAAATATACTGCTACATAAATCACAGGAAGAATTCCATCTCTAAATTAAAGTACACTTCAGAAAGAGCAATTATTGCCTCTAAAATGTTTCTGTTAAATTCATGAGACACCATACAATTTTATTCATGTTATCATCTATAGTTGCCTGAAAGTGTAAAAAAAACCTTAGCCACTAGCAGAAAAATGTGCAAAATACTGTCAAAGGAGTGGCAAAGGTCATTTCTGTTGCCTGCCTTTTTATGCGTTCCATTTTTGTCTTTTTTTTTTCCTCATTGCACTTTGTTTGTGTACATTGCAAAACTTTAATGGAAGAAAATAAAAGGGGGCAAAATAAATATAAAGAAACAGACTGCTGTTCAACAGTGCTGAGCTGGTATTTCCATGAATGATGTTAGACTCGTGTTTAGAATAGAAATTCAGAAGGTCTACCAACAGAATGTTGCAGAAATGCTTTTCTCCTTTTCTCTCTTTTTTACACTCAATATATTTTAAAATTAACACGTATTTCTGTGTAGTTTGATAAGTGTATTATCATGAACCGCAGCAGTACTGATTCTGTGAGGCACAGAAAGGAGAGGCCTTGGAACAGCTGGACCATACATTTTCTTTGTTGCACTGGATGGCCCATTGCTCTGTGCATGGGATTTTGTTTGTGCAGGTTCAAATTCCAGACTCGCTTGCTTAACCCCTACAGTAATAGCAACTGATTAGAGTCTAACACAGCAATAACAACATTTCCATATGCAGGTGCCTGCCATCAGGCATGAGAGCTCCATTTGAGATCCCTAAGAAAAGGTACCAATTTCCAGAGATGGCAGTGAGCATTTGCAGTTTTTGTTGAATTCAGTTATATCATGTCCTTCATTTCTCTGAAAAGAAGAAGCCCTTAACTCTGGTTAATCAGTTGAAATATTTTCTTGTAAAGTGTCTTAAATTCAGATCTTTTCTTTTTCAGAATCAGGCTTAGCAAAATTTATAAATAAATGCAGAGGTAAAAGGCAATCAGATGAATATAATCAGATACTTAAGTGCTTTGCTGTATAAGGGCACATCTTAAGTATTTTGTTGAGTCGGTCCCTGATTGTTATGCTTGCCTTAAAATGAGATTTACAACTGTTCTGGCAATGTTTAAAGGCAGTGTAGTTTAATTTCTATAGCTACTTTACTTTTTTTGCCGTAAGTTTGCTTTCTCCCTTCTTACTGGAACACTCCTTCCAGCAGTAAAGAAAGCTCCATATGAAGTATGAGCACAGTCCTTGGATGAACACTTTACTCCTTGAGATTAAAAAAAAAAAATTGTAAATAAAATGTGATGGATAAGCTGACCTCTGTAAAAAACACAAAATGTTCCTGTTTCCACCTAAAATACCTCTCAGTAGGTGATGGTGCAGGTTTTTACCCCTCACAAGAGTCTACATACTTGCAAACCTACAAAAGTGAAAAATGGTGTAGAAAAGGTGAGATTACAGTTAGAAGCTGCACCTCCTGTGCAAATGCAGAAGCAGAATTTGTACGAAAACCAAGCAAGCCTTTCCCCAGAGGTCACTGCAGAAGTGGGGTGAAATGGTAGCTGAAACAAGGGTGTTACTGAACAATGCTTGAGTGCCAGGCAGTTCCAGCTGTACTGCCAGGACCACAGCCAAGAGACGTAACAAGGTGTTGTATGAAAATATTTTCGTCAAGAAGGCAGAAATTCCTGAAATCTCCATATGTTAAATAGTCTTAGGAGAGTTCCAGCATATTTTGTCAGACTAGAAGCTTTAAACTCCCAGAGTTTTCAGATGTTTAGACTAACAGGACACTAGGACCTCTAGGCTCCTTTCATAGGCAAGAAAAAATTACTCATACTCCAATCTAGTAATCTAAATTGCTTGCTTAGTAGCAACAGTGTATTTCAAGGCATTTTCATATTTATTTCACCTATGGAGAAGCTTAGATCTGGGCAGACAACCTATTCCCAGCCCTTTGAAACTGTTTATGGTTGAAATTGTTTTACCTGTTGGAACAAACCCAACACGCTTTTAGATTTTTTCATGGAGAGAAGGCACATCACTAATCTGTTAAGAGCCCGCTCATAGTGAGTTAAATCAGGTACCCTACAGAACTCAGTACGGATTATTTGGGCTGGAATTTGTTTATTTGAGTTCTGGACAATCCATGTAGGAACTTGTGGAGCTGATTTATTCTGTCTCCAGTGTTTTTATGATTAAAAAGACAGGGAAAAAATTTAGCCTCAGAAAATCACTGTTAGCAACTAAGGTCCCAAAATAAGTTGAAACCCTGTAGTGGAGACTACTACATACCTTTTAAACTGTTTTGTCTGCCCAAATTTCTGGCTTTACTGCCTACCTGCCTAACCAGTAAACATGACTGGCACATTTCAGCGCTGATGCAGAATTAAGGTGTCGGTAACTCCACATTTGTTTTCACCTGGTCCTAGACTGAGCACAGCACTGATTTCTGACATGAATGAAGTCCCAGATTCCTTAAATTAGCATTGGCTTCTGACTCAGACACTCCTACCTTCTCCCTGACCTGCAAACACTAGCTGGCCAACTCCCCTTCCTACCAATATACCTATAAGCATACATCTAAAAAAAAAAAATAATTTCTCTATTTGCCCCCCAGTAAAATAGTTTTGTCAGTCTGCATTTCTCAGGCCTTTATGAAAGGGGCTTTCTTTTAACTGTGACTTGTGCAAGCAACTACATGCATAATTTCTGTTTGATAAACAGTAAAAACAATGCTAAAATTAAAACATTCTTTTTGTCAGCATATGTAGCTGGAATGCTGAAGGCTGTTCTTCTAGTAGGGAGAGATCTTGCACACATTTATTTATCTGGTTAAACTTTGCAGCTCATTTTTAAAGCCAGCAACTTCTCAACCCCAAGCAGCAGAGCACAAGTAAAGGCAGATGGTCGAATGAAGCAGAAAGACTGACTATAAAAAGCCCTTCCAATAATGTTGCTGCCTCCCAGTTTTTTCATACAAATCTCTCCATTTTGCCTTCCAGAGCCTCCCAATTAAAATTCTATTCTGCCTGTCTAATCAAGACAGAAAATCTATTGAATTGCATAATGCTGGGGATAATCAAGGAAGGATGTGACATGAATCCATTTTTCTTCACAGGTAGGAAATGAAATATTTTCTCTCTTCCCCTGAAAACAGATGGGTGGCGGAGGAATTTTTATTCGGCCTATCTTCTCCCTCTTGTTCCTTTCTACCTTTGGCATCAGCCATTCACTGCTGAGTAGGTCTGCTTATTAGGGACCACTGGCATGGGGACAAACAGGTTTCAGTGGTGACAGTGCCTTAGTGGTGTGGGACAGGCACTGCATATGGCTCTAGATGCGAGTGGATTTAAGTGGCGGTGTTAATCACCTTACTGCTCACCCCTTTACTTTAAGGTTATTTTTCCAGTAGCCTGGAGAACTGAATAAAATGTATGTTTGCTCCCTGGCTGCTGTAGCTAAAACCTGTTTATTAATGTACTCTGAAATCCCTTCTGCACCTCCTCTAATTCATGTTTACATCCTTCAGGGCCAGTCTGGGCTCTTAAGAAGAAAACAGAGGCTTGCAGGATTTGGTCCTGCAGTCTGTGGGTGCTCACACTTAGTTAAGTGACCAAATGTAACTCTGGAGCGAGGGCACGTCCCTCTCAGCTGTTTGAAGAGGAGCTGTGTGAGCTTGTGCAATGACTGAAATTGGCACGTAGCTTCCTATCCACCAGTAAATCCCTGAGCATTGAGGTGAATAGGCAGACTACTTTTTGTGTAAAGTCAGAGAGGGAATCAACCCAACTGAGCAGAATTGGTTTGTAACCCAATCACGCTTAATTTGGTTACAGGAAAAACAACGCCCATGGAGTTTAAACCTTGTTCCTGTGCAACATCAGGAATCTGATTTGCGCCGATCTCATAATCGGGTGCAGACAACAAGGAAAACAAGTCCTTGCAGTGGTTTCTTTACTGAGCCTAACAAACCACATCTGATAAGCTATATAATTTGCTACAGCAATTTGTGCCAAAAATAAAAGGCACAGTCCTACAGTGCAGCACGTTTCTGAGAAAAACAGAACCCCATCTCTTGCCTTTGCAGCATCTTTCTTTTGCTCTCTCAGTGAGCCTGAGCAGATGCCTTCCATCATGAATGACTGCCTCTGTGCTGCTGTGCCTGCCCTGCTCCCCAAACTGATTTTGGCTCCCTTCTTCTTTGCAGGATGATCCAAGGTGATGGCACTAGCAGGGTTAGGAAAATATGACAGAGCCTTGATGACTGGAACAGAGAAAGTTGTTTCTTGGCTGAGTGGTCCTGACTAGAGAGGGAGAAACTGACGATCTAAATCACCAAGTAATAAGCTATGCAACTTTTTCTAAAAGAACCCAGGCTTTTTTGTTGGTGTTGTTGATTTGACAGTTTTTCTAATATTGCAAGAAATGTGTCTCTTTTTAGTTCAGTGACCAGAAAAGGAACTGGTTCTTCATGTGTATTTTATATATCAGGCCACTAATGGAGAAAAAAAAATTCCTATGCTTTTTAGGGGGTGTGTGTGTTTTTTTTCTTTGTCCTGTTGCTTACAGAGAGAGAGGGAAAGAAAAAAAGCAAACAATACAAAGTTCTGAAGAGTGCAATCTGTCAGCTATGCTGTGAAATAACTTGGAGGTTAAATGTGAATCTCTGCAGTATATTTTCTAATTTGGATTTTGCCAAGGTTACCTTAAAAACCTTAATGCTTTTTGCAGTGTTTACAGCAAAAACTGCAGATGTGCTTCTTGGTTATTAAAAGGAAAGCATATGAGAGGGAGGTGGACTAAGAGGAAAGGAGAATGAAAGGTCAATGATTTTAATTCTACCTCACTGAATTCCAAAGTTCGAAGGGATATATTTGCTTGAAAGGTCATGCTATGGAAGGTAAGCACCCTGAAAGCAGTGTGTTTGGGGTTGTACAGTGGAAATAAACAACAAGGTAACTTGCCGGGATGTTTGCATGTCAAAGGTGACAAAAATCCTGCCTTTCTTTTCACAGCCTCTCAGCCCTCTGCAAACTCACTGGGATCAGGACTGGAGCTTAAAGGTAACACACTGGTGTTTGCTTTAACTCCTTAGACAAAAGCCCTATCCAGAAGCCAGCAAGATTTCACTCCTAACTGAAAACAACTAAAGGAGAGAGCAACAGGCTTCGTATCAGAGCAGTACTTGAAATTTTCAGTGTTTGTGAGTTCAGTGAGTTCACACTGTGTTCCCTTAAATATGAAAATTCTAGAAAAACAAATGCTGGGCACAAAGATCAGCAATGCTGACTTTGATTATGAAAATCCTTCTGATGATAATTTTGAGGCTAAATATATCATATTTTGGTCCTTTGCTTGCACATAACCCAGCACAAGAGATTCCAAATTTATGACTATTGCCTCTGAGCACTACTGCGACTCAACAGAGGATACTGATAATGTTATTTATTCTTCAGTTACAGTTACATGGAAGGAGTGAGATCCTTCAAGTCATGTATCAAGAAAGTTTTCCTTTAACACCCACCCCTCCTCTCTGCCCCCCCGGCCAATTCTTGCATGGTTCATTAATGGATTTTAACTATATAACAGTACTGGAAGGCAGGAAAGTTCTTACAGGCAAGGACGATGGAGGCGCACGACAGAATAAGTGACTTATACAAGGTCATGTAGGAAACCTGATGCTGTGCCAAGAACAGAGTGTAAGTTCCTTGAGTTCTAGTTAAGCTCTTTGTCCATTTACCCATCCTCCTGCCTGCTTGCCTAAGCCAAATAAACAACGACAGCCACACACACACGCACACACACACACACGCACATGTGCACCTACGTACATGTGCAGACATTACAAGACAGTATTCCTGCAAACAAATGTTTGGAAGCAGCAGGCAAAGTGTGCTTGTGCACCTTTAGTTTAAGCAGCCCTATCTGTATGCATTCTAATGCATGGTGCTTAAACAAACTCAAGAGTTTAAAACTGCAGCCCGTTGAGCATATGGACATTGCAATCTTCGAAAGGATTTTCATCTGGCAACATCTTGGTGAAATATGATGAGGTGGATATTCATCCCAGGAATAAACCACACTGGGTTTTAAGTTCTTTCCCTCAAGTGCAGGAGGAACAAGGGCTTTTGAAGGAATTATCACTAGAGTATTTTTAACATGAGAAACAGCTAATTTAGCCCTTGCCTTATTGTCAGAAGTCTTGAGGCTGAAAAGTAGCATGAGCATTGTTAGGCTGAACCATTGTAGTGCAGACACAAGCAATGGTAAACATTGTATAATGGGGTCAGCAGCTTTAGGAGTTAGTTGGTGCTACTCAGTCTATATTTAATTGTACAGTGAGTTTGACTCTCTGATTAGGCTCTACTCCTGTATCCCAGCAAACAGCTGAAATATTGTCTCCTGCCTTAAATGAGAGGAGGATCAGGCTTTAAAGAAAGGGGCTCTTATTTTTCGCAAAGCTGTACTCAATGAGCATGTTTTGGAAATACATCAGCATGACCTTTCAGCAATGTGCCAAAAAATGGGAAAAAAAGGGAAAGACTTTGGGAACTGCCAACCAGGAAAAATTGTTTTGTTTGTTTAAAAAAGAAAACCAGAAACCCGTCCAAGAATTTTTGTGTAAGTTAGAGGCTAAGTCACTCTCCCTTATAATCACTCATCTTTTTCTGGATACTGTATTTTCAGTGAGGGTAGATAAAATCTGGCAACATGCTCATTGGCTCTGTGTTTGGATTTAGTCCCATTGACACTCATCTGCCTCCATAAACTTTCATCTCCTAAACTCAAAGCAAGTTCACCCAGGAAAGGAAAAAGACGGAAGGGGGCTGGGGCAAAGGCTGGCGAATGACACAATAAAAATCCAAATTGCAGCTTTTGCCATTTCTCAATGAAGAAAACATTAGCAATGGCCAAGAAGTGCAATAAAGTGCCATAAATCACCTGGCTTTTATTTCCTATATGTGAGCCCTACATAAAGATGAATTTCTGGCAATTTCTAGAAACAGACAGGTTTTGCAAGTGTGATTATTTCTTCAGGTTGTGTTGCACTGAGTAATTTCAAAACATGAATAGAGAGTGAATTGAAGAGAGACCAAAAGGTGAAAAGCTATATGTACTACTTCTTCCCTCTGCTCCCTTCCCCCCTTGCTGGCTATTTTGCAGTGTCAGCCTTCCGTGCATCATCAGCTCTCTACAGGCAGTGGAAACCCCCTCCTTAGAAGTCAGAGGCCTTGTGCAAATCCATAGGATTTGGCTATCCCAAATGCACTCTGGTGCATTTCTTATTCTCCCCCTCCCCCCTGTTTACATTCCAGCTCATTTCTCATTTTCCATGGGAAAGAAAGAGATACTAGCAGGTATAACAAGGGGCTCTTTAAATATTTCCTGATTCCTGCTTGCTAATGGGACCCAGAAACTGTGTTTTACAGAGGTTCTCACACAATGTACTTAAAATAGCAGCATAACTTTTATTGAAGTTTTGTTAAAGTGGGGAAAAAAGTTAAAAAAAATTTATAAATTCTTTTAATGCTAATTGCTAATGTAAAGTGGAATAACTGCCATTTTGTTAAACACAAGCAAGTCTGACAAACCCAGTCTTCCAATTTTACTTGGAGCTTGGTAATTTTTCCTAGGTGACTGTTCAAAGTGTTTAAACCCCAATTTAATTCACTTTAAGGCTTATTTTAACTTCATAGGTAATTAGAGATACTTTTTTTCATGTTAAACATACCTGATGTCAGAGAATGATAACAAAATCCCCAACAGCCAGTGTTTAAATGGGACATATTAAAATACCCCCAATATTTTATGCCCCCTCTAGCTTCACCAGTTGGCTAGTAAGCACCAAGCCACATTCTGCCTCAGTGACACATATGTAGCCAGCCTCCCCCTGACCTCAATGAGAGTTCTGTGCCTACGTCTAAGGGCAGAATTTGACCCATTTTTTCCCAGGGTGGCAAGGGGCTCAGATGCATCTTCCTTCTCCTATTTTGCTCTGCTGATGGATGAGTGCAGTACACCAGCACAAACAATCGTGGTATAGATCCTAAACATAAATGCGATGTTAATTTCAAGGTCTATTAACAACACCACCAAAAAAAAAAAAAAATGTTTGACAGGACAAAATCTGCAGGGGAAAAGAAAACATTATTCTCAAGCTTCAGGGAGGTTATTATTACAAACAATGGAGAATCGATAAATTATATTTAACACTATTAAAAGCAGTTGACAGTGTTCCTTTGAGTGAGCACACCGAGGTCCTGAACACCGTGTGACTGCTGCCCGAGTGCCCAGAGCTTTCTAACTCACCATCGGGTCACGTTGGGAACACTCTGCACAGCATTTGTGGAAGAGCTGCTGGGAAGTGCACTGTGCTGAGCACACACACACACACACACACACACACACACACACACACACACACACGCACACACACACACACATCAATTAACTGAAACACAGTCTTCCCC